>CM056508.1:29765379-30255664 GCA_029783415.1 Anisodus acutangulus
TGTATCACATGCCAGATTTTGGGGGTTGATTGATGATTTGATTATATTCCGCATTTCTTTCATATTGTTTTGTTTATATGGGAAGTGGATCGCCTACCAGTTGGAATGAGTAGGTGCCACCACCATTCCCAAAAAGGGATCGTGACAAAGTTGGTGTCAAAGCTTTAGGTTAAACGGTCTTAAATATAAGAGCAATATCTAGTAGAGTCTAGCAGATCATTTCGGAGACGTTCGTACTTATCTTCGAGAGGCTATGAGATATTTAAGAAACTTCACTTTCTTTATTCCTTTCGTGCTTAAGTTGAATCAAATTGGCATCTAAACTTCTTCTTCCTCTTATATCAGCGATGGTGGTAACACGCTCTTACATTAGTGCGTGAGTGGTTCGATATGATGTTACGCGATAGGATATGGGTTATGCTACCATAATACAGGCACATGATCAAGTTTAGTCTCCAGCGATGATTTAAGGGTACGACTGATTGTGGTTATGCTTGTGACTCTTCAATTCGGTGGTAGCTTTGGAAAGTGGGAATAACAGTTCGGAGATTCAAGAGAAAGAATTTGGTTGGATCAATCTCTATTGTATAAAGGGGAAAATTAGCATCTAACGTGTTTGTTGGGATAAGTTGCAAAGTGTTTGAGGGCGGATGTCGTATAGGCTATGAAATGTTGAGTTGGCTTAGATTTGACATTATTGTGATAGCATAGTAGAATTAGTGGTTATGAATTCTTTTAGGGAATGGTTTACTGATCGAAATCAGGTGGCAGTGTTACTTGTGATGAGTAAATCTTAGTAGAATAGACAATCGTGTTTCTTCACCTAAAAAGTGTGTTTATGGGTTCACTTGGCATTTTCGAGGTTAGTGATGATAGGGATTGTTGAAACTAAGAGATTGTTGATTTGTGAGTTATTTCGCAGTTGTTTTGTATTAAGTGCGAGTAAAAGTCATATATGTGTTGGTATGTTGGACTCGCTGTAGGCTAATGGGAGCCAGTGATCGACTAATAGGACTAACTCTTGAGTCGGACAACTGTGGAGGTATATTTGAAGGATTATCAGGTGTTGCTTCTAGTTTTTGGATGAGATTTGTGGAAATTGATATGTAAAGGTTAATACTTGAGAAGTTCTATAATTACTGGTATAATGACTGTGGAGTTTACCAAAGGACAGGGGAAAATTGCACAGTTAGTTGGATGTGTATGGTTCGGAATAATAAGGTAAGGGTTGGTTCTTCATGGGTGAGCATCATTTAAGGACTATCGAATAATGTGTTGATCAATGGGGATATTTACGATAATAGATTGATGATGATTTGACTAATACTAGTGGTGAAGTGTTGTTCATATATCGATGATTGGGTCAGTGAACTTATGAACCAATATAGGAGAAGGATTATTTCGGTTAAGGATTTTTGGCAAGGTTACTTCGATGAAACATTATGAGAACGTTAATAGGTTTGAGCAGTGATCGATCATTATTAGTGGTTATGATTTGAATAAGGTGTGAATTTAGAAATTAAGATAATTTGGAACGAGTAAGGTATCTCTTCGAGAAAGGGCATAATTTTGATTCAAAGCAACGGGAATTCTTAGGTTAGGTGTGGATTATGGTGGCTTTAGTTTCGCACCTTTCAGATCAGGTGAAATTGTTAGTATGCTCGGAGGAGTTGGTCTATTATAATTAACTAAGTGTTATGAATGTTCCATGCAGTTTGTGATTGGCGAATGGTGGTAGACTGTGTTGAAGTGTTGTTGTTAATAGCACGAGTGAGTATTTCATGTAGTAAATACTTGGAGTTAATGGCGCAAGGTAGGGTGCATGGATTTTATAGTAGATGCGTTAGGATTTGGTAAGGCACGAGGGTTGCGAGATTGGATGCCTTCTGGATTGATAAAGGATAGTGAGATCTTACTATTTCAGACTCGATTGGTGGAGATGTAGTAAATAAGGCCACATGCTTGCACCAAAATGTTCGAAGTTGTTGGTGAGTAAAGAGAAAGTACAAGGAGGATTTGAATTATTTAAAGTTCATGAGGTTCTATCAGACTTGCGTATCAGGTAAAAGTTGAGAAATATGAAGGTTACAATCAAAGGTACAAATCTTTGATACTAAGTTAATGACTTCGATGGAATTCATTTTTTGGAGTTGTGGGTGATGGCACATGATTGATTACTCATGAGACAAGGGACGAAATAAGTCACTACATGCTTATGGGAAGCCTATCAGTTATGTATGGAATCAGTTCGGATGACTATCGATGATTTAGAGATTCAACATTTTATTCCGAGTCAGATTTGTTAATTTAGGATCGGGTGGCCCGTGTTTATGTTTCTTGAAGGACTTATTGTATTCTAGTAAATGACCGACAAGGGTTTGATAGATTTTAATTCAGAATGGAGGTATGACAGTGTTACCGGTTCTCATTGAAGTTTGCAAGTAGGATTCATGATATTATTCAGATGACAATGATTAGAACAACTCTAATGGTTTACATGGGTACTTGGCGATGTATTAAGAAGGTACAAATGGTTATGGGAAGTCTGTAGAATGATCGGTTAATTTTCTACGGATATGGCATGGTAAGGTAATCAGTAGGTATTCTTATAGTATGGTGATTTGGAAATTCGATGAAAATTGGACTTGTGATGTATGTATATATTTCTAAGGGATTTGTGCAATGACAACCTTGATAGTTGAGAAGGAAGGCTAGTAGAATCAGATTATGTTATCATGTACCTGTTGGATTTTGGTTGTGGCTACAACTAAAGGATGATGGTGATTATGGCGATAATTACATATTCAATCGGATGCGTAAAGAGGTACAGTGGTGATCAAATCAGGGAATTTGAGCTTAATCAGTTCTTAAATTCGAGAATCAGCTATGAAAGAAAATTTCAGTTATGAAGGAATGGAGACTTGAGTCGTTGAGCTAAGTTAACGACTATTTGAATGATACAGTGAACAAGAGGTACTATCAGTATATTTGTTGTTATAATGGATATTCCTTAATTACTCATTGGTTTCGTACTTTTCTTTTTCCGTTCGAGGACGAACATTTATTTAATTGGTATCTGATGTAATGATATGTTTGGTCGTTTAGGCATTTTACCCTTTTAACTGTTGACTCTTCCCCTAGCATCATTAGAATGTATTCAACTTTCAGGGATGGATGGAGCGATTTCCGAGACATTCAGAGGAGTTTTGGATAAGAAAAATGATATTTTAGAAATCCTTAAGTTAAGAAATGAAGAAATTTGACCAAAGTCAACATTGGAGGGAAATGCATCTTTTTCAAAATTTTATCAATTTCATTAGCTCCGGAATGTGATTTATGACTTAGTCGAGTCGTTGGTTCGGTTCCAGAGAGGTTCAGATGTGATTAAGGTGGTTGGTTGAGAAACTAGCTTTTGAAATGATTTGGAGTTGACCACGGTTAACATCGGGTCAAGACATATCTGTTTTGGTGTTTTGAGAGTTTGAGCAGCTTCGTGTGATTATTTGTGACTTGTAAAAAAATTCGGAATTGGATTTGGACTTTGTTTGGTCAAGTTTAGATGTTTGAGTCGTTGGCATATGTCGCTCGCCTTCGATGCTTCAATATACCATTATATTCATTTTATGTTAGAATTGGTTTTTTGATTATTTGAATAGATGCGTATCAAAATTTGTGATCCGTAGCTACTTGAACCGTCAAATTCCGACACTATATGAGGGATTTATGCCCATTTTAGTTTTGGGAAAAATTGTTGGTTTCTGGTGTGCGCCGGGGCGGACTTTCGGCGCCAGAGCGGATCCGCCGGGGTGGAAATTGGCGCGCCAAAATGGAAATGCCTGTGTTTTAAAAATCATATTGCGTCCATTTAGTATTTTGCACATAACTTGTTCTAGAGCTCCAATTTAGGTGATTTTCACAGCGTTGTTCTCATGTCAACAAGGGGGTAAGTATTCAACCTTTTTTGACATTTCTTTAAGATTTTTTCCATTGGCTATCAATTTTATCCGTGTTTGGTTGGGGAAAATTGTGTGTTTTAAACCCTAAGTTAAAATTTAAGTATTCTTAAATTAATTATGGTTGAATTTGAGAAAATTCTAAGTTTTTGGCTTGTTTAAACATTGGGTAAACTATTTCTAACATAAATTTCGAATTCAATCCGGTTTTGCAGACATTTGATTTATGAGTTTTGAGACAAAGAAGATTTTTGATAAAGTAATAAAATTGGAGGTGGGTTAGAATTTCATGGAACTTTGGACTATGACTATTTAGATTATGGGTAACGTGTTTCTAACTTAAATTTCAATTTTTTCCCTTGTGGGCCTGGGGTCACTTTTTGAATTTCGGACTAAAGTGTAGCAATATGTGTGTTGTTAGATTCGTATGAACCATAGAAAAATATTTTTATAAAATTGAACTCATTTTCTCAATAAAATTACAATTTTGACTCTTGGGTACAAGACGAGATTTTATATTTACTTTTGACCCCGAATTCCATACAAGACATGTTTGGTATCATTAGAATCATGTGTAATTTAGAATTGGTCCTTATGTGTTGATTGAATATGTGTGGTAACATAGGAACTTCATGTGCTTGTTTGAACTACGACTGTCTGATATTCGCTTATGAGGACATGTTTGGAGTTCATAGCTCCTACTCGGCTTTGAGGTAGGCTATGGTTTAGTTTTTTGAGACTCTGATAGAAGTACGTAGTAGTTATAAATGTTGAGAGGTATTGGACGTGTTTGGGGGTTCCACTCAAACGGTTATGATGAATGGTTAAGTAGGTACTGGTGTTGAACTATGTTGATGAATGATTTGGGGAATCAGCCTTGCTGATTCCGATTGCTGTTACTTGGGCTTGTCGCCATTATATGGACTTGTCACCATTATATGGGTTCATCGCCTTATTTGATATTGTCATGTTTATTCATCACACCTGCTTTGATATGATATCCTGATAGTACTTGGATTATTGTGGTTGGACTATTTGATATATATCCCGATTATACTTGTATTATTGTGGTTGGACTGTTTGATATGATATCCTAATAGTACTTGAATTATTTTAGTTGGACAGTTTGATATGATATCCGGATTGTACTTGGGTTACTTGTTGTTAAATTCTTAAAGCATGTGTGATTCATCTCCTATACTTGGTTGCATCTCATACATTTTAATTTCTTACCTTGTATTGTCATTTGCATTCATACACTCATGGTTCTATGACATTTATAAGATAGTGGTGTGAAAATAATGCGAGTCCAAGGGACTAGAAAAGGTAAGAACACTATGGGATTATGGCAACATTGAGATGATGATAATACGAATGGATAGGGTTTCACGTTGTAACGGGTATGATGATATGCAGGGATCGAGGTTGCATGCCTGAAACAAATAATATTATAGTCAAGAGCGAAGCTCCGATGGGACATTCTGGAGGGGTATATGGGCTTCGCGGTCCCCATGGGTGTACGGATCATAATAAAACTTTGACGTATTATATACTAAATTGATAAAGGTACATGACATTTGCATTTATATTAATATCATGCATACATCTATACATTAATTATATGTTCATTGGTAATTTGGATAGGTTGATTGCCATGATTGGGCTTGTCTATGTGGATACCTGGATAATTGGATTTGTGAACACTTGGATAAATATTGAATTGGTTGCCATGTGTGGCTTGATTTCTTATGAATGGTTTTTGTGGTTATAATTTGTAAGTCTAAGTCCTTGATGTCTACTATTACTGTGGTCAGGAGTGTCAATATGTTAGGATTATTTTATAAATCCAGGGAAAATATGTGCATTGTGTGTTGTCTATTAATTGACTGTGTGATTAGATACCGAGTCTAGTAAGGAACCTGTGATAAGTGTTGCCATTGGGAAGGTAAATGTTGCATGATCTATGTGTGTTAGACTATAACTGTATAGAGACTTAGCTAAATCCAAGACTAAGAATAATAGAAGAGTTAATATTATTATGGTTAGCTTAAGTGTATTATTCCTAGAAATCATTCAAAAGCATCATTGTGATCTAAGTGTTGACTTGTTTTTGATGTGTTAAGATTGGGTAAATTGGGTTAAGCTTGAATATGACTTGGATAAGAGAGTACTAGTCGGTGGGTACTATGATAGTAAGGTATCTGTTTATGTGAATAGATTGATTGTACTTTACTGTAAATGGAACCTTATGTGAACATTGTTACTTGTTGAATCAGTGAATTGATATGTGTACAACGTGACTTATATGGGCTACTGAACTGTCTAGTATAGGCTTATCTGGTGTCAATTTGATATTTATCTTTGTTACGTATCTTCCATCATTGTCGGCCTATGATGTCTATGGGGGTATGTTTTGTACTCATACTACACTTGCTGCATCTTTTTTGATGTAGATACAGGTGTCTCTACTAGTTTGCGAGCTCGAGTGTGTGTCCGGACAGGTGGATTTTGGCATTCCAGGTTGAGGATGTTTCTTCTGGCATGCCTTGTATGCTTATTCTCTTACTATATATTTACATTTGCATTTGAAAGACGTCGTTAGACATTTTGATTATGTTATTCAGTTTTGGCCTTTGTTGCCTCATTCAGACTTGTATTCCACATTAGTGCTCTTGTATCACATGCCAGATTTTGAGGTTGTATTGATGATTTGATTATATTTCCGCATTTCTTTCATATTGTTTTGTTTATAGATGAAGTGTATCACCTACCAATGGGAATGTGTAGGTGCCACCATGATTCCCAAGAATGGGTCGTGACAGATTATAGATAAATTGCGTTACTATGAGTGTGAATAAATATATTTCGACTAATCAAGAGTCAAAGTAAATCCTGATGTATATATAGAGGGGTGTAAGTGGGTAAGTGGGTCGGGGCTTGGTTGTAATCAGGTCGACCCAAAATTGGGACATAATGTGGGGTTCTCGGGTGGGGTGTTTCTGCCAGGCAGTGGGTGTTTGGTGGCTGTTTCGGTGAGTTATATATGAAATTGGGTCAAGGCATTTTATGGAGATATTGCGGGTGTGTTGAGGGTGATGTTGGTGATCGGGACCTTGTGGTTGGATGGTATCAAGGTGATGGCAACTGGCTGAAACAGTGAGGTACCGATAAGGTGTGTTATGCAGATTGTTTGGGTGTTGTCAGGATGGGACGGGTATGTATGTCTGGTTTCGGTTAAGGACCTTTCGTGTGGGTGTTTGTGAAGTATTGTGGGATGTGGTGGTGGAAAGAATATGGTGGTTTGGATAAGGAATGGACATGAGTTGCTAGGTGCAATCTCGGGTACAAACCAAGTGATGATCGGTCGATATGGACAAGGATAGAAACACGAGGTTTTTAATGCTCGACTCGACACCAAGTAGAGTAGGCCAATTAGATAAGGACTAGACCGGGGTTGCTAAGTACAAGCCCAAAAACTAACCATGTGAGGGTGGCCGGTAACCTTAAGATAGACCCTAGGCTTGGGTTTGGTTGGATCACACAAGTTCCAACATCCACTTGCACCAAGGGAGCTCCTTAAGCTTGGGTTTGATTAGGTCACACAAGTCCTAACAAAGACTTACACCAGAGGGACCTTAGCTTGGGTTTAACTAGGTCACACAAGTCCTAGCTTCAACTTACACTAAGGGGTTGGTTCACACAAGAACCGAAGGCCCACATAAGGACCAACTAAGGTAGACAACACACAAGTTGAATAACTTAGCAATTGAGTAAAACTCAAGCTTTTCTATTCATTAATTCTGATTTTTACAACTTCCTAAGGGTCCTATTTATAGTAGTACATGGACTATTTTAGAAGGATAACAAAAGGACACAAACTACATGGCAATCTCGGCCAAGTGGGAACAAATGGAAAGGGGTTCGGGTTAACTTGGGGTACAAAGAGTAGACCAACTCTTCAAGTTCTCTAGACCACTGTTTTATGTCTTCCATGTAAAGCAATGCACGAACTAGTTAGTTCATGAATCATTTCCTTGGAGCATGTGTAGAAGTTTTTTGTCCTTGAAGTACCTTGGCTGAAATGACCATGTGAATTGCTCGGCCAACTCCTCAACTTCCAGGTTGCCTTCTTGGTGTATTCAAGTGCATGAATGAGATAACCTTTTAGGTTTTCGAAGCCATTATTTTGAGTCTTGCATGCATGAACTTAGGCTCCTTATGAATCAACTTCTTGGAATATGATTGGAAGCTTCCATTCTTTTCATATGTGCCTTGGTGGGTTGTTTTCAGCCAACTTTCATCTCCCCTAGGCCGATCTTGATATTTCCTATGTAGTCAAATACATTAACTAGTTAGTTCATGAAATTCTCCTCTTGGAAGCCTCATCTTCTAGATGATTCTTGGAAGATACTCTCGTCTTAGTCACATCCCCATTACACGGTTTAGTCACCCTATTACATGACACATTAATCGTGTCCTAATGGGAGCTAGGAGTTATTACACGTTACATCATGTCCTAAGGAGAAGTACAAGCTAAGCTAGGAATTAAAGATAAGCTAAAAGAAATAAAATGGACTTCGGCCAAGACCTACATACAAAGCCGAAATAAACATTCTTCTCAGATCTTCACGTGACAATTCCAACTCCACTCCATTTTCCATGCCACATTAGGCATGTTAGTGTAGATGACGGGCCATCTTGGCACTCTTAGAAAAACACCTCCCGACTTACATTGAGTGTTTAGGTCCGCGCGCTTTCTTATATCAAATTCCGAAGGATGGGTATTTTAAATTATGTATCAATTTTCCTAAATAAGAAAATTTATACGAGATCGATATGATGTGATTATAGATTAATTGAAGGAAGTCATACGGATTGCTCGAGCAATAAGTTTGGTACTTCGACATGAGTAATATGAGCAGTAATCATACCAAATTTGTGTTTCCATAACTTGCACAGTTTATACATGATTTTGTAAGTAAAATGTATTATAGAATGCTTTGAAAATACACGTGGGACAAGTCTTTACTTGATATGATACCGAAAATTTTATTTGATATGTTTACCATTATTTTATATATTCTCATTGTTAATAATATGTTTTACTATTATTTGAGAAATGATAATCGTTACCGAAATGGATTACATGATTGGATAAGAACTGGAATGCCCTGTACTATCTTGAAAATGCTTCCATACAAGTAGTTACTATTTACAAAGAAAAATATAAATGGGAGGAGACTTTGAAGGATTCTGTAGCTAACGACGAGTTCGTTAGACCTGGTGCACCTTGTCTTTTATAGATTACATTTTCAACCGTGGCTAGTAACTAGCATACAATTATCATTTTCCCTCAAGTAGGGACCTATATTTCTATTTGACTCCTTTACCGAGGGATCCATAGAGATACATATTACATAATCCTTTCTTGGAAGACTGATTATTTCTACCATTTTTGTAAGGGAATTTATTTCATGATATTTTTTGATAATTATACTACCATATTTTCTGAATTGTACCCGCTAATATTTTTATAGACACTGCAGGTCACGTTGTCGAGGATTTTGTTAATTAGTGCGCACGAGTTGATAGTTTCTGGTGAGCCCCGCTTTACTTTGCATGGGGAATAAGTTATTTGTTCTCTGGCGTCCTTTTCTTTAAAAACTCCTAAAGTCGCTCCATTAGTCAGGTTTGTTTGTCGAATGAGTATTTTTTATTATTATAGACTTGTGACTGGTATTAGACGTTCTTTCTGTAATTTGGAGATGGATTTGACAATTTTATGTTGAAAATAGTTGTTTAAGGATAGTTGCGATTGTTTGGTTGCTATTGGTTATTTCTGTTGTTGATTCTGAGACAGAAATTTTGGATAGGCCCAAAACAGGGAAAACTTTGCCCAATGTTCTGTAAATTTCCGTTAAGGCTAGCGACCGCGAAAAGAGAGGGGATGTAGTGTCTCTATCGCGTTGGGGGTGAGTCACGACTGTAAATAAGGGAACATGGGACCGGTTCAGGTCGTGCTTTGCAATCGCAATTAACGTATTGCGTTAGCGACTGGGTTGGGTCAGGAAGCTGGTCGCGATTGCGGGGGTCTTGATTGTGACCGCGATGAGTTAATTTCACCTGGGCAGAACTTAAATCCTACTTCAAACTTCATTCTATATGTATTATGTTTAGCTAGGGAGTTCGGATTTTGGTGATTTTAAGGGCATTCTTCAAGATTCAACTTGGAGGTAAGATCGTAATAGTAATCTAATCATTTTCCCTTAATTTCATCTGTTATTTAGTGATTTCTTCCATGCTTTGAACATAGAAATTGGGGGTTTTCATGGAAATGAGTTTTATGTAAAATATCAATTTGGAGGTCGAATTGTGATTAGTTTCAATGAATTTTGGAATTCTTACTATTTAGACTATGGGTAAGCTGAATTTATACAATAATTATAGTTTTTACCTTCGGGGCTTGGGATGAGGTTTTGGGTTGACATTTTGGACCCGTAACATTAGTATACCAATATGGCTGTCTACAAATTTGTATTATTATGTGAATGTCATATTTGAACAAATTGGTCTTATTGGGAAGCTCAAAGGAAGGGCAACGCCGTGTTTGACTCTTCAAACTTTAGAATTAAGGAAAGTTGAGACTTACTAGACTCCTTATAAAGTGTTTTTTTTTGTTTAGTGTAATTATGGGGAGTAATGGGGAATTGGGGGTCCCAAACTCGTGAGGTGACAAGAACTTGTGTGGGTACTGATGTTTTGTTATGGGTAATTTAATTAAAAGGAATAATTGGTTTGGAAGTTTATAGCATATTCGAGTCATTTATGTATGTGTTAAGAATGTCAAAGCATGTGGGAATTATCTAGTAGTGAAAATCTATGTATTTGACTCGATTGTTGATGAACATTGGCTCTTGAGACATGTATTTGATAAAATATAGCGTTATTGATTGATTGTGCATTCATCACTCTACATCTCGTCTAAATCATGAATAAGGAAATATATTTGACATTGGCTTGATATTATGAAATTTCATGTTGCACGCATATCCATTTTATACATTAGGATATCATTGGCATGTTATTTATGAATCATAAGGAATGGTCCATGGTGACCTGATTGGATATGGTACTGCTTGGAGTGATGATGACATGATAGCCTATTGACTAGATAATCGATGTGATCTGGAGAACTGGAATTTTGAGTGAGTATATGGACCTCGTGAGTCCCCTGTGGATCATGTGAAACCTATCGCAGAAGTGTGTAAATACTGGTGCATATTAGCCATTGCATTGCATCGCATTACATTTTATTGCATACCACTTGATCGCATTACCATTATGTGACTTATATGAATTATTGGAAAGAACCAAGTTTTTTATGACTAGAATCAAATATGGACTTTCTAGTTTTAATTGCTTAAGTGTTTGTAAACTATACAATCGGTTACTAACAAAGAATAGAGGTGAGTATTTAAAGGACCAACCCTCGTCATCACATCATTGAGGCATACTTCGTGGTGTTCTAGGGTGAGCTACTAGCTTTTTTTAGTGCTTGACTTCACCTCTATCTTATTTTGTGTCTCTTACTTTCATGTAGTGGATTTTGTTCCTTTCGAGTTTTGGGAGATCAATTTGACTTAGTATTTTATGCATATTTGAGTTATTGAGACTTATTATTGTTATTATGGATCTTCTTACTTTATTTCCGCCTTTTTATCACATTTTAATAAATTGGGTTTTCCTTGGGTTCTCCTTCAGGTTAGGGTAGGTATCCTCATGTCCATTAAGGATTTTGGATCGTGACAAATTTGATATCATAGCACTAGATTCAGCAGTCTCATGAGTATAAGAGCTATGTCCAGTAAAGTCTTACAGATTGGTACAATGATGTCCGTACCTATGTTCGAGAGGTTATAGGGATTTTAGGAAATTTCTATTCTTTCATTCTTATCACGAATCCCTGACTTAGTTGAATTCTAAATCTCTTTGTTTCACTCTATCTTACGAATAGTGAGGAATCATTTGACCACAATTGGGGATCTAGAGGCCACGCCTGCACTCGCATCCACTGCTAGGGTTGTTGTATATGGTAAATGTAAAGGGTGAGGCAGGGGTAGAGCTCAAGTTGCAGCATCGGTCAGGGACCGAGTACCAACAGTTGTTCAGGGTCATTCTAGAGTAGTATCTCTTGTGCCAGAGGTTATTCTAAAGGATGAGCATGTACATGCCGATGAGGTTGAGCCGGTACATGCTCCTCCAAATTCCATAACTGCACCTATACTTTCAGGATACTTTGGTTTGCGTTATGGGTTTTCTTGAGAATATAGCACTGACGGGTATTCTACCGATCACCACTGATGGTTCTCAGACCAGGGTCAGAGGACAAACTCCTTATCATATGATTGTTCTTGGATTTCAGACACCAGGGGTTCATCCAGCACTTGCAGTGGATCCCCATATCTTGGGCCCATGATGACTTGGAGGAAAAGAAGATATTTGACTGTCCCAGGAATATGGACCCTCCTAGGTATGATGGTAACCCAAGTGATGATTCTTATGAGTTCTTGATTAATAGCCATGAAGAGTTACACAACCTCCGGCTAGTAGAGTATCGTCGAGTAACCTATACCACTTTTCAGATAATTAGACCCTCCAAGTAGTGATAGAGGTCGTATGTTGGGACTCGACTAGTAGGGTCTCCTCTTTTTACTTGTGCTACATTTACTGAGTCATTCTTGGAGAAGTTCGTTTCCCATTGTGTGAGCGAATGAGGGTTTAGTTTAAGGGGCTATACTAGGGGAACATATTTGTAATAGAGTATGAAGCACAGTTTCATGCATTATCTAGCCATGGTTTGATGATAATCCTATATGAACCGGAGAGGGTGAGGAGATTCATTAATGAGTTGATTTTTCCTTTTCATTTGGTTGCAGCACAGATGGCTGCCATATGATCTTCTTTCCAGCAGATAGTGGATGTGGTTCAAGAGGCCAAGTTTATTAGGCATGAGGATTATGAGGAGTAGTTTTCAAGAAGCCCCGCTTCAGCATATATGTGGGTACCTCGTCTGGAGGTAAGGGTTATTTTAGTAGGAGTCATCACCGTTAAATCAGCAGACCAATTATTGCAGCCATGCCGGTATCTGAAGGAGGTTAGTCTGGATGTACTTCTTATGGTTCGGGGTAGTTGTCTCAGAGTTCATATAGGCTATCAGGCCATGGTGGATATTCGGACGGCAGACTTTCTCAAAGGTCCATGGCTCTTAAAGCCGTAATGAGTGTGGTGATCTCAGACATTTCAATAGAGAGTGTCAAAGACTTAACTATAGTAGGCAGTATCAGAGTTCTCAAACTCCTACACCTAGAGCAGCAGCACAGCCGGCTAAAGCCGATTTCTAGGGAGGTAGATGTAGTTCCTCTTCTGGTAGATGTGGCTTTTATTTTGGTTGAGTGGTGGTCGAGGAGGTACTCAGACTGAGGGTGATTGACTTCTATGCTTTTCTAGGGAGACCTGAGGTAGAGGCCTCTGATGTAGTTATCATGGGTATTCTTCCAGTTTTTCATCATTCCTCTACAGTACTATTTGATCCAGGCTCTACCTATTCTTGCATACTTTGCTTTACCTGCTCATGTTTCTACACTTGTTGGGGATTTCGTAGTGATTGATCGGGTTTATCTGTCTTATATAGTTACCTTGATGGGGTATGGCACCCATGTAGATTTGAAAGTTTTAGATATGGTAGACTTTGATGCGACTCTTGGGATGGATTTGTTATCTTCTTATCATTCATTCTTGGACAGTCACGCCAAGACAATTACTTTAGCCATGCCTGGTATTCCGCGATTAGAGTGGAAGGGTGCTCTTAGTCAGTTTCTGAATAGGGTAATATCATTCCTTAAGGCCTGGCAAATCATTGAGAAGGGGTGTCTCACTTATTTAGCCTATATCCGAGATGCTAGTTTAGAGACTCTTCTATTAGAGTCAGTTCCAGTAGTAAGGGAGTTCCCGAAGGTATTTTCGATGGACCTTCCAGGTGTCCCACTAGATTGTGACATAAGTTTATGCATCGACTTGGAGCTAGGTATTCAGCCCATTTCTATTCTGCCATATCAGATGGCACCGACTGAGTTGAAGGAGTTGAAAGAGCAATTGCAGGATTTGTTGAGTAAGGGGTTCAATAGACCTAGTATTTCTCTTTGGGGTGCTCTGGTACTATTTGTGAAGAAGAATGACGTGTCCATGCATATGTGTATCAACTATTAGCAGTTGAAGAAGGTGACTATAAAGAACAAGTATTTGATACATCGCATTGACAACTTGTTTTATCAGTTTCATGGTGCTTCAATTTTATCTAAAATTGATTTGAGATCCGGTTATCATCAGTTGGAGATTACGGCAGGATATGTTCCTAAGATGGCTTTCAGGACACATTATAGGCACTGTGAATTTTTTGTGATGTCCTTGGGGTTGACGAATGGCCAGCAGCGTTCACGGAATTTATGATGGGGTATTCAAGCTATATTTGGATTATTTCATCATCGTCTTCATTGACGACATTTTTATTTAATCCCCTAATGAGGAGGAGCATGAGCGACACTTGAGGATCATGCTAGTAATTCTGAAGGAAAAGCAACTTCCAAGGAAGTGGCTTTTCGTTAGTCCGATGAATGTAAGACAAGCTTTCAAAAGCTTAAGACTTTGTTAACTATCGCTCCAATCTGACTTTGCCCATAGAGGGGGAGAAGTTTATGGTGTATTGTGATGCTTTGGGAGTTGTCCTTGGGTATGTATTGATGCAGAAAGGCAATGTAATAGCCTATGTTTTGAGGCAATTGAAGGGTCACAAGAAAAATTACACCACTCGTGACTTGGAGTTAGCAGCGATGATGTTTGCACTGAAGATATGGAGGCATTATATGTATGTGAATTGTGAGGTATTCATGGATCATCGTAGTCTTTTGTACATATTCAACCAGAGGGATCTTTCTTTGAGGCAGCATAGGTGGTTGGAGTTGCTAAAGGATTGTGACTTGACTATCCTTTTATCACCCCGAGCAAGGCCATTGTAATAGAAGATGTCTTGAGTCGAAAGATAGTGAGTATGGGTAGCTTAGCATTGTTACATGTGGGGGAATGTCCTTTGTCTATGGATGTTCAGTCAATGCCAATATCTTTGTAAGACTCGACATTTTGAATTTCGACATAGTTCTAGCTTATGTGGAGGCAATGCCTTTATTATTGGAGCAAATTAGGGCCCAACAGTTTTATAATGTGAAGTTGTGTAAGTTCCATGACAAGGTGTTACAAAGAGAGGCCAAGGAGGTTATTGTAGATGGTTAAGATATTCTGAGGATCAAGGGTCGAATTTGTGTTCCTAGAGTTGGTGATTTGATTAAGTTAATCATGGAAGAGGTGGATAGTTAGAGGTATTGTATTCATCTAGGGCTATAAGGATGTATCGTGACATGATGCACCATTATTCGTGGTGTCGGATGAAGAAGGACATAGTGGAGTTTATGTCTCGGTGTTTGAATTACCAACTGGTGAAGTACGAGCCCCAAAACTTGGGTGGTGTGCTCCAGAGGATGCCCATACCTGAGTGGAAGTGGGAACGAATTATTTATGGTGGGTCGGACTTTGGATAAGTTTGATGCTATATGGGTCATTCACTTTTTTTCCGGTTCAGACAAACTACAATTTTGAGAAATTGCAAAATCTACATCTAGGAGATAGTTCGTTCACATGAGGTGTCCATTTCTATTATTTTTAGATTTGTGCACTCAGTTTACATCTCATTTCTGATTGTCCATGCAAAAGGAATTGGGTACTCGATGGAGCTTAGTACAACTTTTCACCCTCAAGCAGGCGTTCAGTCCGAGCAGACTATCCAGGTCCTTGAGAATATGTTAGGGGCATATGTGATTAATTATGGTGGTCATTAGGACTAGTTCCAACCGTTGGTGGAGTTTGCTTATAATAAAAACTATAATTTGAGTATTGAGATAGAACCATTTGAGGCTCTATATGGTAAGAGGTAAGGCTCTCCGATTGGATGGATTGATGATTTCCGAGTTAGGTTGTGGGGTACTAATTTATTGAGGGATTCCTTGGATAAGGTGAAGTTGATTCAGGAGAGGCTTCTCACCACTTAGAGTAGGCAAAAGAGTTATGTGGATCAGAAGATTCACGGGTTAGAATTCATGGTTAGAGAGCAAGTTCTATTAAAAGTTTCAACCATGAAGGGTTTGAAGAGGTTTAGGAAGAAAAGCAAGTTGAGTCAAAGGTACACTGACCCATGTGAGATTGTTCAATGTATTGGCGAGGTGGCCAATAACTTGGCCTTACCTCCTGGATTATCGAGTTTTCACCTAATTTTTTTTCATGTTTCAGTGCTGAAGATGTACCATTCGGATGGTTCTCATGTGATTCAATGTTACTTTAACAGAATTTAGCTTTTGAGGAAGAGCCGATAGTCATTTTGGCTAGGTAAATTCGGAAGTTGAGATCGAAAGGAATTGCTTTAGTGAAAGTACAATAGAGGCACCGTCTGGTGGAGGAGGCTACTTAGGTGACCGAGTTAGATATGCAGATTAGATATCCCTAGATTTTTTAGGATTCATGTACTTTCTCTTCTTTAGCGTTCGAGGACGGTCATTTTTTAAGTGGTAGATGACATGACGATTCTCCATGTGGTTTTGAAATTTGGCCCTTATTTTTTTTAAAATACCATTTCCATAGCTTCATCTTTGTATTTATGACTTGCGAGGAAAGGTGGCACAATTCTCGAGGCAATTGGGTAAGTTTCATATAGAATTTAGTAAAATTGGAAGTTCTTAAGTTAAGTAATTTGAGATATTTGAGTAAAGTCAACATCAGGGGTAAATGAGTTCAAGTCAAAGTATAGTCGATTACATTAGGTGCATAAATAATTTATGACGTAGTCGAGTCGTTGGTTCGAGTCCTGATTTGTTTGAGTGCTATTCAGGTCATTGGTGGAAAAACTAGATAAATTGAGGATTTTGAATTGACCTCGGTCAGGGTGATCTCTTAAGGGAGTTTTGAGTGTGCGAGCAGGTCCCAAATGTGTTTTATAACTGAAATGCATATTTGGTTTGTGTCTGGGGGGTTCCGAATGACTTTCGGGTGTTGGATCAAAAGTTAGGACATAATAGAAAATTTTGGTATGCTGTATTTTGTTTTTGTATCGCAATCGCAATGAAGGGCTCGCAACCGCGAAGAGAGGGGAGGCAATTTCACGATAGTGTGGGGGTAATTCTTGGCCGCAAAGAAGGGAACATGGGATCGGGTCGGGTCGTGCTTCGTAATAGTGGTCAACGTGTCGCGTTCGTGACTGGGTTGGGTCGAGTGGCTGGTCGTTATCGCGGGGGTACTGATTGCGACCCAATGAGTTAATTTCGCCTGGGCAAAAATTAAATCCTACTACAAACTTTATTCTTTCTAAATCAATTTTGGGAGCTAGTGAGCTCGAATTTTGGTTATTTCAAGGGCATTCTTCAAGCTTTGACTTGGGAATAAGATCCTAATCTTAATCTAATCATTTCCTCGTAACTCCATCCGGTATTTAGTAATTTCTTCTATGCTTTGAACTTACAAATTGGGGTTTTCCATGGAAATGCATGCATCAACCTTGGGGGTGTGGCTAGGATCCGGTGCACTATAGGCCCGAGCGTACCACATCTAAATCATAAACTGGACATACAGAAGGTCTAGGATTTCAAGGTCGGCCTCCATGGGATAATCTGAATGAAATCTCGGAACTCTATATAGCTTGCAATCCCAACGAAATATAAATATATATATATATATAAAGGTCGAAAAGACCACCATGGAAGGTTGTATGGTAAAACATAGGTCGCCAAGCCCATAAGAAACCTCTATACACTGAACATGTGTCTACAAGCCTCAAAAAGTACCATAACGTCATAAGGTCAGAACAGGACCCCGCAATACCCATAAACTCTATAAGCATATCAATACTCTAAACCTGGAAACTCCGAATGATATGGAGTTTACTAATCAAACTGAAATCGGTGTCGCCTACTGAGGAGGCTTGTTTATATTTCTCTCAAGACCTACATGCATGAAATGCAGCGTCCCGACAAAAGGGACGTCAGTACAAATGAAATTTACTGGTATGTAAGGCATGAATATCAATGTGAAAATCATAAGTTGTAAGCAGGGCATAAGAAGCAATCTAATAACCTGGATGCTGCTCAGGGCGATCAATATAATTCTGGAACTTACTGAAACTCTTATATATACATATGTTTAATCTATAAGAGATGACAATAACACTACTATTAAATTCAAGGAAATACAACAGTAATCGATGAGCGGAAAGCTCGCTATACGATTAAATAAAGGATGTTTCTCCTAACCCTCCTCCTTGACAAACTCATAACATCAGCAACAATTCGTGTAACTCATCATAAGCATAACTTCAACACCTCAATCTGATAACCCGGATGCCGCTCAGGGCGATCAATATAATTCTGGAACTTACTGAAACTCTTATTTATACATATATTTAACCATCGCTCACTGATTATAGCTCAGTGTTATTCATATATCCATCACCCAATTGATTATAGCTCAGTGGTGTTTATATCAATATATACATCGCCCAAACGATTATAATTTTGTGTTATTTATATCTATATAACCATCGCCCAACCGATTATCATTTGGTGGTAATTATAACTATATATACTTATAGAGGTATAGCACTCTTGGCTCTTTTGTTTCTTAAGAATCGTTCTTTTAGTTTAGTACGACATTTGGTCGACTCAATAAATAGTACTTCTGACTCATTCTGTTCAGGAGAAAACAGGATTCATGACAAGCTCAACTATCAGCCAAAAAAAAACAATCCAAGACAAGAATAGAGGTCTATACATGAAAGTACTCCCGGCAAGGGACAAACATAGCGAGAATAGAATACTTCTCTTGGAACTCGCTATACGATCGGAATCATGCCGAGAAATAATGGATAGTCATTACATACCTTGAATGTTGACTCTTCAGTAACCACAATAAATAGCTCGTCCAACACACGTTAATCTATAAGAGATGACAATAACGCTACTATTAAATTCAAGGAAATACAACAGTAATCGATGAGCGGCAAGCTCGCTATACGATTAAATAAATGATGTTTATCCTAACCCTCCTCCTTGACAAACTCATAACATCAGCAACAATTCATGTAACTCATCATAAGCACAACTTCAACACCTCAATCTGATAACCCGGATGCCGCTCAGGGCGATCAATATAATTCTGGAACTTACTGAAACTCTTATATATACATATATTTAACCATCGCTCACTGATTATAGCTCAGTGTTGCTCATATATCCATCACCCAATTGATTATAGCTCGGTGGTGTTTATATCAATATATACATCGCCCAAACGATTATAATTTTATGTTATTTATATCTATATAACCATCGCCCAACCGATTATCATTCGATGGTAATTATAACTATATATACTTATAGAGGTATAGCACTCTTGGCTCTTTTGTTTCTTAAGAATCGTACTTTTAGTTTAGTACGACATTTGGTCGACTCAATAAATAGTACTTCTAACTCATTCTGTTCAGGAGAAAACAGGATTCATGACAAGCTCAACTATCAGCCAAAAAAACAATCCAAGACAAGAATAGAGGTCTATACATTAAAGTACTCCCGGCAAGGGACAAACATAGCGAGAATAGAATACTTCTCTTGGAACTCGCTATACGATCGGAATCATGCCGAGAAATAATGGATAGTCATTACATACCTTGAAGGTTGACTCTTCAGTAACCAAAATAAATGGCCCGTCCAACACACATTAATCTACAAGAGATGACAATAACACTATTATTAAATTTAATGAAATACAACAGTAATCGCCGAGAGGCAAGCTCGCTATACGATTAACTAAAAGATATTTCTCCTAACCCTCCTCCTTGCCAAACTCATAACTTCAGCAAAAATTCATGTAACTAATCATAAGCACAACTTCAGCACCTCAACACAACCAAAATAGGCCAAAAACATATGACACAACGACAGCCCGCGACTAGTATACAACTTCTGATCGTCGTCTCGTTACTTCTATCCGTATTATATATGTATTATCCTCATAACTCGTATAGATGAAGGTATGAAAAAGCTTTACATACCTTGAACAAATTCCGCATTAACAATTATATCATGATTTTCGAGCGGCTAAATTAACATAGATCTTACTACGATGAAAATGAATGAGCAAGACTAGGGAGCGAAACCCGCTTTTTTACTTCGTGAGAGAATTATATTTTTCCTCTTTAAATAAGAAAACGTTGTGGCTTCTCGCATAAATGAATTCACATTACCATTTTTTGTAAATGTTAAATGTTGCACCATTTCCCCTTTTGTTTTGGTCCCTTCCAACAATGATAAGGTCTAAACTTGACACTGTCCTTCATGCTCACTAGGTGCTTTGACTTATCATTTATGTCTATCATGTGTTTTAGTCTTACAATTTCCATGTTGCAGCTCCTCCTAAAATTCAAAGTTTGTGTTCATTACCTAGTAGCAAAAATTGTTGTCCGAATAATATATATCCAATAATCTTAATTATTTTTTTGCCTTTCATATAATTCTTAATTTAACCAATTACACACATTATTAATTTGTTGATCTCAATGCACTTAAATAATAATTATTTTCAATATATGTCATATATTCATTATCATGAGCATGTGATATAACACTAGTCCATAGCCTCTTTTGCTACACACAAAAATATTATTTTCAATCACCGTCGTCCACTTGTTAATTGTAAATTATTTTGGGACTACATCTTTTTATACTCTGAGCTCTTAATCTGCATACGTGACTTTTACAAAAATTGCATACAGTCTGTATAACTTGTTCAACATTTAAAACATGACAAAACATATTTTTTCTGATTCGTTTAACCTCTAACATTCGCGACACTTATTTAATGCTTATTTTAATCCATTTCTATCCATAAATAGTATCTTAACTTCCCGGACTTATATTACTTTACTTACGATGCATACTAACATGAAAATATGGGGAGTAACAAAATGGGTTTCATGTAAATTATCAAATTGGAGGTCAAATTATGATTAGTTTATGATAAATTTTATAATTTTTACTATTTAGGCTATGGGTAAGCTGAATTTATGTCAAAATTACAGTTTTAACTTTCGCGACTCAGGATGGAATTTTGGGTTGACTTTTTGAACAAGTTACTTTAGTATAGCAATGTAGGTGTCTAGGGATTCGTATTCTTATGTAGATACATAATGAATAGGTTGAGATCGTTTGGAATCTCAAAGGAAGGGAAAGCCCTTGGATTGAGACTTTGGACTTCGGAATTAAGGCAAGTTTAAACTTACATGTTTGACTCGATTGTTGATGAACATGGACTCTTGAGAGTTGTATTTACTAAAAGATTGTGTTATTGATTGATTGTGCAGTCATCACTCCACATCTCGTCTAAATCATGAAAATGGAACTATCTTTGACATTGGCTTGATATTATGCAATTGCTTGTTGCACGAATATCCATTTTATGTATTATGATATCATTGACACATTATTGATGAATCATAATAAAAAGTCTGTGGTGACCCGATTGGATATGGTACTAGTCAGAGTGATGATAATATGATAGCCTATCGGATGGATACCCGGTGTGATCTAGAAGATCTAAAATTTTGGGTGAGTATATAGACCTCGTGAGTCTATCAGGGTCACGTGAGATAATTTACTTGAGGACAAAAAAAGACCTATATTTGAGGGAGTTAATAAGTGGGATTTTATGCACTTATCATTATCTTTTACTAATGTTGTTTAGTCCAAAAGTGATAATTTAATGTCAAATTCTAATGGAAGTGCTTGATTTCAGATTTTAAAGTGCTTAAGTTGATCAGGTGATGATAGAGCTGAAAAAGACCATTTTGAGACCAATTAATTGAGTGATGTTCCAAATCTTAGGGTCTTCTCCAACTCGGAAATCTTGCATTATTGCCTTCCACTATTCATAATGTTTCTTTTGAATTGTCGTGGTTTTGTGATTGATTGTTTTTCTTGTAGTTCTTGTAGTACAACCATTTTTAGTCTTTCAAGGTGCTAGATTTTGTATAAATATCTAGCTTCGATACTAATTATTAATTTGGCTACGACCTAAGCACTCAAAGAATCAGGTATGCAAGTAAGGAGAGGTGTTGGTGGGTAAGTGGGTCGGGTCTTTTTTATATTCGGGTTGACCCGAAATTGGATGCCAAAGTAGGGGGTCTCGGCTTGGCCGGGCACTGTGGTGTTTGGTGGCTGTTTTTGGATAGTTTTGTTTGGAGTCAGGCTTAGGGGTTTTGTGGAGTTGTCACGGGTGTGTTTAGGGTCAGGGTGATGATCGGTACTTGGTGGTTTGGTGGTGTCAAGGCCACGGAAATGAACTGAAACAATAAGGTCTCTGCACGGTTGGTTTTGGTGGATTATTGTTGTTGTTTGGCTTGGACGGTTGGATATGTATGGTCTCGGGTAGTGACCTTTATAGTTGATGTTAGGGAGGTGTTTTGGGACGTGGTGGTGAAAGGATTGAAGTGGTTTGGAATAGGGATGAACACGGAATGTAAGGTGCAAGTCCGAGTACCATGTGTTGGAGGTTTGATTTGGTTAAGTATTTGGTTCGGTTGTTATGGTTTAAGTGAGGTACGATTGATATGTCAAGGATATGGACACGGGGGTATTAGTACTCGAGTCGATACCAGGATGAAGGTGACCAATTTCACAAGGACTTGATCGGAGTTGCTAAGTACAAACCCGAATATAAATAAAGTAAGAGTGGCCAGAAACCTGAAGATAAACCCTAGGCTTAGGTTAGGTTGGGTCACACAAGTTCCAACATTCACTTTCAATCAAGGGGGTTCCTTAAGCTTGGTCTTAGATAACTCACGTAAGTCTTAACCAAGCTTACACCAAAAGGAGGGTGGTTCACAGAAGAACAGTGGTCCACACAAGGACCTATTGATGTAATCAACACACAAGTTGAAAACACTCAAGTTTATATTTCACTCAACATTAAACATGTCTATTTACAACATTATAAGGGTCCTATTAACAGTAGCATAGGGACCTTTCTAGAAGATAAACAAAAAGACACAAACTCTAACCACTTCTCGACTGAATGGGAACAAGGGAAGGGATCGGGTTGGCTTGGGGACCAAGAAGGTTCTCGGCCATTGTGAGAACAATAGGAAAAGGGTTTGTATTTTCTTGGAGACAAGGATGAACTCAAACTCCTTCACACCTCTTTTGTGACACCCAAGTAAAAGAGTGCATGAATTTGACTTCTCAAGATCTCATCTCATTGGAACTAATTTGGAACCTTCCATTCCTTGCACAAGTGAGTGGTTCTCGACCAACTCTCCTTCTGCCCTAGGACGATCTTGAAGTCTTCATCTTCTAGATGGTCCTTGTCCTTGCCACTTTGTCATTCTCGGCCAAGTCACCCATTTGTCCTTGACATCTTGTCTCTTTATTACATGACTCATTAAATGTGTCCTAGGAAGTTAAGATAAAAGAAAGACACAAGTGAAAAGAAAATAACACGGCCTCGACCAAGACCACATAAAGGCCGACAAAACTATTGCTCTATTGAGTCTTCACATCTTTTCCTCGACCATGCTCCATATTCCGTTCCATGTTAAGCACGTTACCATTGGATGGTTGGCCATTTTTGGTACTCCTAGCAAGTCACCTCTCAGTTTTTGTTGAAAGATTAAGTTCACCTACTTTCTTTCATCAATCTCCCCTTCTTTGAAAGAATTTTCCCTCAAATTCTCATCGTCTTAGTAAGGTGACAAATCCCCAATGTTAAATGTTGAGCTAACTCCTCCATATTCATCTGGTAGTTCGATATTATAGGCATTTTCTCTAAACCTTGCCAAGACCTTAAACGGACCATCCGCTCTTGGCATTAGTTTGTTCTTCCTTAGGTTAGGGAACATATCCTTCCTTAGATAGAGCCACACTAAATATCCGGGTTAGAAGTGTGGTTGAGTCCTTGTCTTGTTAGCCTCCATTTTGTACTTGTCATTGGCCCTTTGAATTTGGGCTTGGATTTGATCATGCAATTTTTTGAAGGCCTCAACTCTATCCCTAGCCATGAAACTTAGGATTTCCTTTCTTGGAATTGGAACTAGATCAATGGGGAGGAACGGATTGGTGCCATACACAACTTCAAATGGAGCTTTCCCCGTTGTGCGGGAATAACTTCTATTATATGCAAATTCTGCGTGTTCCAATTTTAGGTCTCAATCCTTGGTGGTTTTGCTCACCAATCCTCTCAACGATGTACCAAGAGTTATATTAGCTACTTCTGTTTTACCGTCCATTTGAGGATGATGGGAGGTACTAAATAGCAATTTGGTACCGAGGAGCCTCCATAGCATTTTCCAAAAATATCTTAGGAACTTTATGTCCCTATCCGACACGATGGTTTTAGGAACACCATGCAACCTTACCAATTCTTTCAAATATAAGTCCGCAATATGAGTGGCATCGTCGGTCTTGTGGCAAGAGATGAAATGAGGCATCTTGGAAACCTATCCACGACTACCATGATGGAGTTCGTACCTCATTTTGTCTTTGGTAAGATGAGAATAAAGTCCAAGATTACACTTTCCCATGCCTATTTCGGAACCGATAAGGGAGTATATAGCCCTTTGTGGAAGAAACTCTTCGCCCTTTGGAAAGTGGAACATCTACTAACCACCCATTCATGTCCTTATGCATCCGGGGCCAATAAAAATGTTATTGGAGGAGCTCCATGGTCTTCGCAACCCCAAAATACCCGGCGAGGCCTCCCGAATGTACTTCATGTATGAGCAACTCCCTCGTGGAACATTTTGGGACACATAATTTGTTTCCTTTGAAAAGGAACCCTTCTTCTATGGAGTAAGATCCATGAGTACCATTATTGCATTCGGCCATCACGTCCCTAAACTCGAGATCTTAGTCATAGAATTCCTTAAGCACCTCAAATCCCATAAGTTTTTGTTCGAGGAAGGTTAATATGACATGTCACCGGGAGAGAGCATCTGCTACTATGTTAGACTTGTCGTCCTTGTGCCTTGTATAAAATGTGAACGTTTGCAAATAGGCTTCCCACTTGGCATACCTCAGATTCAACTTCCTTTGCTTGTGCAAGTATTTCAAGGATTTGTGGTCCGAATAGAGAACAAAATGTTTCGGCCTCAAATAATGTTCCCATTGAGCTAAGGCCCTTACTATGGCATAGAACTCTTTTTCATAAGTGGAATAGTTGATATTTGCACCGCCTAACTTCTTACTAAAGAAAGAAAGAGGTCGTTTATCTTGGATCAAGACAACACCAATACCAACTTCACTCGCATCGCATTCCACTTCAAATAGTTTCTCGAAGTTCAGGATGGATAGGACCGGGGCTTCACACAATCGAGCCTTCAAGGTTTCAAATGCCTTTTGTGCTCTGGGGGGGGATCTAAACACGCCTTTCTTTGTAAGCTCTGTGATAGGGGCCACAATGGTACTAAAATCTTGAATGAAGCGACGATAGAAAGATGCCAACCCATGAAAACTCCTCACTTCGCTTACAATTTTGGGTGCGGGCAAACTGCGGATTGCTTCTACCTTGGAGGGGTCCACATGGATGCCTTCGGAAGATACTATGTATCCTAGAAATGGGACACTAGTGATCATGAAGGTACACTTCTCCAACTTTCCGTAAATTTCACCTCTCTTAATTTTATTAACACGACTTCTAAGTGTGACAAATGGGACTCCTTTTATTGTCTATAAATCAATATGTCGTCGAAGTAGACCACGACAAACTTCCCCATGAATGGTCGTAGCACCTCATGCATGAGCTTCATGAAAAAGCTTGGTGCATTGCATAACCGAAACGACATTACAAGCCATTCATACAACCCAAACTTTGTTTTAAAGTAAGGAGGGGTGTTGGTGGGTAAGTGGGTCAGGTCTTGGTTATATTCGGGTTGACCCAAAATTGGATGCCAAAGTCGGGGGTCTCAGGTTCTCGGCTTGGCCGGGCAGTGTGGTGTTTGGTGGTTGTTTTTGGATAGTTTTGTTTGGAGTCGGGCTTAGGCGTTTTGTGGAGTTGTCACGGGTGTGTTGAGGGTCAGGGTGATGATCGGTACTTGGTGGTTTGGTGGTGTCAAGGCCGCGGAAATGAACTGAAACAGTAAGATCTCGGCACGGTTGGTTTTGGTGGACTGTTGTTGTTGTCTGGCTTGGACGGTTGGATATGTATGGTCTCGGGTAGTGACATTTATAGTGGATGTTAGTAAGATGTTTTGGGACGTGGTGGTGAAAGGATTGAAGTGGTTTGTATGAGGCATTAACACATAATGTGAGGTGCAAGTCCGAGTACCAAGTGTTGGAAGTTTGATTTAATTAAGTGTTTGGTTCGGTTGTTATGGTTTAAGTGAGGTGCGGTTGATATGTCAATGAACTGGAGATGGGGGTTTTAATGCCTGAGTCGACACCAAGATGAAGGTGATCAATTTCACAAGGACTTGATCGATGTTTCTAAGTACAAGCCCGAATACAAACCAAGTAAGGGTGGCCGAAAACCTTAAGATAGACCCTAGGCTTAGGTTAGGTTGGATCACAAAAGTTCCAACATTCACTTGCAACAAAGGGGGTTCCTTAAGCTTGGTCTTAGCTAAGTCACACAAGTATTAACCAAGCTTACACCAAAGGGAGGGTGGTTCACACAAGAACCGTGGTCCACACAAGGACTGATTGATGTAATCAACACACAAGTTGAAAACATCAAGTTTATATTTCACTCAATATTCAACATGTCTATTTACAACATCCTAAGGGTCCTATTTATAGTAGCTTTTGGACCTTTCTAGAAGATAAACAAAAAGACACAAACTCTAACCACTTCTCGACCGAATGGGAACAAGGGAAGGGATCGGGTTGGCTTGGGGACCAAGAAGGTTCTCAGCAATTGTGAGAACAATAGGAAAAGGGTTTGGCTTTTCTTGGAGACAAGGATGAACTCAAACTCCTTCACACCTCTTTTGTGACATCTAAGTATAAGAGTGCATAAATTTTGACTTCTCAAGATCGCATCTCCTTGGAACTAGTTTGGAACCTTCCATTCCTTGCACAAGTGAGTGGTTCTCGACCAACTCTCCTTCTCCCCTAGGCCGATCTTGAAGTTTTCATCTTCTAGATGGTCCTTGTCCTTGCCACTTTGTCATTCTCGTCCAAGTAACCCATTTGTCCTTGCCATCTTATCTCTTTATTACATGACTTATTAAATGTGTCCTAAGAAGTTAAGCTAAAAGAAATACACAAGCGAAAAGAAAATAACACAGCCTCGGCTAAGACCACATGAAGGCCGACAAAACTATTGCACTATTGAGTCTTCACATTTTTTCCTCGACCCCGCTCCATATTCCGTTCCATGTTATGCACGTTACCATTGGATTGGATTGGCCATTTTGGGCACTCCTAGCAAGTCGCCTCTCGGTTCTTGTTGAAAGATTAAGTTCACCTCCTTTCTTTCATCATCAGGTTTTTGAGCAGCTATGCAAGAAGGTAAAATTGCGGAATATGTAAATCAACGCAACAAATTTAGTGTGAAAAACTCCTTGCTCACGGAAGAAAAAATCACAACGTACCTGTATAGGATTTTTTCAAACTATACACTAAACTCGAGCAATTGTTTAAGGTTACAACGACTTGTACAAATAAGGAACTATTCCAAACAATCCCTACCCCAACTCTCTTTTTCCTTACAATATGTTTGGAACGTTGTTACTCATTGTATTGTATTGTATCGTTACTACACATACGATGTTTGTTTTGATTGTTATTTAAAATATATTGTATCGTATTATTAAATTTTGTTGTTACGTAACAATGAAAAGCCTCATTTTATTTAACAATCGATTTGGTGTTATTCCATTGTTATCTAATTTCTCTTTCCAGTTATATTCTCACTTAATATTTCATAATCCTATTTTACCTTTACCCTATATTATTTAACTCTACCCAAATATCCTACCCTACGTCTTCTACGTTCCTCTATCTCCTTCTAGATTTGGTTTATCTGCTCCCTTCATCTTCTTCCTTCTTCTATCTCTACGCTTTTGGCTTTTACTAAATTTTTTATACGTTTGCTTTTTCCTCAAATATTTGCTTACGCTGCCAATTTCCCCATCGAAAAGCTCTTGCAATTGCACAGAGCATTGTAAATCCTAGCAACAGCAACATTAGTCTTCCATCTTTTCCTAACATGAATTGTGCTTTATATATTTAATTGGGGATTGTTTCGAGGAGCCTTGGTACTAAATAAAGTATAAATTAATTTTCATTTTCTTTTTTTTCATTTTACATGCACTGAACTTATAGCACGATAGTTTCTCAGGGAATGTGACCGATGATAGGAAAGGGATATGTACCAAAAGAATACATTCAATATTTAAAATAATTTAGGGCATTTTAGTAAACTTACGTGTTACAATGCGGTACGATATAGTCAATCCAAACAAAAAAAATGATATTAAACAGCAGTAAATTATACAATATATTCAAACATTGTATTTACAAAACAATACAGTACAATATGATACATTATAGTACAATACATTATAAAATGATAGGTAACAACGATCCAAACAGAGTGTTAATAATTCTCTCAATTGTTGGTTCTCTCTCTCTTCTCTCTCCTTCAATAACTCTACCCAGTCAATGAAGAATCTTTATAGACTCGAAACAACACCTACTATAATTTACTAGGAATATAAATAAGATATTGTTAAGGAATCAAAAAACCTAACTATTACAACCCAAGAACTAAATGATAAATCCTGATAGGAACAAGTTCTTTGTTGTTCTCATAGTTGGATTCTTCGAGACTCTAGAGTTGACTCTGCTCTCACTCTAGATATCACTCTCTTTGGTTGTGGTTAAGCTCTAAAGCTTTTTGACGTGCTGTATTTATAGTTGTGAATAACCACCTTCAATTCTCCAAATCCATCTAAGACCTTGTTCTATAAATTGCACAAACCAACCCTTGTTTGACATGAATTTTCTTCTTTACTTCTTCACGCGTACTCGGAAACCTTCTCTTAATTCCAAGCTAATTCCATGTATTCAATTTATGATAATATTTTTATATATTGAACTCCAGTTCCTTGTCGAATAGGAATGAGTCAAAACTTCCAATTTTCAAGTATGCACGAAACAACCTCTTCAAATAGTCTCCAGTTATTCTTCCAAAGAACCAACTCCTTTGAGTAGTTCCTCTTCTGTTGAGATTTCTTTACCAGTTCCTTTTGAAGATATGTTTAGCATATAGTTCTTCTCGATCTTCCTTCATTCTTCCTTGATACTTGATTATCTCTTGTACATAGTTTTTTAATCATCAAAACTTCATTTAAACTCTGAACTATTATTGAGACCACAACATCTCAACACAATGGACACATTGGACACGGATGTGCGGATGGCAATTATTGTGTTAATTCAAGCTTATAGGCCAATTGACCAATTCTCTTTAAGATTCTAAAAAGTCCAATATACCTTGGAATCAACATTACACCCTTCATATGTCCGAATGGGATTATTGATGACTTTGTGTAGTTTTTAAAACTTTCTATGATAAACTTGAATTTTTTCATTGCTTAGTGAACTAAATTGGGCCCAATAGTTGTACTTCACCAACCTTGAAGCATCCAATAGAATATCTAAATTTCCGTCCATATAAAGCCTCAAACAGAGCTAATTTAATACTTAAGTGATAACAATTGTTATAAGAAAATTCAATGAGCGGATAATGATCATCTCAATTACTCGTAAAATCATGAGGCACGCTCACGACATGTCCTCAACCATCTGAATGGTCCTTTCTGCTTGTCCATTAGTCAGAGGATTAAAAGGTGTGCTAGGGTTAATTTGACTACCCAAACCTTTAATGGAAGGACTTACAGAAGTTAGATGTAAAATGTTCACCTCGATCAAATATGATGGAAATTGCGTTACAATGCAACCTGACTATTTTCTTGACATAACTGGAGATAACAATTGGAAGGAAATCATATGTCTTTGTAGGTCGATCTATAATGATCTAAATTTGGTCATGCTTACGAGATGAGCGAGGTAGACTTACCATGAAATTCATATTTATCATCTCTTATTTTCGCATAAGGATTTCAATATTTTGAGCTAACTCGCTAGGTTTCTGATGCCCAACTTTTGACGTATTGGTAGTTTAGGCACCTCGCCACAAAATTTACAATACTCCTTCTCGTGTTGTTCCACCAATATTTCCTTCAGATGACTATGTTACATTTTATTGAGCTGGATGAATTAAAGACCTCGAACTTTGTGTCTCGATCATAATTCTTTCTCTAAACCCATGAACATCAGTGATGCATAGTCGATCTTGGTACCTCAAAGTGATATCACTCGTACCCAATGTGAAGGCGATATTCTTAGGCTTTTGGAGATCCTTATAGTATCTTACTTGCACCTCTTTGACAAAGGATGTCTTAACTCTATTATGAACCACCATATCTATGTCATTTGCTTTAATGAGTTGAACTCTCAAACTATGAATTTCTTTTGCAATTCCTTTCATACACTTTCAAAAAGGAAATACTTGTAGAAATCTTAAGCTGGTTATAGAGAAGCAATTGATCTATACTGATGATTAAAGTCGAGTACATGAGCTCCTATTTATAGGAGAGTATATAGCAGATATACATTAGATATACAAGTCGTATACAGCTTCCTTGAGAGTTCTAGTTCTATCAAACTACATATTCACTATAAGTACAATTCTAGTACAAATCATACACTTTAATGCCTATCTCGACTACTCTAGCCTTTATCCTTATCATGATCTTCAACACTTCCCTCCAAGCTAGTAATTGGTGGAACACTCAATCCTAGCTTGCTTCTAAAAATAGAGAACATCATCTTTGTCAAAGCCTTTGTGTGTATGTCTGCTAGCTGGTTTTGTGATCTCATAAATTGAGTAGTTAGTTGTCCTCTAGCCATTTTTTCACAAAGTGATAATCTATGTCGACAAGTTTTGTCTTGGCATGCATGACAGAATTCACTGTCATGTAAAATCTACTCAAATTGCCACAAAATAACTTAGGCATTGTCTTTAGATACACTCCAATATCATTTAGAAAGTAAGTGATCCATGTCATTTCAACTACAGTTGAGGCTAGTGCTATATACTCAACTTCAGCACTTGATCTTGCTACTGTGGTCTATTCTTTGAAGCCCAAGATATGCAGTTTTCTCCAATGTAAATGTTTTAACCTGTAGTTGATCTCATTGTGGTAGTGCATGCTCCCCAATCAATATCTAAGTAAACATATAGCCAGAAAGTTGACTTTGAGATGATTCTAAGACCATGATGTATTGTACCTTTGATATATTTTAGTATTCTCTTAACTCTTTGAAGATGTCCACTATTTGAATTTTCCATAAGCTGGCTTGCTAGATTCACTGCATAAGTTATGTCAGGTCTGATGAGTATTAGATATTAAAGACTTCCCACAATACCCATCTATAGAGAAACATCAACTAGCTCTCATGTAGCTTCCTGTAATCCATGCTTTTGTGCAAAAGGTTTGTTTACTGCCTTTGCAAGTGTAACATCTCATACTTTTGGGTCACGGTTTAAATCGCTAGGCGTATTTAGAATCGCTAAGCTTGTGTAAATAGACCTGAGCGCTGGAAAAAAATTCATGTTTATGTATGCTAATAAAGAGATCAGTATATAAAAGGATTAGATCCCGAAATAATTTTGGACGTAACAAGTGTGACGACGTGGAAAGGAAAGAAATTTGGTATGTGCATAAAGAGATTACGGACTAGTGTCATATTAGGAAATTATGACATTAAGTATATGAAGGACTTATAAGTTATTAATATATAAGTGAATTGGGATCACAAAATTAATTATGTGCGTGATTAATTAATTATGGGATTAATTAATAATGTGAAGGAGACAAAGTTGAGTGGGGGTCTCTACGTGTAGGACTTAGGAGAATCACTTAAGTGGAATTCCACTAATATGCATGTAATTAGGTAGGTGTCGTGCGTTTAGGATTAAATGGGTTAAGACTTCCTTTTAGAACCACAAGTATTAAGTGGATAGATGATATTCCATTTGGTCTTAATTCCTTAGCAGTTCATGTTGTATGATTAAGACCTACTATGCCCATTTTATTCCAGTAAAATCTCTTTCAATTCAAAGAAAAACCACTACCCACTTTACGTTCCAGAAAGAATACCTTAAAATTTCACTTTTCACCACTTTCTCGTGATAGAAGAGTAAGACCCAAGAAATAGTCCCTTCATTTTCACTTACTCGGAAAGCAATACAAGTAGCAAATGTGAAATTGGTAAGCAGTCCATTTTAGCTTAGAATTGAGAAACCAAAAATGTACGAAGCAGTGGAAAAATCATGCAAGTGCAGCAACAATATTTTCCTTCCAGTTGAGGGAAACGAAGGTAAGTTAAGACAAATTATTTCTTTCTTTTGGCATGTTCCATGTAACGAAATATAACTGTGATATTGCTCCATAATTTATTCTACTCCTAGTAGTTAAGAATAATCACTTAATGATTCCTATGCTAAAAGCATGTCTAAACATGTTTCTAAGTCCTTATTGAGGCATACAGAAAAAGATGTTGATATTCACAGTGTTAGCTAAAGGGGCAAGGATATATTGTCATCCAACAAATTCAGGAAATGTTTTAATGTCATTCATGCATTTTCATTTGCATTACATTCATATATTACCCTGGACCATTTGTGCTATGCACACTACTATATGGTAAATATTGTATATATGTAGGGGATATGGGAAAAGTGAAAGGCGTTTTATATGCACCCCACCTGCAGCGGGTGCATACTACCCCAAAAGAGCTCGAAGAGGCCAATATGATGTGATGATGTGATGCCCTTGTGTGGAGATATAACTTGATGCCCACAAAGGCGATTATAGGAGAATTCTTGTGTGGACATTAGTATATCGCATTTGCATTATGCATACATTCATTAACCATTATAAGGTATAATGCCCACAGAGGCTGTTATGGTAAGGAAGATGCCCGAAGGGGCTAATGTAAATCTATACGACAGTGTGGATAACATTTAGGCATATGCATTAGGGCCCTCAGAGGCATTTACTGCTGGTCAGCTATTTCTGTTTCAGTTGTTGATACATCCCTGCTATACTATTGTTCATCTCCGACATACTCAGCACATTAGTCGTACTGACGTCCCTTTTGTCGGGGACGCTGCGTTTCAAGCCCGCAGGTTCACGTTTAGGTATGCTAATAAATAGATTAGTATATATAAGGATTATATCCCGAAATAATTTTTGGACGTAACAAGTGTGAAGACGGGGAAAGGAAATAAATTTGGTATGCGCATAAAGAGATTATGGACTAGTGTCATAATAGGAAATTATGACACTGAGTATATGAAGGCCGTATAAGTTATCAAGATTTAAGTGAATTGGATCACAAAATTAATTATGTGCTTGATTAATTAATTGTGAGATTAATTAATAATGTGAAGGAGACAAAGTTGAGTGGGGGTCTCTACGTGTAGGACTTAGGAGAATCACTTAAGTGGAATTCCACTAATATGCATGTAATTAGGTAGGTGTCGTGCGTTTAGGATTAATTGGGTTAAGACTTCCTATTAGAACCACACATATTAAGTGGATAAATGATATTGCATTTGATCTTAATTCCTTAGCAGTTCGTGTTGTATGATTAAGACCTACTATGCCCATTTTATTCCAGTAAAATCTCTTTCAGTTCAAAGAAAAACCAATACGAACTTTACGTTCCAGAAAGAAAACCTTAACATTTCATTTTTCACCACTTTCTCGTGATAGAAGAGTAAGACCCAAGAAATAGTCCCTTCATTTTCGCTTACTCAGAAAGCAATGCAAGTAGCAAATGTGAAATTGGTAAGTAGTCCATTTTAGCTTAGAATTGAGAAACCAAAAACGTACAAAGCAGTGGAAAAATCGTGCAAGTGTAGCAACAATATTTTCCGTCCAGTCTAGCGAAACGAAGGTATGTTAAGACAAATTATTTCTTTCTTTTGGCATGTTCCATGTAACGAAATATAACCGTGATATTTCTCCATAATTTATTGTACTCATAGTTTTTAAGAATATTCATGTTATTAATTCCTATCCAAAAAGCATGTCTAAATATGTTTCTAAGTCCTTATTGAGGCATACGGAAATAGGTGTTGATATTCATAGTGTTAGCTAAAGGGGCAAGGATATATTGTCATCCGATAAATTCAGGAAATGTTTTAATGTTATTCATGCATTTTCATTTGCATTACATTCACATATTACCCTGGACCACTTGTGCTATGCACACTACTCTATGGTAAATATTGTATATATGTAGGGGATATGGGAAAAGGGAAAGGTGTAATATACGCACACCACCTGCAGCTGGTACAGACTATCAGAAAAGAGGCCAATATGATGTGATGCCCTTGCGTGGCGATATATCATGATGCCCACAGAGGCAGTTATGGGAGGATTCCTGTGTGGACAGTAGTATATCGCATTTGCATTATGCATACATTCATTAACCATTATAAGGTATGATGCCCACAGAGGCTGTTATGGTAAGAAAGATGCCCGAAGGGGCTAATGTAAATCAATGTGACATTGTGGATAACATTTAGGCATATGTATTAGGGCCCTCAGAGGCATTTACTGCTGGTCAGCTATTTCTGTTTCAGTTGTTTTTATATCCATGTTATACTATTGATCATGTCTGACATATTCAGTACAGTCGTACTGATGTCCCTTTTGTCAGGGGATGCTGCTTTTAATACCCGCAGGTTCAGTTAACGAGGGTGACGGTTCACGCTAGTAGGTTGTTGGTTCAGCTGATGTATGAGCACTGTATTTATTTCAGAGTTGTAGTTGGTGATGGTATATTATTTTTGCATCTGCATATGAGTATGGCGGGGTCCTGTCCCGTCCTTGTGATGTCATGTATTCTTTAGAGACTTTTAGATAGGTGTCTTGTAGTTAGTTATCATGTGTGGCCTTGTCGACCATGGGTATGTATATATGAAAATTGGATTTTTGGTTAAGATTTTCTATTATTTTTTTTGTCTTGGTCCGTATTTAATTGTGTTTAGAAGTTGGTTGTACGATTAGCGGTACCCGACGGGTAGGGTCCGGGTGCCCGTCGCGGCCCTCCGGTTTGGGTCGTGACAAACTTGGTATCAGAGCATGTCTGTCCTACGGAGTCTACAAGTCGTGTCTAGTAGAGTCTTATTTATGGGTATGTTGTTCACCATACTTATAAACAGGAGGCTGCCTGACATTTAGGGATGGTTTCTATTCTTTCATCTTATATATCGTGCAGTAGAGCTGAGTCTTAGGAATTCGAGTTAAACTCGCGCCTTATACCATTTCAGTAATGCCGGTTACCGAAAAGACTCCGGTCAGTTGATACTCGTAGCCAGTAAATGAGTGATTTCTACCTAGACGATGGATACGCCAGAAGGGGCAGTATTATTGTTAAAATTCGAGATTATGAGAAGATGTCTCACTCATATACGGAAGATGGATGATATAATGCAAGCCTGGAAAGCTAAATATTTAGTAAGGTAAATGAAGTACTAAGCATCAGAACGCAGGAGATTGTAACGATTTTTCTTTGTAGACCTTATCATATTTATGATTACAGCAGTACCTTCTTCCATAAGGGTTATGATTAGCAGGGAGATTGAAGTTGAATTCAGTATAAATACGAGTGTTATGTTGACCATTGAGGATGAGAAGTATGGCATAATCAAAGGATGGTGGTAGGGAATATGAAAACAGTTAATTGAATGATATGATTAAGTATCAAGGTAGAAATGTTTTCCGCTTAGTGACGAATAAAATGAAAAATTACAACAAAAAGGATAAAAGTGAATGAGATTATGGTTATGCAGGTCTCACAAAGGTATGATTATTCTAGAACGGCGTAAGGATCAATGGTGGAGGAGGGACAGAAGGAACTATTCCGTCAAAGGTGGAGATTCTCGGGTGTTCAGGAAGGGGGTATGAGAGGTCTGATGTAGTGATGTATAAAGGTAGTTTTAATCGCTGGTTACGCGACAAGGATTAGATATGTCACCCCAACATTCGAGTGCGAATTTTTCTAAGACGAGAAGGATGTAACATCCCGTACTTTTGGGTCAAGGTTTAAATCGCTAGGCGTATGTAGAATCGCTAAGCATGTGAAAACAGACCCGAGCATTCGAAAAAAATTCACGTTTAGGTATGCTAATAAAGAGATTAGTATATATAAGGATTAGATCCCGAAATAATTTTTAGACGTAACAAGTGTGACGACGAGGAAAGAATTATGTGCATAAAGATATTATGGACTAGTGTCATATTAGGAAATTATGACATTGAGTATATGAAGGCCTTATAAGTTATCAAGATTTAAGTGAATTGGGATCACGAAATTAATTATGTGTGTGATTAATTAATTGTGAGATTAATTAATAATGTGAAGGATACAAAGTTGAGTTGGGGTCTCTACGTGTAGGACTTAGGAGAATCACTTAAGTGGAATTCCACTAATATGCATGTAATTAGGTAGGTGTCGTGCGTTTAGGATTAAATGGGTTAAGACTTCCTTTTAGAACCACAAGTATTAAGTGGATAGATGATATTCCATTTGGTCTTAATTCCTTAGCAGTTCATGTTGTATGATTAAGACCTACTATGCCCATTTTATTCCAGTAAAATCTCTTTCAATTCAAAGAAAAACCACTACCCACTTTACGTTCCAGAAAGAATACCTTAAAATTTCACTTTTCACCACTTTCTCGTGATAGAAGAGTAAGACCCAAGAAATAGTCCCTTCATTTTCACTTACTCGGAAAGCAATACAAGTAGCAAATGTGAAATTGGTAAGCAGTCCATTTTAGCTTAGAATTGAGAAACCAAAAATGTACGAAGCAGTGGAAAAATCATGCAAGTGCAGCAACAATATTTTCCTTCCAGTTGAGGGAAATGAAGGTAAGTTAAGACAAATTATTTCTTTCTTTTGGCATGTTCCATGTAACGAAATATAACTGTGATATTGCTCCATAATTTATTCTACTCCTAGTAGTTAAGAATAATCACTTAATGATTCCTATGCTAAAAGCATGTCTAAACATGTTTCTAAGTCCTTATTGAGGCATACAGAAAAAGATGTTGATATTCACAGTGTTAGCTAAAGGGGCAAGGATATATTGTCATCCAATAAATTCAGGAAATGTTTTAATGTTATTCATGCATTTTCATTTTCATTACATTCACATATTACCCTGGACCACTTGTGCTATGCACACTACTATATGGTAAATATTATATATATGTAGGGGATATGGGAAAAGGGAAAGGCCTTATATACGCACACCACCTGTAGCTGGTACGGACTATCACAAAAGCGCCCGACGAGGCCAATATGATGTGATTCCCTTGTGTGGCGATATAACCTGATGCCCACAGAGGCGGTTATTGGAGGATTCCTGTGTGGACATTAGTATACCGCATTTGCATTATGCATACATTCATTAACCATTATAAGGTATGATGCCCACAGAGGTTGTTATGGTAAGGAAGATGCCCGAAGGGGCTAATGTAAATGTATACGGCATTGTGGATAACATTTAGGCATATGTATTAGGGGCCCTCAGAGGCATTTACTGCTGGTCAGTTGTTTCTGTTTCAGTTGTTGTTATATTCCTATTTTACTATTGTTCATGTCTGACATACTCAGTACATCAGTCGTACTGACGTCCCTTTTGTCAAGGGATGTTGCGTTTCGTACCCGCAGGTTCAGTTAAAGAGGGTGACGGTTCACGCTAGTAGGTTGTTGGTTCAGTTGATGTATGAGCACTGTATTTATTTCAGAGTTGCAGTTGGTCGTGGTATATTATTTTTGCATCTGCATATGAGTATGGCGGGGTCCTGTCCCATCCTTGTGATGTCATGTATTCTTTAGAGGCATTTAGACATGTGTCTTGTGGTTAGTTGTCATGCGTGGCCTTATCGGCCTTGGGTATGTATATATAAAAATTGGATTTTTGGTTAAGATTTTCTTTAATTTTTTTCGTCTTAGTCCGTATTCAATTGTGTTTAGAAGTTGGTTGTACGATTACCGGTACCCGACGGATAGGGTCCGGGTGCCCGTCGCGGCCCACCGGTTTCGATCGTGACAAACTTGGTATCAGAGCATGTCTGTCCTACGGAGTCTACAAGTCGTATCTAGTAGAGTCTTATTTATGGGTATGTTGTGCACCATACTTATAAACAGGAGGTTGCCTGACATTTAGGGATGGTTTCTATTCTTTCATCCCATATATCGTGCAGTAGAGCTGAGTCTTAGGAATTCGAGTTTGACTCGCGCCTTATACCGTTTCAGTAATGTCTTGCCACGAAAAGACTCGGTCGATTGATACTCGTGAGTTGATAAATGAGCGATTTCTACCAAGATGATGGATACGCCAGAAGGGGCAGTATTATTGTTAAAATTTGAGATTATGAGATGATGTCTCACTCATATACGAAAGATGGAAGAAATAATGCAAGCCTGGAAAGCGAAATATTTAGTAAGGTAAATGAAGTACTAAGCATCGGAACGCAGGAGATTGTAACGATTTTTCTTTGTAGACCTTATCATAATTACGATTACAGCAGTACCTTCTTCCATAAGGGTTATGATTAGCAGGGAGATTGAAGTTGAATTCAGTATTAATACGAGTGTTATGTTGACCATTGAGGACGAGAAGTATGGCATAATCAAAGGATGGTGGTAGGGAATATGAAAACAGTTAATTGAATGATATGATTAAGTATCAAGGTAGAAATGGTTTCCGCTTAGTGGCGAATAAAATGAAAAATTACAACAAGAAGGATAAAGGTGAATGAGATTATGGTTATGCAGGTCTAACAAAGGTATAATTATTCTAGAACGGCGTAAGGATCAATGGTGGAGGAGGGACAGAAGGAACTCTTCCGTCAAAGGTGGAGATTCTTGGGTGTTCAGGAAGGGAGTATGAGAGGTCTGATGTAGTGATGTATAAAGGTAGTTTTAATCGTTGGTTACGCGACAAGGATTAAATATGTCACCCCAACATTCGAGGCCGAATGTTTCTAAGACGAGAAGGATGTAACATCCCGTACTTTCGGGTCAAGGTTTAAATCGCTAGGCGTATGTAGAATCGCTAAGCATGTGTAAACAGACCCGAGCATTGGAAAAAAATCACGTTTTGGTATGCTAATAAAGAGATTAATATATATAAGGATTAGATCCCAAAATAATTTTTGGACGTAACAAGTGTGACGACGGGGAAAGAAAATTAATTTGGTATGTGCATAAAGATATTATGGACTAGTGTCATATTAGGAAATTATGACATTGACTATATGAAGGCCTTATAAGTTATCAAGATTTAAATGAATTGGGATCACGAAATTAATTATGTGCGTGATTAATTAATGGTGAGATTAATTAATAATGTGAAGGAGACAAAGTTGAGTTGGGGTCTCTACATGTAGGACTTAGGGCAATCACTTAAGTGTAATTCCACTAATATGTATGTATTTAGGTAGGTGTCACGCGTTTAGGATTAATTGGGTTAAGACTTCCTATTAGAACCACACGTATTAAGTGGATAGATGATATTGCCTTTGGTCTTAATTCCTTAGTTGTTCTTGTTGTATGATTAAAACCTACTATGCCCATTTTATTCTAGTAAAATCTCTTTCAATTCAAAGAAAAACCAATACCCACTTTACGTTCCAGAAAGAAAACTTAACATTTGATTTTCCACCACTTTCTCGTGATAGAATAGTAAGACCCAAGAAATAGTCCCTTCATTTTCGCTTACTCAGAAAGTAATACAAGTAGCAAATGTGAAATTGGTAAGTAGTCCATTTTAGCTTAGAATTGAGAAACCAAAAACGTACGAAGCAGTGGAAACATAGTGCAAGTTCAGCAATAATATTTTTCTTCCAGTTTAGCGAAATGAAGGTATGTTAAGATAAATTATTTCTTTCTTTTGGCATGTTCCATGTAACGAAATATAACCGTGATATTTCTCCATAATTTATTCTACTCCTAGTAGTTAAGAATATTCATGTTATTGATTCATATGCTAAAAGCATGTCTAAATATATTTCTAAGTCCTTATTGAGGCATATGGAAATAGGTGTTGATATTCACAGTGTTAGCTAAAGGGGCAAGGATATATTGTCATCCGATAAATTAAGGAAATGTTTTAATGTTATTCATGCATTTTCATTTGCATTACATTCACATATTACCCTGGACCGCTTGTGCTATGCACACTACTATATGGTAAATATTGTATATATGTAGGGGATATGGGAAAAGGGAAAGGCGTTATATACGCACACCACCTGTAGCTGGTACAGAATATCACAAAAGCGCCCGAAGAGGCCAATATGATGTGATGCCCTTGTGTGGCGATATAACCTGATGCCCACAGAGGCGGTTATGGGAGGATTCCTGTGTGGACATTAGTATACCGCATTTGCATTATGCATACATTCATTAATCATTATAAGGTATGATGCCCACAGAGGCTGTTATGGTAAGGAAGATGCCCGAAGGGGCTAATGTAAATGTATACGGCATTGTGGATAACATTTAGGCATATGTATTAGGGGCCCTTAGAGGCATTTACTGCTGGTCAGCCGTTTCTGTTTCAGTTGTTGTTATATCCCTGTTATACTATTGTTCATGTCTGACATACTCAGTACATCAGTCGTACTAACGTCCCTTTGTCAAGGGATGTTGCGTCTCATACCCGCAAGTTCAGTTAAAGAGGGAGACGGTTCACGCTAGTAGGTTGTTGGTTCAGCTGATGTATGAGCACTGTATTTATTTCAGAGTTGCAGTTGGTCGTGGTATATTATTTTTGCATCTGCATATGAGTATGGCGGGGTCCTGTCCCGTCCTTGTGATGTTATATATTCTTTAGAGGCTTTTAGACAGGTGTCTTGTGGTTAGTTGTCATTCGTGGCCTTGTCGGCCTTGGGTATGTATATATGAAAATTGGATTTTTGGTTAAGATTTGCTATAATTTTTTGCGTCTTACTCCGTATTCAATTGTGTTTAGATGTTGGTTGTACGATTAGCGGTACCCGACAAGTAGGGTCAGGGTGCCCGTCGCGGCCCTCCGATTTGGGTCGTGACAAACTTGGTATCAGAGCATGTCTGTCCTATGGAGTCTACAAGTCGTGTCTAGTAGAGTCTTATTTATGAGTATATTGTGCACCATACTTATAAACAGGAGCCTGCCTGACATTTAGGGATGGTTTCTATTCTTTCATCTCATATATCATGCAGTAGAGCTGAGTCTTAGGAATTCGAGTTTGACTCGCGCCTTATACCGTTTCAGTAATGCCGGTTACCGAAAAGACTCCGGTCAGTTGATACTCGTAGCCAGTAAATGAGCGATTTCTACCAAGACGATGGATACGCCAGAAGGGGCAGTATTATTGTTAAAATTCGAGATTATGAGAAGATGTCTCACTCATATACGAAAGATGGAAGAAATAATCCAAGCCTGGAAAGCGAAATATTTAGTAAGGTAAATGAAGTACTAAGCATCGGAACGCAGGAGATTGTAACGATTTTTCTTTGTAGACCTTATCATATTTACGATTACAGCAGTACCTTCTTCCATAAGGGTTATGATTAGCAGGGAGATTGAAGTTGGATTCAGTATAAATACGAGTGTTATGTTGATCATTGAGGACGAGAAGTATGGCATAATCAAAGGATGGTGGTAGGGAATTGGGATCACGAAATTAATTATGTGCGTGATTAATTAATTGTGCGATTAATTAATAATGTGAAGGAGACAAAGTTGAGTTGGGGTCTCTACAGGTAGGACTTAGGACAATCACTTAAGTGGAATTCCACTAAAATGTATGTATTTAGGTAGGTGTCACGCATTTAGTATTAATTGGGTTAAGACTTCCTATTAGAACCACACGTATTAAGTGGATAGATGATATTGCCTTTGGTCTTAATTCCTTAGTTGTTCTTGTTGTATGATTAAAACCTACTATGCCCATTTTATTCTAGTAAAATCTCTTTCAATTCAAAGAAAAACCAATACCCACTTTACGTTCCAGAAAGAAAACTTAACATTTCATTTTCCACCACTTTCTCGTGATAGAATAGTAAGACCCAACAAATAGTCCCTTCATTTTCGCTTACTCAGAAAGCAATACAAGTAGCAAATGTGAAATTGGTAAGTAGTCCATTTTAGCATAGAATTGAGAAACCAAAAACGTACGAAGCAGCGGAAAAATAGTGCAAGTGCAGCAATAATATTTTTCTTCCAGTTTAGCGAAATGAAGGTATGTTAGGACAAATTATTTCTTTCTTTTGGCATGTTCCATGTAACGAAATATAACCGTGATATTTCTCCATAATTTATTCTACTCCTAGTAGTTAAGAATATTCATGTTATTGATTCATATGCTAAAAGCATGTCTAAATATATTTCTAAGTCCTTATTGAGGCTTATGGAAATAGGTGTTGATATTCACAGTGTTAGCTAAAGGGGAAAGGATATATTGTCATCCGATAAATTCAGGAAATATTTTAATGTTATTCATGCATTTTCATTTGCATTACATTAATATATTACCCTGGACCACTTGTGCTATGCACACTACTATATGGTAAATATTGTATATATGTAGGGGATATGAGAAAAGGGAAAGATGTTATATACGCACACCACCTGTAGCTGGTACAGACTATCACAAAAGCGCCCGAAGAGGCCAATATGATGTGATGCCCTTGTGTGGCGATATAACCTGATGCCCACAGAGGCGGTTATGGGAGGATTCTTGTGTGAACATTAGTATACCGCATTTGCATTATGCATACATTTATTAACCGTTATAAGGTTTGATGCCCACAAAGGCTGCTATGGTAAGAAAGATGCCCGAATGGGCTAATGTAAATGTATATGGCATTGTGGATAACATTTAGGAATATGTTTTAGGGCCCTCAGTGGCATTTAATGCTGGTCAGATGTTTCTGTTTCAGTTGGTGTTATATCCTTGTTATACTATTGTTCATGTCTGACATACTTAGTAGATCAGTCATGTTGACGTCCCTTTTGTCGGAGGAAGTTGCGTTTCATGCCCGCAGGTTCAGTTAAAGAGGGTGACAGTTCACGCTAGTAGGTTGCTGGTTCAGCTGATATTGGAGTACTCTATTTGTTTTAGAGTTGCAATAAGTTGGTGGTGGTATATTATTTTTGCATATGCATATGAGTATGGCGGGGTCCTGTCCCGTCCTTGTGATGTCATGTATTCTTTAGAGGCTTGTAGACAGGTGTCTTGTGGTTAGTTGTCATGTGTGGCCTTGTCGGCCTTGGTGTGGGTATGTATATATGAAAATTGAATTTTTGGTTAAGATTTTCTATAATCTTTTTCGGCTTAGTCCGTATTCAATTGTATTTAGAAGTTGGTTGTACGATTAGCGGTACCCGGAGGGTGGAGTCTGGGTGCCCGTCACGGCCCTCCGGTTTAGGTCGTGACAGCAAGTCTCATGTCAATCTTGCTAAGAAGCTTAGTTGCATACTTGCTTTGACTTATATATATTCCTCCTGAGAAATATCTGACTTCAACACCTAAGAAAAAGTATGAAAGTCCAAGATCCTTCATTGCAAATTCTTTACCTAGACTTGCAACAACCTCTGAAATAATTTCAGTGTTACTTCCTATGACAATTATATCATCTATATATAGTAAGAGAATAATTTAAGGATTTGTTTTACTGAATTTGAATCCAATATGAAGCAAGTGCATACTGAAACTATCAAACTATGCTCTAAGTGCTTGTTTGAGGCCATACAGTGTTTTCTTTATCAAACACATATGATTTGGATATCTAGGATCAGTAAAACCTTGTGGCCAACTCATGTGAACCTCTTCCTGCAGATGTCCATGTAAAACTATATTTTTCACATCAAGTTGTCTAATTCTCCATTACAGCCACTGACAATACTACTCTTATAGTTGTAACTTTCACCATTGGACTAAATGTCTCTTCAAAATTAATTCCCTCGAGTTGAGAGAATCATCTTGCAACCAATCTTGCTCCATACATGTCTATGGTTCCATCTTCCTTTAGCTTTATTTTGAACACCAACTTTGAACCTATTATGTTCATACTTGCAATTTTAGGTACTAACGTCCAAGTCTTTTTACCGTGCAAAGAATCAATCTCTTACTGCATTATTGCAAGTCAGTGTAAAATCATGAGTGCTTCATTTACAGTCCTTGGTTCTTTGTATGATTCCATTTTATCTGCAATAAGAGACCTATGAGTAGTAGGAACTATTTTTATCTCTGTCTTGTCACCATATGATGTCTTGATTGATATTGAACTATGTATTCAACCATAGCAGTTTGACTAGGTTCATCTTCAATTGTTGCAGTTTCCTCCTGATCACCCTCAGTGTTAAACCATTTTGAGAGATCAACTTCTAGGTTTATACCTTAAGGGTCAAATACTTAAATATCTTGTTGTCCCACTTCCTTTCACCGCCTCCATCACATTGGAATACTTTTATCATTTTAGAGAATTGCCTTTCTACCATTTTCTGAAACATGAGAAATACTTCAAAAAAATTGATTTTATTTTTCAAAGAATAAATCCATGTGTATCTTATGTTATCATCAACAAAGACTACATAATATCTCATATACTGAGATGATTCAATAGGAGCATGCCCCCAAGATCGCAATGGATTTTCAACAATGGCTCTTCCTCAATTTTATTTCTCAAACTAAATGGCAGTTTACAACTTTTTCCCAACTGACAACTAGAACAAACAGTAGGTATATTATTCCAACTACTAACACCAATGCAACTATTTCTACTCAAAACTTTTAAAGACATTAAACTAGGGTGTTCTAATCTAACATGTCAAATAATGTCCGAGTTCTTCCAGTCTTGTGATGCAGTCAAGGCATACAGGTTGTTATCATCCAAAGCATTAAGTCCACCTCTTTTAGATCCCTTGGCTAGTTGTTTCCTTGTTTTCTTGTCCTTTACAACAAAATTAGATTCATGTTATCCCTAGCAATTCTACTAACTGAAAGCAAATTCTTAGTAATATTAGGTACCACAAGAACTTCCTTCAATCTCAATCTTGACTTAGTTGGGTTTCCATCATGAGTGATATTCAATTTAGAACCATTTTCAATAATAATTTTATCAAGTCCATTGTAAGAATTGAGATCATGTAAATTACCTGATAAGTTCATCATATGACTAGTAGCTCCAGAATCCACACACATAGTATCATCCTCAACAGGTGAATTATGAAGATTCACAACAGCCGAGGCTTATGGTAACTCATCTGCAGCCTGATATGAATAATTCCATCTATAAAAACACTTTAGAGTAGTATGATTATTCCTACCACAAATTTGACAAGCCTCAGATACATCCTTTCATTTATTCTGATTTCCTCCTTGGTTAAATTACTATGACTATTTGTTGTTTGTTCAACAGGTCTAAAACCTCTTTCTCTAGAGTTGAAATTGTTATTGCCTCTACTTTGTGAGTAGTTTCCTCTTCCTCTGCCTCTTTCAGCAGCAAATGCCATGTTGTGGTTCTAAGACACCTCTTCTTCATCCTCTCTCATGTCAAAGCCCCTAAGTGCATTAACAAATTGATTTAGAGTATGATAAGGTGCCTTACCTAGCATCATCGTCATGAAGGTTTTGTACTTGAGGCCTAAGCCTCTAGCAAAGTTTATTACTTTGCTATCTTCATTAACAGGCACAAGTCCATCACATATGCCTTTGAACTCTTTGATGTACTCATCCATCTTCTTGTTTCCCAACTTTAACATTCTGCAACTGTTGTTTGAGTTGGAACTTCTTGTCTTTTGTTACCTGAAGATAAGTTTCTTCTAGGGATTCCCACATCTCTTTAGTAGTTGAATAACTTACTATAAGATACATACTTTCTTCTATTAGTGTACCTGAGATCCAACTTCTCAACAAGACATCATTTTCCTCCAAGTCTTCTTTACTGCTGCTTTTGTCACTAGCTTAGCAGATTTCCCCGTTCCTTTGTATGATGTGGATTCAGACTCCTTCTCCTTGATGAGATAGGTTAATCTCATAACTTGGATAAGTTGTATCATTTGAGTCCTCTATATCTGATAGTTTGTGGGTTTGAGTTTAACTGTACATTATGCAATAAGGTGGTGAAGAGATGAAGTTGAGAGGGTGTTTGCTGATAGTGTTGATGCCATTTCTTAGAGTGAAATAGGATCAATGTTTGATTACTTCAGTACTAACAACTAGAAGAGTTCTAAAGCTCTGATACCATGTAGAAATCTTAAGATAGTTAGAGAGAAGCAATTGATCTGTATTGATGATTAAATTCGAGTACATGAGCTCCTATTTATAGGAGAGTATACAACAGTTATACATTAGATATACAGCTTTATACAGCTGTCTTGAGAGTTCTAGTTCTATCAAACTACATATTCTCTACTAAGTACAATCATAGTACAAATAATACACTTTAATGCATATCTCGACTACTCTAGCCTTTATCCTTATCATGATCTTCAACAATACTTCCCATAGATTTCCTGCTAAAAGCATGGATTACTACACGTTCTCTATCACAAAATGGTGCTTTCGTATTTGAAGTTGTAACTTTTAATCTAGTCCTAACGTGTTGTATAATTTTAAGGAATATAACATTAGCAGCCATCTTATTCCAAATGTGCAAGTTAGATATGAATTGTACAAGTGAGGGTTGCAGCTAGCTAACACGTAACTATAAAAAGATTGCATTAGATAATTAACGAAGCATATCATCTACCTAAACAATGATTTATTAAATTATCTTGTTTAGATTAGGTTTTTATACTAATAAATCACGTCCCACACTACTCGTAGCAAAAGAGAGAATCACGTTACCAAGATATTAAATTACCACAAGAAAATTGCTACTGCTTTGGTTTATATATGGCAACTTGGATTTACTTAAATCTTAAGTATCTTACCATGAGTAAGCAGGAAACAAATAGCCATGCAAGTGATAACCGTAAAAAAATGATATTGGATCTAACTCAACCTAAAAAACTAGCTTGTAGGATAAGGATTGTTCAAGTCCATATAAGGAGTCTATGTTCCCATTCCATATCCGATGTAGTATTCTTAACACTTCCCCGCACGCCCAGACCTCGTTAACTGGAGCGTGGACAATATAATTTGGGAGCCCAACATCGGTGAACAAAGAATTGGAATGGGTCTGGCTCTGATACCATATAAAGAATGGATCTTGGGTCTAACTCAACTCTAATAGGACTCTTAACCATAACAAATGCACGACATGAATTTATCCATAAAAAATTTGGGGGTGGAGCAGGGTTGGTAAAAAGCTATCTTTATCACAACATTCCCTCCAAAATATGTTTAATTATATGCGGAATACTCTGTGTTGATTCTAAATCGAGAACTAATGCTAATTACAATCTAAATCCTAGTATCTATAATTCAGGATCTTGTATTTTCTAAAGGTCGTCTCGTTTGCGTTCGTGTATAATGTAGTTGTTTGTTTTGATTTGCTATAACATTTTTTTCGGTTTTTCTTCAGTGTCTGATATATGCATTAGAATCTTATTAAATTCGAATTCGCACTGAAAAGTATATATCACATGAAAGGTAAACTGCTTTCTAATAAAGACGATTGTACCCGAGTAAGCATTAAGAACATAAATATCCTCGGTGAAACATTTATTAGCAAAAACGGATTTTGTAGGGACAAAAATGAAAATTCACCATGGAATGTTAATAATTTTGGATGAAATGATTCAAATAAGAGAGGACAAAAAATGACGGCGAAGAAGGGAAAGAGGGTTGTGTCCAGAGATAGAAATCCCCCGTGAGAAGTGTTTGGAGCCATTTGCCAGCTAATATAAAAGATACTTGCATATATAAATACAAGATATACACTTGCATACTACAACTCAATATTTTTGCACCTTCTCCTCCTCCTCTATTTTCGATGGAACAACCCCTCCCCCACCCCCAATAGGGGTGTCACGAGACAGATTCCTCACTCTTTAAAAGCTACATATCTATAACGGATACAGTTTTTCGATAACGGGTTCGTTAGAATTTAATATTTCTAAATAGGAACATAAATTTATATATAATGTTTCATTAAAGCTTCAATTTCTTTTTTATAGTTATACCCATAATTTTTAAATTACCTACAATGAGTTCCAATATGCTAAGATTCATAAAAGGTCAAAATTATAAATCATTTAAATGTTAGATCCGCCCGTGTATATACAAGTAAATGTTCAAAGTCACGTGTCTCCAATATTTTACTTATAGTACATTTCATTCAATTCAAGTTTTTTGTCAAATTTTGATCTTTGTCAAAAGCATTATTTGTACCTTTCTACTGCATTCCAATTATGTGGGTGAATCAATATCTCTTGAAGGCTTTTTTATGTTTTCTTTATTTTGGAATCCGCTTAATACACAACATACAATCCAATTTTAGCATCTAATAACAGTATTACCCTCACATGTTATGGTCTAGTACATAGTCATCGCAACTAGGGAATGATTATTACATGGTTGAAATCCCATTTCTTCTTCACTTTGTTCCCTTTTCAAATCTTATTTGCTTCGGTTTTTGAGATGAGTTATATATATATATATATATATATATATATATATATATATATATATGATATATCAATCGTGGCTGGACCTACGGCTATGTGACTGGCGAGACCTTTATATTAGCTTCGATTTGTACACATATATAGACTTGGTTGTATCTGTTTACGTAACATTAAGAAACTTTAATCAATCATCATTTGGAGAGGGGTAAAAAAAATTTGCAAGCCAATAAGCTACATCAAATACATAATCACACACATACACACACACTTTTATATACATACATGTATGTGTGTATATATGAAATTTACCGGCCGGACTTATCCCGATTCGATCGCGTACGGCCATTAAGGGGAGGCTCCTACTAAGAATTTTTCATGCATTCACAGGGCTTGCACTCAACCTCTGGTTAACAGTGGAAAGATTTCATCCATTCCTCCACATCCCTTTGGTGATATTTACACACATAAAAACATATGCATGTACTTGGTATGTACATAATTGAAAGTGCAATTACATCTAAACACCTAAGTTGTTAGAGATAGCACACTTTTAGCGTATGTTTGGTATGAAGCAAAATAAGTACTTTTCTAACTTTTCATCTGGTGTTCGGTAAGTTAGTATTAGCGAATATTCTCCGAATATTCACAGTATATTTTGTAATTATGATAGATGTATATTTAAGGTAACTTAGGATTCTTATTGTATTAGGAATCAACCATTTAAGGTAACTTAGGATTCTTATTGTATTAGGAATCAACCTCTATACAACTATATATATTTTGATTAATGAAAGGAATCCCTAAGGGAGATTATTTCAATCTTACATGGTATCAAGAGTCAAACCCTAAATTCTACTCCCAATGTCGCCGATAACCACCCTCTCTCTTCTTCCTTCTCGGTCGACGGCCACCATGTCTTCCCCCACTAATTTTGGTTCCTCCACTAGTACTTTTGACAACCCTCCACCACGCTCATCGTCTTCTTTTCATCCGGCTTTCGCCGTTACCAACATCAAGAATTTTATTCCTATAATTCTTGACCAAGAAGACTGTCAATATTCCATGTGAACAGAACTGTTCTATATTCATGCATGTGCGTATGATGTGCTCGACCATATTGATGACTCTGTTCCTCGTCCCACCGATATTGCCGACTCGACATGGTGTTGCCTTGACACCATCGTCAAACAGTGGATATACGACACCATCTCAAAAGACTTGTTGTGTACTATCATGAAAATAGGTGCTACGGCACGTGACCTTTGGGTACTGTTAGAAGAAATATTTCAAGATAATAAAAATACTCAGGCTGTGTATTTGGAAGAGCAGTTCAACAATACGTGTCTCGAGAATTTTAACATGTCCGAATATTGCAAACAACTGAAACTCATAGCCGACCAACTTTCCAACGTCGGGATATCTGTTTCAGAAACCAAGATGGTACTTTAATTGGTTGCTGGTTTACCAAAAGGTGAATACGATACACTTGCGACGATAATTCAACAGGTCGACCCACTACCAAGTTTCACCAAGGCACGTTCACAACTATTGTTAGAAGAAACCCGATATGCTAAGCAAGAGGAGCACAATCAAAATGCATTAGCCGTTGACAGCATGACACCACCGACGTCCAACACCACCACAAGACCACCAGCAGCAGCAGTCCCACAGCGGAGGGCGTGGCGGTAGAGACCGCGGCAATAACAATAAAGGAAAGGGTCGCGGCAAGGGCCACCGAAACCATCAACCAGGCCCAAACCCTGCTCCCTACTTCTAGTGGGCTGGACCGCAACCTTGGCCCAATATTGGGAACTGGGCCTCGCCTGCATGCCCTTACCCAGCATCAGGGGCCTAGTTCCAGTAGGCTGCTTGGTCACCCGGTCTATTGGGCTCCACCCCAGCCAACAGGCAGGCCCATCAGCAGCAGCAGCAGGCCCACATGGTCTTGGTCCAGCAGCACCCGCAAGGCAGCAGCTTGGCCCCCACCGATTTAGGTCAGGCCTTCAGCACCGTAAACCTTCAACAGCCCGACGATAATTGGTACATGGACACCGGAGCCACATCTTACCTCACCCGGTCATCAGGTAACTTACCCCAAATACTTCGGTTAAAGTGTCCTCAATTTATTATTGTTGGCAATGGTCATCGCATTCCAATTGAAGGTTACGGTAACACACATACCAAACATCCCCACCCGCATTTCTCCCTAAATCATGTCCTTTACACACCCAACATCATTAAAAAATTAATCTTTGTTAGAAAATTCACTCGCATTAATTTTGTGTCTGTCGAATTGACCCTTTTGGTTTTTCTGTGAAGGATCTCAATACGGAGGAAATTCTTACGCGCTGCAATAGTGTGGAATACCTCTACCCCTTCACTCAATCTTCCGCTGTCAGAACTCAATCACATGTCTCCCTTGCTGCTATCTCTCCGTCAACTTGGAATAACAGACTCGGACAGTCAGGAGATCCTGTTTTTAATATTCTTAGGACTAATAAGCGTATTCAATGTAATAATGGGAAACTTGCCCAACACTGTTTTTCTTGCCCGCTTGGCAAACATACTCGTATTCCATTTGTCTTATCCAAAAGTGTTACTTTTTCTCCATTTGATATTGTTCATGCTGATTTGTGGACATCTCCGATTGTCAGTTCCTTGGGTCACAAATTCTATCTAGTATTATTAGATGATTTTTCACACTTTGTATGGATCTACCCACTAAAGTTCAAATCTGAAGTGTTTGTCAAGTTCCTTGAATTTCAAAAATTTATTAAAACACAGTTTGAAAAATCTATAAAATCTTTTCAATGTGATAATGGACGTGAATTTAATAATTCGGCATTTCACAATATCTACTCTAAACAAGGCATGGTTTTCCGTTTTTCATGTCCCTACACTTCCTCCCAAAACGGCAAAGCTGAACGAATCATCTGTACCATCAATAACATGGTTCGTACCCTTATCTTTCATGTCAATCTTCCACCGTCATTCTGGGTCTACGCTATTAAAATGGTAGAATACCTCCTTAATATTTTCCCAACCAACACTCTCCAAAACAAGACCCCAACCGAAATCTTATACCGTAGGTTCCCTTCCTATGACCAACTCCACATCTTCGGTTGCCTATGCTACCCTAACCTGGCCTCCACTGCATCTCACAAACTAGCCCCACGCACCACGCCATGTCTCTTCGTCGGTTTCTCACCCAACCATCGGGGTTACCTGTGCTATGACATAGCCACTCATAAAATCATTATCTCACGTCACGTCACATTTGACGAGGCAACCTATCCATTTTCAAATCTCCGAAAATTCCAAACCACAGATTACACATTTATCGATAAGTCTCCTTTGTCTCCTCTAATCCAGTCAGTATGTCACCGGCAGTTTTCTATTCCGACGAAGACTGTACCAGTAGCTCCGTCACCAACAATGTCCAGTATTGTCGCTAACCAAACACCCCCTATCTCTCGATCGAACCACCCACTGCTCGACCCCCCTGTGTCACCTACCCCACCAACTGTTTCTCGACCAGCTATCGACCCGAGACCAGCCAATACCTCTCTAGAACTAGCAAGTCAGCAGCCGCATATCGCAGTGCAACCATTGCTGCCTCCAAAACCCGTAAGCCAGTAGCCTCACACCACAGTCCAAACACTACTGCCTACCCACCGCATGGAGACTCATGCCCAACACGGGATTTTCAAACCCAAGGTTCACTTCAATCTCTCCACACACACCTTATCACCCATTCCAAAAAAATCCAAAACTAGCCAAACCGAACCCTAATTGGAATGCGGCCATGTGCGAGGAATTTAATGCTTTAACCAAGAAGAACACTTGGGAGTTGGTACCTAGACCGGACGGTGTGAATGTTATCCGGTGTATGTGGCTATATCGTCACAAGTTCAGAGACAGTGGTGACTTAGAGCGATACAAGGCAAGACTGGTTGCTAATGGCACTAATCAACAGCAGGGTATTGATTGTGGTGAGACATTCAGTCCGGTTGTTAAACCAGCCACTATTCGGACTATTCTCAGTATTGCTATGGGCATGCATTGGCCGATTCATCAGCTTGATATCAAGAATGCATTTTTTCATGGGGATTGGAAAGAAACTGTGTACATGCATTATTCCCCTGGCTTTGTTCATCTGGCAGCCCCGCAGTATGTATGTCACCTCATGAAGACATTATATGGCTTGAAACAGGCACTCCGCGCTTGGTATGATCGCTTTGCCAGATATATTGTGCATATTGGATTTATTTGTAGCATGTGTGATAACTCTCTCTTCACTTTTCATCGAGGTAGCAGCACTGCTTATTTGCTATTATATGTGGATGACATTGTTCTTACTGCCTCCTCTGACGGTTTAAAGAATGAAATCATTGCTCTACTCAAAACTGAATTTATTATGACTGATTTGGGCAAGCTGAGTTATTTCTTGGGTATATCCGTGGTCAGATCGACCGCTACCATCTTTCTGTGTCAGCGCAATTATGCGGAAGAGATTGTGTACAGGGCTAAAATGGCAAATTGTAAAAGTATGCTAACTCAGGTTGACTCAAAATCCAAGCTTAGTGTCAATGAGGGTGCGCCAGTTTCTGATCCCACCCTATATCGGAGTCTTGCAGGTGCCTTTCAGTATCCCACATTCACTAAGCCTGATATTGCATATGTCGTTCAGCAGGTGTGTCTGTTTATGCACGCCCATCTAGAGTCCCATTTTGCGGCCCTCAAACGTATTATCAAATACGTTAAGGGCACACTTGACTTTGGACCGCATCTATACCCCTCTGCCCCAACCAAATTACTCTCATACACGGATGCAGATTGGGCAGGATGCCCGGACACACGTCGCTCTACCTCGGTCTACTGTGTATTTTTTGGGGATAATCTTATTTCATGGTCCGCCAAGCGGCATGCCACGCTAGCTCACTCGAGTGCTGAAGCAGAGTATCGCGGAGTTGCTAATGTCGTTGTTGAGATCTGTTGGCTCCAAAATCTTCTTTTGGAGCTCCAGTGTCCACTGCGAAAAGCGTTTATAGTCTAATGTGACAACATATCTGCCATATATATGTCTCATAATCCGGTCCAACATCAGCGGACCAAACATATCGAGATGGATATTCACTTTGTGCGTGAGAAGGTTGCCCTTGGTCAGGTCAAGATATTACACGTGCCCTCCTCCTATCAGTATGCAGATATTTTCATCAAGGGACTACCGAGACAGCTCTTCACCGACTTCTGATCCAGCCTTAGCGTTCGGCCTCCTCCCGCTCTGACTTAGGGGGAGTATTAGCGAATATTCACAGTATATTTTATAATTATGATAGATGTATATTTAAGGTAACTTAGGATTCTTATTGTATTAGGAATCAACCATTTAAGGTAACTTAGGATTCTTATTGTATTAGGAATCAACCTCTGTACAACTATATATATTGTGATTAATGAAAGGAATCCCTAAGGGAAATAATTCCAATCTTACAGTTAGTAGAAAATATTATCCCAAAAATAATTATATCTAATCTAGGCAAGCACTTTATGGGTAGGGTTGGGGACGAGGTTGAGGTTGAGAGTGAGGGTGAGGGTGAGCGGTGGAGGCGTGGTTGGCGTGGGTCAGAGTTCAAGGTAGGGTTGGGATGAGGGGGTGAGGGGTGGAGTAGACAATCAATGTGAAATGTCACTTATGAATTTTGTTTTTTTCTACTCCCACCATAGAAGTCATTTTACTGATTATAAGAAACTTGTTTTCCTAAAAAAAATATTTTTCAAAATATTTTGATCAAATATAAAAAATGAAAAATATTTTCCTCCAAAGCGAATACACCCTTAATTATTTTATATCCACACATGCCCTTTTAGGTATGGGCCTATTTTTTTCGTGGACCAAATACGTGAATATATATATCTGTATTTACGCTTTGGTAGACATTGAAAAAGAACACTTAAGTTTTTGAAATCCCAACAATATTTTCTATATAAAAAGAATCCGGAAAGCCATCAGGCGGGGAGACCTTTTTTTGGGTTAGTGCGCGCCGACATGCTCAAAATTCCCTTTTGAACTTCTTCCATATTAGGAGGGCTCGTATTATCTTCCTCTGTGACTAGAAAAGGGATGGTCTCAAGGATCTCATCTTCAAGCACCGAACCTTGAGAAGAAAGTAATGTATGAAAGAAATTGAGAGCTTCCTGCCATACAGAGACAAGAGTTAATTATATTATTTCTCAATAGACTCCCTCACATGCATATCCGCATATTTTTTTCCATGGGTCAAAATGTAAAAAGTTATTTTGGGTTGTTGTGAGATTTGAATCCAGAACTTCTGTCATGATACCATGATGGATTATGAGTCTCATCTAAGCTATAGTTGATAGAAAACATACACTTAAAAGATAAACAGAATACACTTCGTATTACTTAATTATATTTTCTTCTCTCTTTTTTTTTCCTGTAAATGGAAGGAACACGATTGCATTCACTTACCTATTTATCTTTTGAGAGGATCAGAATTATACAAGTTCAAACTTCAAAGATAACCAACAGAGAAGTATTAATTGTATATAGTTGACAACTGTATTCCAATTTTGATATACTCCGTTGAATTAATTATAAGATAATATACAAACATCAAGAGATTCCAACTAAAGAAATACTCAAATGTAGAAGCAAACAAGTAGCAATCCATTACTGAGATTTAACTTGCTTATGTCCCAATGATGAACAAACCTAATTTAGGGTCCACACGCTATTTCATAATTCACTTTTATAAACATGAACTATTAATATATGGTGGTTATTTTTCAATGTGTGTGTACATGTGTGCACCACTTCTATTTTTCTTTTTTTTTAACGGTGGATACTTTTATTTTAGTACAGTACTTTCTTGCTTGAGATGTATCACGAATCAACACCGTCCCAATGGATAATAAACAAACATGTTTTTAAAAACATATTCTAATTCTAATTAAAAATTGAATAAAAGAAAAGGGATGAGAACTACCTCCCATTGAAAATAAATTAAAAGACCCATCCTGAGAGATAGGTGTCTGTAGATCATGAGTTATATAATTGTGGTTTTTAATTTGATTAGTTTGAAATTGTCACCTTTCCACAAAGACAAAACTACGACGTACCCACCTATTCACATGCGTGCATTAATCATTACAACAAAACAATGCACTCTACAAGCACATATCCTGCTCCAATATTGTCTGTTCCATTAATTCCAATTTCCACATTTCATATAGTTGTAGGCTCTCTCTGGACTTCTTTTTCTTGATTTGGTCATTCCCTCTAATAAGCCTCCTATTATGTACTTTGCTAGCTTTATTACTATCATAGTCTCAGTAACTTTAGTTTCTACATTATTACCATCTTTCTCATACAATAAACAAGTTTTACAATTATGTGCGTTAAATATACATAATATACACACGATATACATGTGCATATTAGGTATATTGTTGCTCTCGAATTCCTCGTGTAAATCGTGTATGGTGTAGATACTTAGGTAATGTTGTAGTCTTCTAGTTTAGGTAATATTGTGGTGTAATTAGTATTGTACACTTACCATAATATTTGTATTACCATAAATGCATATTTAGTATCCAAGTAGAATAACGTTTTAGGAGTAGAATAGGAATAGGATTCTCCTATTATGGAAATATGTAACTTGTATATATAGCCTTTCAATCAATGAAAATAATCAAGGGATTATTTCTTTCATGGTATCAGATAGGCGATGGTAAGACTGAGCAGGTTGGTGTGGATTGTGGTGAAACGTTTAGTCCGGTAGTCAAGCCGGCTACCATTCGCACTGTGCTCAGCTTAGTTCTTTCGAAAGCATGGCCTATTCATCAGTTAGATGTAAAGAATGCTTTCCTACATGGTGATCTCAAGGAAACAATCTATATGCATCAGCCTTTAGGATTTAGAGATCCCAAACATAAGAAGTCCTTGTATTGGATTAAGCAGTCTCCACGGGCCTGTTATACGCGGTTTCCCGACTATGTTTCAACTATTAGGTTCACTCACAGCAGGTCGGATAATTTCTTGTTCATCTATCGCCGTGGGTCATCCTTGGCCTATATTCTGTTATATGTGGATGATATTATTCAGACTGCCGCTTCCGATGCCCTACTCCAGTCTATCATGACAATGCTCAGCTCTGAGTTTGCTATGAAAAACTTGGGGCTCTTGAGCTACTTTTTGGGGATTGTTGTCACTCGTTATGCAGATGGGTTGTTCTTATCTCAAAGGAAGTATGCAGCTGAGATCATTGAGAGGGCGGGGATGTCATCATGTAAGTCCACTTCTACTCCAGTTGATACTAAGCCCAAGCTTAGTGCCGCGGCCGGCGTACCATATGAGGATCCGACCCGCTATCACAGTCTTACAGGGGCCCTTTAGTATCTTACATTTATGAGACCAGATATTACATATGCTAACCAGCAGGTGTGTTTGTTCATGCATGATCCTAGTATTGAGCACATGAATGCACTCAAACGCATCATTCGGTATATTCAGGGTACACTTGACTATGGTCTGCATTTATATTCTTCCTCGACGTCCATACATATCTCGTATACGGATGTTGATTGGGGTGGTTGTCCAGAAACCAGACGGTCTACATCTGGCTATTGTAACCTGGTCTCGTGGTCTGCAAAGCGTCAGTCGACATTGTTTTGATCCAATGCTGAGGTCGAGTATCGAGGGGTAGCTAATGTGGTCTCGGAATCATGTTGGTTACGTAATTTGCTATTGGAGCTTCATTCACCTATTAAGAAAGAAACCTTGGTTTATTACAATAATATTAGTGTCATCTACCTTTCTGCTAATCCGGTTCAGCACCAGCGCACTAAACATATCGAGATGGACATTCACTTTGTCCGCGAAAAGGTTGCTCGTGGTCAGGTAGGCGTCTGCCATGTCCCGTCAAGATATCAAATTGTCGACATCTTTACAAAGGGTCTTCCATCGGTCCTCTTTGAAGATTTTAGGGGCAGTCTCAGCGTTCGAAGACCGCCCGCTATGACAGCAGGGGTGTACACACGATATACATGTGTATATTATGTATATTATTGCTCTCGAATTCCTCATGTAAACCGTGTATGGTGTAGATACTTAGGTAATGTTGTAGTCTCCTGTTTTAGGTAATATTATGGTGTAATTAGTATTGTACACTAACCATCATATTTGTATTACCATAAATGTATATTTAGTATCCAACTAGAATAAAATTTTAGGAGTAGAATAGGAACAGGATTCTCCTATTATGGAAATATGTAACTTGTATATATAGTCTTTCAATCAATGAAAATAATCAAGGGATTATTTCTTTCATGGTATCAGATGGGCGATGGTAAGACTCAGCAGGTTGGTATGGATTGTGGTAAGACGTTTAGTCCGGTAGTCAAGCCGGCTACCATTCGCATTGTGCTCGGCTTAGTTCTTTCGAATGCATGGCATATTCATCAGTTAGATGTAAAGAATGCTTTCCTACATGGTGATCTCAAGGTAACAGTCTATATGCATCAGCCTTTGGGATTTAGGGATCCCAAACATCCTCATCAAGTTTGTTTGTTGAAGAAGTCCTTATATGGGCATAATCAGTCTCCACGGGCCTAGTATACGCGGTTTGCCGACTATGTTTCAACTATTGGGTTCACTCACAGCAGGTCGGATAATTTGTTCATCTATCTTCGTGGGTCATCATTGGCCTATATTCTGTTATATGTGGATGATATTATTCTGACTGCCTCTTCCGATGCCCTACGCCAGTCTATCATGACAATGCTCAGCTCTGAGTTTGCCATGAAAAACTTGGGGCCCTTGAGCTACTTTTTAGGGATTGCTATCACTCGTTATGCAGATGGGTTGTTCTTATCTCAAAGGAAGTATGCAGCTGAGATCATTGAGAGGGCAGGGATTTCATCATGTAAGTCCACTTCCACTCCAGTTGATACTAAGACCAAGCTTAGTGCCGCGGCCGGTGTACCATATGAGGATCCGACCCGCTATCGCAGTCTTGCAGGGGCCCTTCAGTATCTTACATTTACGAGACCAGATATTACATATGCTAACCAGCAGGTGTGTTTGATCATGCATGATCCCAGGATTGAGCACATGAATGCACTCAAACGCATCATTCGGTATACTCAGGGTACACTTGACTATGGTCTGCATTTATATTCTTCCTCGATGTCCATACATGTCTCGTATACGGATGTTGATTGGGGTGGTTGTCTAGAAACTAGACGGTCTACGTCTGGCTATTGTAACCTGGTCTCGTGGTTTGCAAAGCGTCAGTCGACATTGTCTTGATCCAGTGCCGAGGCCGAGTATCGAGGGGTAGCTAATGTGGTCTCAGAATCATGTTGGTTACGTAATTTGCTATTGGAGCTTTATTCACCTATTCAGAAAGCAACCTTGGTTTATTGCAATAATATTGGTGTCATCTACCTTTCTGGTAATCCGGTTCAGCACCAGCGCAGTAAACATATCGAGATGGACATTTACTTTATCCGCGAAAAGGTTGCTCGTGGTCAGGTAGGCGTCTGACATATCCTGTCAAGATATCAAATTGCCGACATCTTTACAAAGGGTCTTCCCTCGGTCCTTTTTGAAGATTTTAGGGACAGTCTCAGCGTTCAAAGACCTCCCGCTATGACTGCGGGGGTGTGTTAAATATACATAATATACACACGATATACATGTGTATATTATGTATATTATTGCTCTCGGATTCCTCATGTAAACCGTGTATGGTGTAGATACTTAGGTAATGTTGTAGTCTCCTAGTTTAGGTAATATTGTGATGTAATTAGTATTGTACACTTACCATAATATTTGTATTACCATAAATGTATATTTAGTATCCAAGTAGAATAACGTTTTAGGAGTAGAATAGGAATAGGATTCTCCTATTATGGAAATATGTAACTTGTATATAGTCTTTCAATCAATGAAAATAATCAAGGGCATAAAATATTTTCGAATTAACATGACTATAGATTCAAATGTAAATTAAGATGATTAATAATGTCGGAATCAGCTAGTATCACTCAAGCCTAAGACACTGTTAAATATACACGGTGATATACACGGATTAGGGAAGATTTTAGGTAATATTTGGTGTAATATTTTAGTGTAAATATTGTATTAATTAGTATTGTACACTTATCATAATTATAGGATTCTTGTACTACTAGAATATGGTTTTGGGTGTAGAATACGAATAGGATTTCTATTATAAAAAATTGTAAATTGTATATATACTCTTTCATTAATGAAAGTAATCAAGGGATTATTTCTTTAATGGTATCAAAAGTCTAGGTCTTATTTTTTCTCTCCTATTTTCAGCCAACACGCAGTAAAATCTGAGCCCTTCTTCTCGGTTTCCATGCCCGTTGTTGCCTTTTCTCTTCCCAAATTTTCTTCCAAATCTCTTCATCACGTCGTTCGTTGCTCTTATGGCTAAGAACACGTTTCACCCTGCCCTTACTGTTTCTAACATCAAGAATCACATCCCTATCATTCTTGAAATAGAAAACGTCCAATACGCGACGTGGGCCAAACTGTTCAAAGTTCACACACTCTCGCATCAAGTCCTTCATCACATTATCCCCACGACTCCTGCGGATACGGGAGTCCCTAAACCCGAGGATTATCCTCAATTGTGGACGACTCTTGATGATACCGTTCTTCAGTGGATTTACTCCACTATATCTACTGACCTATTGCAAACGATTATCGAACCAAACGCTACGGCGATGGAAGCTTGGAATAGAGTACGTGATATATTCCAAGATAATCAAAATTCTCGTGTTGTTACCTTTGAGCAGGAATTCTCCCACGTCAATATAGAAGATTTACCCAACGTTTCAGCATACTGCAAAAGGTTGAAAGAATTAGCGGACCGATTCCGCAACGTTGGTGCGCCCATCACCAATGTATATCTCATCATTCATATGGTTGCAGGCCTATCCGAGGCCTATAATGGCGTCGATACGCTTCTTCGTCAGAGCAGTCCTCTTCCGTAGTTTTATCAGGCCCATTCCATACTCATGCTCGAAGAAGCCAGATTAGCAAAGAAAGCGGCCAATGGGGCCCCGCCTATCATCATGATGACCGAGTCTAATTTTTCTCCCTCCATTTCCAATAATTCTGGCCAAAACCGCAACAACGGTGGCGGTAAAAAAGGTTAGAATCACAAAAATAATGGTAAAAACTATGGTGGAAACTGAGGTGGCAACAATGGGGGTCGCAATGGGCCTCGAGGCAGTGGGCCGCAAGCCAACTGGCCACACCCCTAGGGCCCATGGCCATGGAACTGGGCCCAATAGCCCCTATTTTTTGCCGTATCCAGCCCACCCGAACTAGGCCCAGTTTCAGCAGCCCATCAGGCCCAATTATTCCAGTCAACAGTGGAACCCGAGAGGTCAGTCCAGGCCGGGGTAGTCAGAAGGCGTGCTTGGGCCTCAGCCCCACCAGGCCCACCATGCAGCGAGCCCCACCCCTACCTACATTGAAGCCGCAATGCACACACTTGGGTTAAATCCCTCGGACCCGAATTGGTACATAGACACCGGAGCCACTACCCACATAACGTCCGATCAAGGTACTCTCTCGTCTTATTCCAGTTTGAGCAACAATCATGGAATAATTATTGGTAATGGTCATTCAATTTCAATTCGTGGTTACGGTCATAAAACGTTGTCTCCTCCCCCCACCACCACCACCACCCCACCCCCTCTGGTCTTGAAACATGACCTTCATGCTCCTAACTTAATTTAAAATTTGGTGTCTGTCCGTAAATTCACCACTGATAATTGGGTTTCAGTGGATTTTGATCTTTTTGGTTTTTTGTGAAGGATTTCAATATGGGGATTCCTCTCATGAGGTGTGATAGTAGGGACGATCTTTAACCTATCACACCCACGTCTGGTCTCTCGAGTCAAACATTGCCATCTATTTTTGCGGCTCTCGCTCCCTCCTTATGGCATGCACATTTGGGTCAACCAGGATCATCGATTGTTTCTATTTTACATAAAAATAATTTTATTTCTTGTTAGGGTACGCGTAGTACTCTAATTTGTCAATCTTGTTCTCTAGGAAAACTTGTTAGATTACCATTTGTAGACTCTGCGTCTCATACTTTAATGTCATTTGATATTATTCAAACCGATTTATGGACATCTCATGTTCTCAGTTCTTTGGGCCATCGTTATTATGTTCTATTTTTGGATGACTATTCTAATTTTTTATGGATTTTTCCCTTAGCGAAAAAATCTCAAATGTTTTCCACTATTTTTAAAATTTAGAGCATTCATCTGTACCAGTTCGACTGGAAAATAAAAAATATTCAATGTGATAATGGCAAAGAATTTGATAATGGGATGTTTCGGGATTTATATGATACTAATGGAATAAATTTTCATTTTTCTTGTCCTTATACATCCTCACAAAATGGGAAAGCTGAACGAAAAATTCATACTATTAATAACATTATTCGCACTCTATTGGTCCATGCTTCCATCCCCCCCTTCCTTTTGGCATCATGCTCTACAAACGGCTACATATATTCTTAACATACTTCCTACCAAGGGTTTGGCATATTCTCTCCCCCTTCAAATATTATATAATAAGTCTCTTTCGTATTCACATCTTAGGGTCTTTGAGTGCTTATGTTATCCACTATTTCTGTCCACCACAATTAACAAACTTCAGGCCCGGTCTACCCCTTGTGTGTTTTTGGATTTTCCGTCTAATCATCGTAGTTATAAATTTTTGATTTATCGTCTAATAAAATCATCATTAGTCGCCATATTATTTTTGATGAATCCCAATTTCCATTTACTAAAGTGAGTGGTCCCGTGCCTCGTTCGTATACTTTTTTGGATGACGATGTCTCCCCATATATTATCCACCATTTATCGGACATGTCCCGTAACCCCAAATCAGGCAGCGAGCCCACTGCCCATTGGTTCTCCAACTACTGGACCGTTACAGGCCACAATCGTGGTTCCAGCAATTGGGCCGTCTCTCCAGCCTAGTTTTTGCCTCTGCGTCTACTGTTTCCAGTTACCGTGTTGGGCCAGCGGGCCCACTACCTACTGGCCAGTCCGTCACTTATCCCGATATTTCCCAAAATTCACCAAATTCTCCCCCCGAGTCACAGACCGGTCACTCATAGTCAATGGAGTATATTTAAACCAAAAAGACATTTTAATTTAAATTCTAATGTTCTTAAATCCCTTCTACCCCGTAACCCCGTGTCCGCCTTAAATGACCCGAATTGGAAATTGGCTATGACCGACGAATATGATGCTCTTCTTGCAAATAAGACATGGGAGTTGGTGCACCGTCCTTCTGGTGTGTTAATATTATTCGGTCTATATGGATTTTTACTCATAAGTCAAATCGGCTACCATTCTCACTGTTCTCAGTTTGGCTCTTTCGAAGGCTTGGCTCATTCATCAGTTAGATGTGAAGAATGCTTTACTACATGGTGATCTTAAGGAGACAGTTTACATGCATCAGCCATTGGGTTTCCGTGACCCCAAATATCCTCATCATGTTTGTTTATTGAAGAAGTCCTTGTATGGGCTTAAGCAAGCCCCACGGGCTTGGTATAAGCGATTTGCAGACTATGTTTCGTCTATTGGTTTTTCGCACAGCATGTCTGATAATTCATTGTTCATATATCGTCGTGGTTCTTCCCTGACTTATATTTTATATATGTGGACGATATTATCTTGACTGCTTCCACTGATGCTTTGCGCAAGTCTATTATGACCATGCTCAGTTTTGAGTTTGCTATGAAAGACTTGGGGCCCTTAAGTTACTTTTTGGGGATTGTTGTTTCTCGTCATGAAGGTGGGTTGTTCTTATTCCAACGAAAGTATGCAGCTGAGATTATTGAGCGTGCTAGCATGTCCTCGTGCAATTCTACTTCCACTCCCGTCAATACTAAGACCAAGCTGGGTGTTGTGGCTAGCTCACCTTACGAGGATCTGACCCATTTATCGCAGTCTTGCAGGGGCTCTTCAGTATCTTACTTTTACGATACCAGATATTACGTATGTCGTACAGCAGGTGTGTTTCTTTATGCATAATCCCAGGGTTGATCACATGAATGCGCTCAAACGCATTTTTCGCTACATCCAGGGAACACTTGATTATGTCTTACATTTATATCTGTCATCTACATCTACTCTTGTCTCGTATACATATGTTGATTGGGGTGGTTGTCCAGATACTAGATGTTCAACATCCGGCTATTGTATGTTTCTTGGTAATAAATTGGTCTCATGGATTGCCAAGCGTCAGTCTACATTGTCACATTCTAGTGCAGAGGCAGAGTATCGAGGGGTGGCCAATGTGGTCGCTGAATTATGTTGGTTACGTAATCTTCTGTTAGAGCTTCATTGTCCTATTTAGAAAGCTACCTTGGTTTATTGTAATAATGTTAGTGTCATCTATCTTTCTGATAATCCTGTTCAATACCAGCGCACTAAACACATCGAGATGGATACCCACTTTGTTCGTGAAAAGGTAGCTCGTGGACAGGTACGCGTTTGTCATGTTCCTTCTAGGTATCAAATTGCAGACATCTTTACCAAGGTCTTCCCTCGGTCCTTTTTGAAGATTTTAGGGACAGTCTCAGCGTACGAAGACCGCCCGCTATGACTGCGGGTGTGTGTTAAATATACACATGATATACACTTAGTGTATATCACAGTTTTGTCAAGGTTTTGTATATGTTCAATCCGTGATATACACGGTGATATACACACCGTGTATATCACGGGTTAGGGAAGATTTTGGGTAAGATTTTAGGTAATATTTGGTGTAATATTTTAGTGTAAATATTGTATTAATTAGTATTGTACACTTACCATAATTATAGGATTTTTGTACTACTAGAATAGGATTTTGGGTGTAAAATAGAGATAGGATTTCTATTATGAAAAATTATAAATTGTATATATATACTCTTTCATTAATGAAAATAATCAAGAGATTATTTCTTTCAGACACATTTTGATACTAAAGTAGCAGATAGCTCAACAAAAATGAGTGTGTTGTATAACAACTAACAACAATGAAAAAACCTCGATAGTTCTTTGTTCAAAACTATACCGATTTTCAAGACCGGTGCTATCAACCACCGTTCCTCTTTTGCTACTAACTACTATGTAAAAGAGATGATTTTCACTAGAACAATCACTTTGAAGACATTATCTGTGGGAAAAAATGAAGAAGTGTTGCAATTTCAACATTATATTTTTTTTTTACCATATAATGTAATAAGTCTCCTATTATGTACTTTGCTAACCTTTATTACTATCATATTCTCAGTAACTTTAGTTTCTACATAATTGCCGTCTTTCTCATACAATAAAAAGTTTTACAATTACGTGACACTTTATCAAGGGCTCAAAATTACTTCAAATTAAAATAACTATAGATTCAAATGAAGTAAATTACGATGACCAACGCGGGTAATTAATGAACGATACTCACTCTTTATTTCAGATTGCACGTACCTACTTTGAGGAATTAGCTAAGCCGATAGCTTAATTAGCAAAAAGTAGTGTGTTCAATTTGACAACAATAATATACCCTGTAATGCCATAAGTGGGGAGTGCATTCAATATGAGAGAATGGGAAATTATTTATATTTCTCCTTCCTCCTTTGCTATGAACTACTATGTAAAAGGTATAAAAGAGATGATTTCCAATAGAACAATCAATTTGAAGATATTAGCTTTTGTTGCAATTTCAATATTATAATCTTTTTTTTTTACCATATAATGTAAAGTTTTAAATGATTTTTCGAACTTGGGCAAGACAATCTTGTGAAATTCTCAAATATAGAACGAAACAATTGTCATCCACAAACTGATAATTCTAATTCCCTACATCTCAATCCAAGAGCTAAATGTTAAAGATGGTCCCAAGCTAAACAAATCGCATCATGCTACAAATATATAACAAAAAGAACAACTCTTATCACGCGTTTTAGGTATCCTTTCAATGGCATGATATGATGTTGGAGTCCAAACACAGTGCTCATTTATGTTTTTAAAAGTGTAGTTGATTTATTTTAATTTGATGGTCTTTTTCTCGGAAACTTTGCCCCTCAGATAGTAGATTGATAGCCATCGTAAATCTAACTAATTTTTGATTAATTAAGGTTCATACATTCCACCTAAATATTCATTTGGAATTAAAACGTAATCACTGTCGTTGTTGGTCTATTCCTCTGAGAGATATCGTGTCTCCTACTATAAACTAGACAAATTTGAGAGTATGGGGTCTTCAATCATTTTAATTTGAGGTGACTTTGTGCTTATCAATAAATTACGAGTCTAAGAAATTTAAACTACTAATGAATAAAACGATTGGAGTGATAGATAGTGTTTGGTGCAGAAAGAGCAATATTACTTCATTTGCCATGTCATGGGAGTTGAGTCATCAAACATTCTCATTCGTCGACCACGTGCTAAAAAGATCAGCAAAACGAAGGATGAGCCCAAAAACATGGAAAAAGTTCTATGATCATTTCGGAAGAACTTTCATTTAGACAAATGATTTTATAAATTTTAACTGGAAGTACACAAACAAATACATATCAGGAAATTAAAGAGTCAAAGACCAATTAATCATCGATGTAATGCTACTACGTACTAGATATGTTCTTATTGAAGTCTCCGTGTAGTTTAATTAAGAGGGAGGAGGAAATTCCCAAAAACTACTTAAAAGTAAAAAAGAAAATGTTTATATTTGGGGGGAAGCAAAAAATTGCTGCGAAAGATGTTACGATTTTAGTGCGAACAATTAAAGTAATATATGATTAAAGATAATCCTGCTAGGATTTATTATCAAATGTGACATACTGAATCTGAAAGTCATACAGAGTTTGGGTTCTTGTTGAAAGTACAAGATGTGTTGCTTGTGAAGAAATTTAATAAAAGACAAGCTAGCGAAACTGAACTTTTTGTTCATGATATCTGTCATGCAGTGCCTTCCTGAGATGTCTTGGAAGGGCAGCGTCCTTCCTATGCTGGACTAGATTGTCAATATTGGCTCACATTATGCTAAGAGAGAATTGAATGAAAGCTTGCTTGTATTAAAGAGAGCAATGATTACAAGAAAATCAATGTGGTGTCGAGGGGAAGGAGACACCAATACGGAGAATTGTTTTGCTTGCTGGAAACATCAACTACCATATCCCCCTATACATGTTTTAATTAAAAAGAGCAACCTAAGTTAGAGGAAATGACATAATTAAGCTAGAAACACATAATGTAAATACAAGACTATAAACCTTGACTTATACAATGACAAGTTGGTCCAGTGGGAGGCACTTGGAGGGGCCATGTTCTTGTCTTTCACATCAACGTGTGTGCACTACACGTGTGGCTTGGTCACATGTGCACTGGCTGCGGGGCATCTTCTTGTGGGCGCTGTCTGCAGGCAGACACTGTTGGCATTGTATGCCGCTGACGCGGGCTAGGTACCGATGGAGTGACATAGGCACAAGTGCTTGTAACTCTAGGCGTTGGGGGCATGTTAGAGTGCGATAGGGCATGACCAAGGGTCTATGGGGTATAGCTAGAAGGCATACTATGATATTATTCTTCACCGGAGACGTCCTCGACGCCTTTCTTGCAAGATAGTTATTGATAAGGTGCTTGAAGACTTTGAGATATTTCACCCTCCCAAGTGTTCTCCTTTGCGTTACATTCTTGCAATTGCACCAAAAACTCTTGATGGTCTTTTCTTAAGGCACGAATCATCAAGTCATCAAGTGTAGCTTCTATTACTCTCTTTTCGAGTGATATATTCACTTAGATGTCTGGTTTGGTGAGCTGGCAACTTGAAGGATCATTTTTGTCTTCCTAAAAGGCCTTTAACAAACTCACAAGGTAAACATGATAAATCTTCTATCAAGATGGGATATCTATACAGTACACCAATTACGGTATGTGTTTTTCCATGAACAAAGGTCCAATGTACTTTAGCAACAAGTGAGGGTCATGAGTTCCTATAAACAAGTATCTATTTGGGATCTTCTCCACCACTTTGTCCCCAACTAGTTAATACACAGAGTGATAATTTTTATCAGCATGCTTCTTCATCCTCTTTAGGTCTTCTCAATATAGCTCTCCACCTCTCTGGGTTCCTCTTCTATCCTTTCGAGAAGCTAGTAGCTCGAGGAGATTTTAGATACATATTGAAAAAAAAAATTCCTTAATTATTTTCATTACTTGAAAGAATATATATACAATTTACATATTTTTATAATAAGAGAATCATATTCCTATTCTACTCCTAAAACCTTATTCTATTTGGAGACTAACTATACAAGTATAGTAAGTATACAATACTAATTAGACTACAACATTAATTACATAATTGTACAAGGAAAGGACTGCCCATGGATGGATGGGCAGTAATAACCGAGAATATACACCATCCGTATACATAATATACACATGTATATTGTGTGTATATTATGTATATTTAACACACCCCCGCAGTCATAGCGGGCGGTCTTCGAAAGCTGAGACTGTCCCTAAAATCTTCAAAAAGGACCGAGAGAAGACCCTTTGTAAAGATGTCGACAATTTGATACCTGGACGGGACATGGCAGACGCGTACTTGACCACAAGCAACCTTTTCGCGAACAAAGTGAATGTCCATCTCGATATGTTTAGTGCGCTGGTGTTGTACCGGATTACCAGAAAGGTAGATAACACTAACATTATCGCAATACACCAAGGTCTCTTTCTGAATAGGGCAATGAAGCTCCAACAGCAAATTACGTAACCAACATGATTCCGAGACCACATTAGCTACCCATCGATACTCGGCCTCGGCACTGGATCTGGATAAAGTCGACTGAAGTTTCGCACACCATGAGACCATGTTATTGCCAAGAAACATAGAATAGCCAGACGTAGACCGTCTGGTGTCCAGACAGCCACCCCAATCAGCATCTGTATACGAGACAAGTGTGGACGTCGATGAAGGATATAAATGAAAGTCATAGTCAAGGGTACCCTGAATATACCTAATGATGCGTTTGAGCGCATTCATGTGCTCAACCCTGGGATCATGCATAAACAAACACAGTTGTTGTACGGCATACGTAATATATGGTCTCGTGAATGTAAGATACTGAAGGGCCCATGCAAGACTACGATAGCGGGTCGGATCCTCGTATGGTGCGCCGGCCGCAGCACCCAATTTGGGTTTAGTATCAACTGGTGTGGAAGTGGACTTATAGGATGACATCCTAGCCCTCTCAATGATCTCGGCTGCATATTTCCTCTGTGATAAGAATATCCACATGCATGACTAGTGACCGCAATCCCCAAAAAGTAACTCAAGGGCCCCAAGTCTTTCATAATAAACTCAGAACTGAGCATTTTCATGATAGATTGGCGTAAGGCATCGGATGAGGCAGTCAAGATAATATCATCCATATATAATAGTATATAAGCCAAGGACGAACCACGACGATATATGAACAAGGAATTATTCGATCTGCTGTGAGTGAACCCAATAGTTGAAACATAGTCGGCAAACCTCTTATATCAGGCCCTTGGAGACTGCTTAAGCCCATATAAGGACTTATTCAACAAACATACATAATGAGGATACTTGGGGTCTCTAAACCCCAAAGGCTAATGCATATACATTGTTTCCTTGAGATCATCATGTAAGAAAGCATTATTCACATCTAACTGATGGATGGGCCATGCTTTCGAAAGAGCCAAACTGAGTACAGTGTGAATGGTAGTCGGCTTGACCACCGAACTAAACGTCTCCCCACAATCCACACCAACCTGCTGAGTCTTACCATCACCCACAAGCCGAGCCTTATGTCGTACAAACGAACCGTCTAAATTGTCCTTATGAGCAAAAATCCACATAGACCTAATAATATTAATACCAGATGGATGGGGCACCAACTCCCACATCTTATTATCAATAAGAGCATTATATTTATCGGTCATAGCAATTTTCTAATTTAGATCATTTAATGTAGACATAGGATTACGGGGTAAGGGTGATTTAAGAACATTAGAATTTAAATTAAAATGTATTTTCGGTTTAAAAATACCCCATTGACTACGAGTGATAGGTCATTGACTCAGGAGAGAATTGGACGGATTTTGGGAAATATCGGGACACGTGACAGACGGGCCAGCAGGCAGTGGGCCTGTTAGCCCACCACGGGAACTGGAAATAGTAACAGAAACATGGACTGGATCACGGGCAGAAACAACAACTCGGCCAGAACTGGGTTGGGGAGGCGGCCCAGTTGCTGGACCTACGTTGTTGGACCGTGACGTTACTGGAGAACCAGTGGGCAGTGGGCCTGCTGGCGGATTTGGGGTGCGGGATACGTCTGAAAAATGGTGAATAATATACGGGGATATGCCATCATCCAAAAAATTATACGAACTAGGTACGGGATTACTAACCTTAGCAAATGGAAATTGAGGTTGATCAAAAATTACATGGCGACTAATGATGATTTTATTAGATAACAAATCAAAACATTTATAATCACGATGATTAGATGGATAGCCCAAAAACACACACGGGGTAGACCGAGCCTGAAGTTTGTTAATTGTGGTGGACGGAAATAACGGATAACATAAGCACCCAAAGACCTGAAGATGTGAATACGAAGGAGACTTATTATATAAAATTTGAAGAGGGGAAGAATATGTCAAACCTTTGGAAGGAAGAATGTTAAGGAGATATGTGGCCATTTGTAGAGCATGATGCCAAAACGATGGGGATACGGAAGCATGAATCAATAATGTTCGGACAATGTTATTAATTGTATGAATTTTGCGTTTGGCTTTCCCATTTTGTGAAGACGTATGAGGGCAAGAAAAACAAAAATTGATCTCATTAGTTGCACAAAATTCCCGAAATACCCCGTTGTCATATTCTCTGTCATTATTACATTGAATATTTTTTATTTCTCGTTCGAATTGGGTTCTAATGAAAGCTCTAAATTTTAAGAAGATGGAAAATACTTGAGATTTTTTCGCTATCGGAAAAGTCCATAAAAAATTAGAATAATCATCCAAAAAGATAACATAATACCGATAACCCAAAGAACTAAGAACAGGAGATGTCCATAAGTCGCTATGAATAATATCAAATGGCATTAAAGTATGAGAATTAGAGTCTACAAACGGCATCCTAACATTTTTTCCTAAGGAACAAGAATGACAATTCGGAGTACTACGCTTACCCTTACATGAAATAAAATTATTTTTATCTAAGGAAGACAAATAGACGACCCCGGATAACCAAGACGAGCATGCCATAAGGAAGGAGCAATGGCTGCAAACGCTGACAGCAAGGCTTGACTTGATAGACTGAAACTTGACGTGATAGGATAAAGATCTCCCCCACTATCACACCTCATGAGAGGACTCCCCGTCTTGAAATCCTTCACAGAGAAACCAAATGGATCAAACTTAATATAAACGGAATTGTCAGTGGTGAATTTACGGACAAACACTAAGTTTTTAATCAATTTGGGGGCATGTAGGGTATTTTTCAAGATAAGGGGTGGATTGGGGGAAATAAAGTTTTATGACTATAACCACGAATTAGAATAGAATTACCACTACCAACAATTATGCCACGAGGGTTGCTCAAATTGGAATAAGACGAGAGTGTACTTGAATCGGATGTCATGTGGGTAGTGGCACCGGTGTCCATATACCAATTTGGGTCCGGAAGATTTAAACCAAGTGTGTGCATTGCGACTTCGATGTCGGTAGAATTGGGGGCCACTACGTGATGGGCCTATGAGGGTCGAGGCCCAAGTACCCCTGCTTGCTACCTCAGCCTAGAAGAATTACCAAAAGTGGGCCAGGTCATATTGGGCCTCGACTGCTGCTGGGCAGCCCACTACCAGTGAGGTTGAAAATTGTTTGGCCCAAACTGTGACTGTGGGGCACACTGCCACTGCATAAGGGCCCACTATGGGGCCCAAACTATTGCTACTACTGACCGCTGCGAGGGCCACCACCATTGTTCATGCTGCCACCATTGTTGCCGCCGTGATTTTTGCCATTATTTTTCTTATTTCCTCCCTTTTTACCGCCACCATTGTTGCGGTTTTGGCCTGAGTTATTGGAACCGGTAGGATGAACAGTGGACTCGGTCATCACGACCACGGGACTAGCATCGGTAGGCGCCTTTTTACCCATGCCTACTTCTTCGAGTGTAAGCATAGAACGAGCCTGATAAAATTGTGGAAGAGGATTGCTTTGACGAAGAAGCGTGTCAACACCACTATAGACCTCGGAGAGGCCAGAAACCATTTGGACGACCAAACGATCATTCGAAACTGGCGCGCCAATGTTGCGGAGTTGATCTTCCAATTCCTTAAATTTTTGCAATAAGCCGAAACGTTAGGAAAATCATCCATATTGACGTGGGAGAAATACTCCTTAAGAGTAACAGCTCTAGAATTTTGATTATATTGGAATATATCACGTAGTCTATCCCAAGTCGCATGCGCCGTAGCGTCGAGTTCAATAATCGTTTGCAAAAGGTCAGTAGAAATTGTGAAATATATCCACTGAAGGACGGTGGCATCAAGAGTCGTCCACAACTTAGGATCATCCTCGCGTCGTGGCACCTCCATATCCTCAGGAGCCGCAGGGATTATGTGATGGATGACTTGATACGAGCGTGCATGAATTTTGAACAGTTCTGCCCACGTCGCATATTGGACGTTTTCTATTTCAAGAACAAGAGGGATGTTATTCTTGATATTAGAAACTGTCAGGGGTAGGATGAAACGTGTTCCGTGATGTATACATATTGATAGAACAATATGTGATTGAGGGATTTAGAAGAAAATTTTGGGAAGAGAGGATAGATCGTAGGCACGAATTCCAATGAGAAGGGGCTTGGAAAACGAGGCAGTTGGACGAAAATTATGAGGGATTTTTAGAGAGGATTTTAAGACCTAGACTTCTGATACCATGAAAGAAATAATCTCTTGATTATTTTCATTACTTGAAAGAGTATATATACAATTTACATATTTCCATAATAGGAGAATCATATTTCTATTCTACTCTTAAAACCTTATTCTATTTGGAGACTAACTATACAAGTATGGTAAGTGTACAATACTAATTAGACTACAACATTAATTACATAATTGTACAAGGAAAGGACTGCCCACGGATGGGCAGTAATAACCGAGAATATACACCAGTCGTATACATAATATACACATGTATATTGTGTGTATATTATGTATATTTAACACATATAGAGCACCCAAAGTATGTGGAAGGAGTGGTTGCTTCCCGATAATAATTTAACTTCAAAATCACTTTTGTTAGTGATCGGTCTTTTTTGGGCATTGAAAGATAATTAAGCAACATCAAAGAGCTTCACCCAATTTTTGTATGAGTCAGTAACAAAGTGTTTGAGGAACTCCTCCAACATGCCATTCCGTCTAACCGTCAAACTGTGGATGAAAAGTCAAATTGTGACTCGACTTAAGCTGGAGACACTTGAAGAGCTCGGTCTATAAATTGTTAGTGAAGCAAAAATAGAAATCACTAACAATATTTCTCGAAAGGCCCAATAATTGACAATATGAGCAAACAAGAGTCCAGTTGTCTCTTCAGCCTATACATACTTCACGACCACAATAGAGATAGAATATTTAGAAAATCGATCCACCACTACCAAAACAGTTATAAGATCTTTGACCTTGGGCAAGTCGGTGATAAAATTCAGTGAGAAACAAAAGGCCCGCTTTAGTCAAATGGTAAGACTTTCCCTTTTGACAGACCAAGCAAGTCCTCACATATTAAGCAACATCATCTATCATCTGGGATCAATAATGTAATGACATGTTTGGTAGTTTTAAGATAATACCTTTATTTGACTAAATTACTCTTTTCATAGAATCTATATAGGGTTTGTGATGTGTGAGAATAGTGACACGAATCCCAAGGCATCTTCGTGGGGTTATCAGAAGAAAAATCCAAAATAAAGGTTTTATAATTGATAAGTTTGATCCAAAATTGACTTTTGAGTATATGTATTCATTTTCAGGTTCTGTCACTTTCGGTAGCTCCGAAAGATCATTTATAACTTAGTCGAATCATAGGTTCACTTCCTGAGGTATTCAGATGTACTTTGTGACCTTATTTGTGATATTTTGTTATTTTGGACAAATTCATAGAAAAGTATGTCTTAGCTCGGTCGTATGAGAAATCTGAGGGCACGAGCGAGTTCGTAGCATCGCTTACCTTAGGGTAGCATGTTTGGTTTGTAACTAGGGGGGTTTCAGGTATTTGGTGAAAGAATTGTTGAGTTTCCATGTTGTTGGTGTTTAGTGTACGCACCAGCAACTGTTTGTCCGCTTCTGTGTATTTGACTCTGCGGAGGTTGACTCGCAGATGTAGGACCTACGAGTTGTTGAAGTTTCCGCTCCTGCGGTTGTTTCCTCACATAGGCGATGGCGCCTCTGTGAAATCTTTCCCTTTCCAGCGCTTGTCCGGGATGTTTAGTGACTCCGCCTCAATGGACTCTTTTCTGCCGAAGCGTTACCACTTCTGCTATGTTGATTCTGCCAAAGCGGAATCGATGTTCAGTCATATTCTTATTAAATGCCCTAAAAACGATCCTATTTTTTCAAAACTATTATCTCAGGATTAGAGCTTGGCTAAGGGATATTTTCTTGAGGATTTCACTTGGGTTCTTCATGGAGGTATAATTTTGCACCTTTTGATTATTGTTATCTTTTAAGTCTTCTAGATCCTAGTATAGATCGTATTTGGGGAAGAAATATCTTAAGCTTTTCATGATAGAATAAGAGGGCTAAAATCTTGATTTGAGGATGAAGTATACATTAGATGATTATGATATTATAAATTAGTGTTAATTAATATTAGATGATGATGTTGTGATGATTAATTTGATGTTAGCCCTTTTCTAAATTAGGAAAAATATCTAGGGTTTGGGAATTGAGGATTTTACTAATCATGCAATTGAAGATCCAATTGAGTTTCAATTTCAAATTAACCTAAGGATATGACTATTTAGCATATTATTATGCTATTTGGGCGATGAAGTTCGTATTTTGATATCGTGGGTCTAGGGTTGATTTCGGGTGTACTTTGGATTATTTAAGGACTAAGTCCTTCTATGTGTATTAGCTTAATTATTAACCTAGAATCTATATATGTTAGACTACGAGTATTCTGAGGCGCTCTGAAAAGGCAAGGCCTTTGTTGAGGGTTGATAGTTTGTTGCTCCTATTCAGCTTTGAGGTAGGCTACGGTTTCTCTTTTGTATACTTCGATAGAAGTACGTATTAGTTATAAATGGTGAGGGGTATTGGGCGTGTTTGAGGGTTCCGTCTTAGCAGTTGTGATGAACGTTTGGGTGGGTATCGATATTGAACTATGATGATTGGTGATTTAGGAAATCAGCCTTAACCTGATTTCGACTGTTGTTGTCAAAATAATGCTCCTCACCAAATGCCCTTCTGGCAACACAACAATGAGTAGTTCACTCTAGGACCCCACCCCCTCGAGAGAAAGATGCCGGCCGAGATAGAGCTGGGAGCAATCCTAGACTTTCATGAGGCTTGTTTTACCTCAACATCTAAATAAATAAGGCTTGTCACCATTATGGGATCATTGCTATTATTGATATTTTGTGTTTATTCATCACAGTGCTTTCGATATGATATTCTTATTTACGTAGATTATGTGTTAATAACTTTATGAAAGCATGTGATAGTCATCTCATATACTTGATTGCATGGCATACATCTTGATTACTTGTCTTGTATTGTCATTTGCATTCATACACTCATGGTTCTGATGATATTGAAATGAGAGTGGTATAACAATATTGTGGGTCCAATGAGATCGGAAAAGGTAAGTTGTTCTATGAGATGGTTAGAAACACTGAGATGATGGAAACGATTGATATTGATATTACAGCCAAGAGCTCGGATACATTGAGAATTTCCGGATGAGTATATGGACGGTGCGGGTCCCTCATAAGTGTGCAGTTCATAGAATTTGAATGTCTGTATACTGGAAATGAAAGGTACCTGGCATGTGCATTGCATTCATATCATTCATACATTGATTACATGTTGATTGATAAAGTACAATGATTAATGGAACTTGAATGACTTCTTGATAAGGACATTGATATTGATCTTACAATACTCAAATTCTTGATTATGAAACATTTTTGTAAATGAGATGACTTATATGGTTATTGAACTCTAATTTGAATAAGGTGATTTGATTGATTCATTATAATCTTATGTGAACAATGTGACTTATATGATTATTCAAACTGCATAGTATAAGATTATTTGAGTGTCAACTTGATATTTATCTTTATTACGTATCTTCTGTCGTTGTCGGTCTATGACACCTACGGGGGTACATTGTGTACTCATGCTATACTTGTTGCATTCTTTTTTATGCATATACATCGCCTTCGACCAATTCAGGACTTCGTGGTTGAGTCTGAGCCAGCAGACTTTCAGTGTTCATGTTGAGGATTCTTCCTTCCAGCATGCCCTGGATGCTCTTATCTTCTACTGTCTTTTACATATTCGAGAGACATTTCTAGACTATGTTACTCTGTTGTTGGATTCTTATATTTGGATTTAGTGCTCTTGTATTATTGACCAGATTTTTGGGGTTGTATAACTTATTCTCAGACTTATTTCCTTATTTATGCTATTATAAGACAAGTTTATATAGTATTGTTAATTCCTCATTTCTTATTATAATTTTGTTGGTTAATTGGGAAGTGGTTCGCCTACCGGTGGGAAAAGTGTAGGTGCCACCATGAACCCTGAAAGGGGTCATGACAAAGTTGGTATCAGAGTTTTAGGTTAAACGATCTTAAATACAGGAGCAATGTCTAGTAGAGTCTTGTGGATAGGTGCGTAGACATTCGTACTTATCTTCGAGAGGCTATGGAACGGTCTTAAATATAAGAGCAATGTCTATTAGAGTCTTGCGGATAGGTGCGGAGACGTCCGTATTTATCTTCAATAGGATATGGGATATTTAGGAAACTTCACTTTCTTCATTCCTTTCGTGCTAAGATTAATCAAAATGGTATCTGACGTTTGTTTCCTATTCTCTCACAGATGATGAGGACTCGTGCCCATACAGGGAGAGAGGAGGCACCGACACTTGTACTTGCAGTGTGTGGTCATGGTAGAGGTCGTGGTAGGGTTGTGGTAGAGCCTGAGGAGTTGCACCGGTGAGGGGTGGAGCACAGGGAGTCGGTCAGGCTCGCACTAGATCAGTATCCCCCTGAGCCATATATTGAGCCTTAGAATGAGCAGTATGATGAGGAGGTGGGACCAACCTAGGATTAGCCCGGGTTTGTAGCTACTCCGGTTCTTCAGGACACTTGGATCAGGTTATTGAATGTGCTTGATAGTTTTTTCCAGGCAGCCGTTCATCCAACTACTCCAGGTGGGTCATACACTCGAGTGGGAGAGGGATAAAATCTCGAGTTCCGTACTCCAGGGGTTTAGCAAGATGTTATTTCGGCACCCCCCTTTTGATGAGATTCCGGAACTAGACTTTGGTCCCCGGTCAGTTACAAGTAATTCTATGACCCGCGATGAGCGAAATATATTGGAGCATTTTTTCAATATGAAGCCTCTAGTATTCTATGGCCAGTCATAGGAGGATGCCTATAAGTTTATTCTGAGCAGCCATGAGAGGCTACATATATTGGGTATCGTCGAGTCACACGGGGTCTGTTTTGTTGCTCTTCAGCTTATGGGTGATGCGAAGCAATGGTGGAGGGCTTATGTTGATTGTTGACCAACGAGGTCGCCCCCACTGCCTTGAAGGTTTTATTAGATCTTTCTACAGAAGTATGTGCCCCTGATCTTGCGTGTGAACAAGCATGGGGAGTTCTCTAGGTTGGAGCGGAGAGGTTCGTCAGTTGTTGAGTACTAGACTCATTTTCATTCCTTGCCGCGTTATGCATCACCGTTGCTACCTACAGAGGCTACATTACAGTTGGTGGCCTCTGGGGCTTATTTTGAGTTAGTGGCATAGCTTGCTAGGATGGTTGAGTCTGTGAGGGGCAAGCTGCCTAGACAGGAGTCTGACAAGAAGATGCGACGACATTGGTATTACAATGGGTCTACATCTCGTGGGTATGTGTAGCAAGGTAGATTGCAGCATTCGCAGTCTAATCGACCGATTCAGATAGCCCTTCAGATTACAGATGGTGCTTCTGCGTGGTACAACGGTTATAGTGGGGGCCAGTCTTCTAGAGGTACTCAGGCTCGGTACTCTGACCATGGTGGTCACTCAGGTTCTTCTATCATTATTCAGCAGCCCTTAGCGGCCAGAACTTGTTACAATTGCGGTGAGGTTGGGCATTTTAGGAGAGAGTGTCCCAGACTTAAATCAAGTGGATCCCAGACACCCAGGACCCCAGCACAGCCATCCAGGGGTGGAGATCAGTCTAGATAGTACTGAAATCCCTTTACAACTTAACAAATACCTATTACAAAACGTCTAGTAAAGAAAATAGGTTACAAATCAAGAACAAGGATGAATCCTAACAATTCAAGAACTAAAGAAGTTATTTCCTTCTGGAACAGGTTCTATTTGTTGCCAGTTGATCTTCACAGTGCACTCCTCACAATAACAACTATTTGCTTGAAACTGCTCACAATGAAAATTATTTGCTTGAATAAATTGTCAATCTGTGCAATAGCATCAAGAACAAAGAGCATCAATGTGGTGTTTTATATATGAGTAGTAGCAGGTCAAATTTTTCCTTGAATACATGATCCATATACATTAGAAATTTAGTTAAGGAATCAAATCCTACTTGAAATTGGTTTCTTTAATTGTTTTGACCTCCACCCGTTTTTCTACTATTTTCAACAGATTTTCTATATATGCAAGTGCAGTCAGATTTTCATTTTGAACACATTTCCTTGATTATACGTTTATACCATAAACTAATTCCTCGGGGATCCTTCTTGCATTTTAAAATTGCTTCATGGCTCTAATGAACAGTTGTCTCCATTCGCCTGCTAAGGACCTGATTCTTCTAATGTCTGTATGACATTACTTCAATCTTATAGACAACTTACCTAGTTCCTTCAGGAGACATGTATCGCGCCCTATTTTGAACTGGTTAATATATGTTTGCAATATCTGGATCTTCTACTTAATTTTAAAAGGATTTAGAGTGACCACCTAATTTTAAAGGTATATTAGGAGACCTATTTGCATTGCTATGTTACACTGTTTAAGTTTGTGAAACCTAAAGATTCTAGTATGGGTTTTTATTTATTCGGAGGAAAAGGTGTTAGGCATCTCTCAGAACGTATCCTAAGAAAGTTCTCAAACTTAGTTTAACTGCACTGGAGGAGGATTATCTATTTCATTATTACTTACCTGTTTATGAAAACTAGGAAAATATGTATACGGTGTATATCAAAATGATGTATAATATATAAGGAAATAATGTGAAAATACTTATTAGCTATAGCCTAGTAATATGTGAAAGATAAGTGTAATATTACGCTATGTAAAGTTGGGCTAATGACCCATTTAACATAGAACGCCTTACGTTATTTCCTGGGGCTTATTCCTATTAAATCTTTTCGCATTGTTATCAGCCTCTTTTGTCCCTAATATTCGCCTGAAACTATAGAACACATCAATTGAAAAAATAATTTTTATACGTAATTCCAGATTTGAAAGAAAAGAATGTTACGATTTTCTACATGTCTCATTCTTGAAAAATAATTGTTAGGAGAAAAATAGAATTTGGAAAAAATATTTATTACGATCTATTTCCTAAAAGGTATAAGAAAAACTTAAAACTAAAGGAGAGGGGAGGTCATCCACTAATAAGGTTGTAGGTTCGTACAAGGCCATAAAACTTACACAATAACAATCATAAGGGAAACAATTAAGGAAGGGCTAAAAGATGTTGGGCTTTTAACAAGAGCCCAACTCATAACATGACTTGTGAAGAACGCGACTCAAAACTCTAGCTTTGGGTTATGTCATAAAATAAAACAAAGAATAAAGGATTAGTGATTAATTTAGCTAGTTAACACAATATACAAAAGCAGTGTGGTGAAGATGCATTAGTATATATAAGTCTCAAGGAAATATGGTTAAAGATACAAATTTCTCAAAGAACACGAACTTATTGCAGATTTGCAAGTTAGCTTCGGCTATAACAAACACTATAATTATCCCAACCTTAAGTAATAATTAGCATTACAAAACTAAGTAAGTTGACACAGAAAAACATGACATGGTATCATTCTCAAGAAACATACATACTGATCCCAGTTCTACCTATTATTACCAAGTAGTAAGAAACAACAACCTAGAAGTGCTTCCAACAGCTTTTAAGCTCACGGAGATTTCATAGAAACATAACCATTCTAGAGTATAGTTGGCCAGTGGGCCGGGCTCGAGTCTGGCGGGCCGGGTTTGGCGGGGTCGGGGTCGGGTCGGGACGGGCGAAGGGGGGCTGGGTCGGATCTGGCGGGGTCGGGTTTGGCGGGACTTGCTCCAGTCCCGTCCCGATCCCGATCCCGTCGGAATTGGGTCGGGACGGGGTCGGGGCGGATTCCGGCGGGTTTTCCTCTTTTTCTTTTTTTAATAACATATGTATAAAAAAAAACTCAATAAACAAGACAAGATAGTGTAATAAAAACATCTCAAGGTTGTTTTTGTGCCTCTAATATTATTTAATAGACATATGATTTTTTTGTAATACAAATACAATTGTCTAAATTGCAACTTTGTGGTGTTGTCCAAAAGTTGCAAATTACATAATAAAATTGCAATTAAAAAAATTACATTCTCAAAAAGACATGTTCTAATTGCTTGATAATTTCATGTGGTTCTTCGGTTGGAATTGGTATTTGTTGGTCAAATTGATCCATGTCGCTTCCACTACCTTCGGATAAGATTTCGTTGTAGTTTTCATCTTCTTCTTCGTTGATCTCCGGTTGACCACACCTTCTCCGCTCCGCTCGTATCCAATCTCTGAATAATACTGCAATTTTCAAGCTGTCTCCGGCTAATGAGTGTATGTGGTCTCTTATTTGATATCTGCCGGCAGAAAAAGCGCTTTCAGACGCAGTTGATGACGCTTGAATGTTCAAAACATCTCGGGCCATCATTGAAAGTGTCGGAAAGGTCTTCTCATTCCCCCGCCAGTATTTCAGCAAGTCTTTATGTCCATCTTCATTGATAACTTCTTGGTACGGTACAGAATCCTGCAAAACAAAAATATCCAACTCGCTAATTTGGTTAGTAGAGGTACGGCCGCACATTCTATTTCTGAGGCTTTCAATACTAGCCGCAGAAACAGCATGTCTTTTGTGAGGTTGTGTTGAAGATGAAGAAGATGGTATGGAAGCCGGTAAGTTACTAGCATTTTCTTATTGGTAAAACCTATATGTTTTTTTGCATTGGTCTTCTACGCTAGACAACACTTCTTCTTTAGTTTGTTCAATAGGTGGTGGGTGATTTAAATTTTTGAGACTTGGAGGTGGTAGTATTTCTATACAATCGTAAATAGTTTCAATTAGTGATTTAGTACCGTCTATTTTAATAGTCGGATTTAATACAGTACCAATAATATAAATAGTGGGAATAGGAATAAAATATTTTTTATTTTTATAAACATTTTTTTAATAGCTGCCATATAAGCTGGTTTTTCCATATATTCACTAAGTAATAAAAATATTAGAGTTATATAAAACAACATAGTTGAAATAGTAGGATAATATATACCGGAAAATTCTTTTGTTGCTTGAAAAAATTTCTCTAAAAATACAATAAGTTCGGAATTTTTTACCCAATCACTATCTACAATCATATCAGCTAGATTTTGATTATGAGAGTTAAAAAATAAAGTTATAGGTTTTCTATAGTCATAAGCAATAAGTAGTTGCTCGTATAAAGAGTTTCATCTAGTGGATACTTTTTCTAGAATTTTTCTATAAGGCAGTCCACAATCGTGACAAGTTTTTTTATATTCTTTTCTTCGTTGTACTCTATTACTTTTAAAAATAAAGTTTATAGCAAATTGTAATAGCGTAATTGTTATTATTTTTTAAATGGAGTTAAACTATTTTTTAAAATTGTAATAGCGTAATTGTTAGAAGAAGCGTTATCTAATGTAATAGTCATAATTTTATCGGTTATTCCATAATAATGGCACACTTGATAAATATTATCTGCAATAAAAGTACCAGTGCGCCTATCATCTATATATCTATACGCTAAGATACGTTTTTGCATAGACCATTTATAATCTATCCGATGACAAGTTACCGTTAAATAATCATGGCCGTTAGTACTACGACCTATATCAGACGTGATAGATACGTTGCCATTAAAATGATATAATGAATAACGTAATTATTGTTGATATTCATGTGCGAATTTAAATATATCTCTCTTAACAGTTGATCTAGGAAAACCGTTAAAAGCAGGATTATATATATCTCTAATGTAATGAATAAAACCGGGAGATGAAGGAAATGAAAAAGGCAAACCCTCCACAGCAACTAATTTTGATATTGCTTCCCTATCTCTATGTTTATTATATTTAGGGCCTACAATTCCCCCCGTCGTGGGGTTAATTTGACCATGTACTTGGTCCGGAACAGTATCAGTATGTGAACCTTGTCCCGATGGAGCAGGCGTTTGCGCACCCAGTTTTGAAGCCTGGTATTGGGCATACCTAGCTGGATGAGCACTTACTACGTGTCTAATTAAATCCCCCGTCCCACCGTGACCTTTTTCAGTTTTAAATTTTAAAACATTTTTACAAATTTTACATCTGGCTACTTGATTCTCTACGTCCCTATCAAAAAATATCCATGCATCTGATTTTAATGGTCGGTTTGTTGGACCTCGTCTCATACTAGGGGGAATAGGAGACATTTTAGTTGAAGGTGCACTAGTGGGTGTGTTGTCATCAACATTAGTGGGTGTATCATCTAGATCATCGTTTAAATTAAAGTCTTCTTGAGTTCCAGAAAATAGCTCCTCGTCTAAATCTAATGGTATTGTAGGAAAATGTTGAGTATCAACAAAATCATCCTGTGTAGGAATAAGGTGACTAGAAGAAGTACCATTTCCCTGGTTGCCCCTACTAGAAGAAGCACTCTTACCCTTACCCTTACACATACCTCTTAATCCTTCCATTTTAATTATGATAATAAATAATTAAAAATAATAAAATTAAGTGCGCTAAATAAAATAAACAGACAATAATAATTTAATGAAGGAACGAATGTACCAAACGCCGACGTAACATCGACGTGTAATCGAGAGGTTGAAAATTGAAACTTAGCTCGATGGAAGATCCTCAAGCTAGTTGCCAACTTCACTCCCAATTTCCAAATGAATAAATAAAATTGAATATTTAGTAAACAATGTAGACTTGTAGAGAGATATATTGAGAGATTAGAGAGATTGTAGGAAGATTTGTGAGAAAGATGAAGAGAAAATGAGTTATTTATAGTTGAAAATTGGGTTAAAGTATAAATATAATAACTTATGGGTTAAAAATAAATATTTAGGAGGGGTTGAGGGAGTAGGGGGAGGCCAAAAATGGTCGTTGCCCAACGGCCAAAAATGGTCGTTGCCCAACGGCCAAAAATGGTCGTTGCCCAACGGCCAAAATCTAAAATGGTCGTTGGTGCAACGGTTATATTTGCAAAGGGGGGGACTACGGGCGGGATCGGGGCAGGCTCGGGACGGGATCGGGGCGGTCTCGGGTCTGGCGGGCCTGGACGGGCTCGGGACGGGTCGGGACGAGACATTGTCCTGTCCCGGTTCGAGTCCCGCTACCGATTTTTTTTTTAATACTAATCGGGGTCGGGGCGATGTCAGGTCGGGGTCGGGACGGGGTCAGGTCGGGGTCGGGGCGATGTCGGGTCGGGCTCGGGACGGGGTCAGGTCGGGGTCGGGGTGATGTCGGGGCGGGCTCGGGACGGGGTCAGGTCGGGGTCGGGCCGTCCCGGCCCACTAGCCAGCCTTATTCTAGAGTCCTCGAATATTCATAGATGCAACTAAAAGGGAAGAGAACATATAGAGATCATGAATATTTTTTAAGTGAGTGAAAGAAATAATCCCCTTGATTATTTTCATTGATTGAATAGATATATATACAAGGTACAAACTTTCTTCTACCATAATTCTAACTATACAATATGGTAAGTGTATATCCTAATTATGGTAAGTGTATAACCTAATCTAGGTAACAAATATGCTACAATATACACACAATATACTTTCCATATATACAAAACTTGTCCAAACTTGTCCACTGTTTTGGCTGCCCTACCGTCTTTGGGCCACTTCTTCTTTGAGCGCTGAGAGGCCCAAGCGCCTTCTTCTTTGTTGGACTGCCTTCTTCGCTGGCGATTCTTTGTTTCAGTCCACTGATATACATGTGATATACACTGAATTGCTCTGTTTAACACACCCCCGCAGTCATAGCGGGCAGTTTTTGAACGCTGAGACTGTCCCTAAAATCTTCAAAGAGAACCGCGGGTAGACCCTTTGTAAAGATGTCTGCAATTTGATAACGAGACGGGACATGGCATACACGAACTTGACTCTTTGCAACCTTTTCACGGACAAAGTGAATGTCCATTTCGATATGATTGGTGCGTTGGTGTTGAACTGGGTTACCTGACAGGTAGATGGCACTAATGTTATCGCAATATACCAAGGTTGCCTTCTGAATTGGACAATGAAGCTCCAAAAGCAAGTTACGTAGCCAACATGATTCGGAGACCACATTCGCTACCCCTCGATATTCTGCCTCGGCACTTGATCGTGATAGAGTTGCTTGACGTTTTGCCGACCATGAGACCAAGTTGTTGCCAAGGAACATACAGTAGCCAGAAGTCGACCGTCTGGTGTCGGGACAACCACCCCAATCAGCATCCGTGTAAGAGACAAGTGTGGATGTAGATGAAGGATACAAGTGCAACCCATAGTCCAGTGTCCCCTGGATATATCGAATGATGCATTTTATTTCATTCATGTGCTCAACTATGGGATCATGCATGAATAAACACACCTGCTGAACCGCATACGTAATATCCGGTCTGGTAAAGGTAAGATACTGGAGAGCCCCTGCAAGACTGCGATACCGGGTCGAGTCCTCGTATGGTGCACCGGCTGCGGCACTTAGCTTTGGGTTTGCATCAACTGGTGTGGAAGTGGACTTACAGGATGACATCCCAGCCCTCTCGATGATCTCAGCAGCATACTTCCGTTGAGACAGAAACAATCCACCTGAATGACGTTTGACAGCAATTCCCAAAAAATAACTCAAAGGCCCTAAGTCTTTCATAGCAAATTCAGAACTGAGCATGGCCATGATAGACTGGCGCAAAGCATCGGAGGAGGCAGTCAAGATGATATCATCCACATACAACAGAATATAGGCCAATGACGACCCACGGCGGTAGATGAACAAGGAATTGTCTGACCTGCTATGAGTGAACCCAATAGTTGAAACAAAGTCAGAAAACCTCGTGTACCAGGCCTTTGGAGACTGCTTAAGCCCATATAAGGACTTCTTCAACAAACATACATGATGGGGACGGTTTGGATCCCTGAAATCCAACGGCTGATGCATATAGACTGTTTCCTTTAGATCCCTATGTAGGAAAGCATTCTTGACATCTAACTGATGAATTGGCCAAGTCTTTGAAAGGGACAAGCTTAGCACTGTGCGAATGGTAGCCGGTTTGACCACCGGACTAAACGTCTCACCATAATCTATCACAACCTGCTGAGTCTTACCATCACCAACAAGTCGCGCCTTATGTCGAGCAAAGGACCCATCTGAATTCTCCTTATGAGCAAAAATCCACATAGATCTGATAACATTAATACCATATGGACGGGGCACCAACTCCCACGTCTTATTATTAATAAGAGCATTATATTCATCAGTCATAGCAATTTTCCAATTAGGGTCATTTAATGCGGACACAGGATTGCGGGGCAAGGGGGATTTAGAGACATCAGAATGTAAATTAAAATGTCTTTTAGGTGTAAAAATACCCCGCTGACTTCGAGTGACCGGTCTATGACTCGAGGAAGAATTGAGGGAATTTCGGGAATTTTACGGGCTCGACGGATGGCGGCGAGCCGGCGCTCTTGGCCCAAATCGGTAACTGCAGGACTCATCGGCTGGACCAGTTCCAGAATTGGGCTGGACTGGCCCAATTTCTGGAACTGTTCCAGTGGCAGGAATGACTGGGCGAGACGGTACTGTGGGTCCAGCGGGCAGTGGGCCCGCTGGAGGATTTAAGGTGCGGGAGAGATCCGAAAAATTCCGAATAATATACGGGGATATTTGGTCATCCAAAAAATTATACGACTTAGGCTCGGGAGTATGAATTTTCGTAAAAGGGAATTGGATTTCATCAAAAATGACATGGCGATTTATTATGATTTTCTTGGATGATAAATCAAAACACTTATACCCACGATGATTCGACGGATAACTCAAAAATACACACGGGGTAGACCGAGCCTGAAGTTTGTTAATTGTGGTGGATGGGAATAACGGATAACACAAGCACCCAAAAATCCGAAGATGAGAATAAGAAGGGTTCTTATTATATAGGATTTTGAGGGAGGAAGAATATGTCAGACCTTTAGACGGAATTATGTTAAGAAGATATGTGGCCATTTGTAGAGCATGATGCCAAAAATATGGAGGTATGGAAGCATGAATTAAGAGAGTTCGGACAATGTTATTTATGGAACGAATTTTGCGTTCGGATTTTCCATTTTGTGAAGATGTATGAGGACACGGAAATCTAAAATTTATTCCATTATTAGCACAAAACTCCCGAAACTCCCTATTGGCATACTCTTTCCTATTATCACATTGAATATTCTTTATTTCGCTTTCGAATTGAGTACGAATGAATGCTCTAAATTGGATGAAGACGGAAAACACTTGTGATTTATTCGCAATTGGAAACGTCCACAAAAATCTAGAATAATCATCTAAAAAGAGAACATAATATCTATGACCCAATGAACTGAGAACAGGAGACGTTCATAAGTCACTATGAATAATATCAAATGGCATCGAAGTATGAGAATTGGAGTCTACAAATGGCAGCTTAACAATTTTCCCTAATGAACAAGATTGACACAGTGGGGTACGACTCGTACCTTTACAGGAAATAAAGCTATTTTTATCTAAAACTGATAAAATAGAAGATCCCGGATGACCCAGACGAGCATGCCACATGGAAGGAGAGATGGCTGCAAAGGCTGATGACATGGTTTGACTCGATGAACTGAAACCAGGCATGATAGGATACAGATCCCCCCTACTATCACACCTCATGAGATGACTCCCCGTCTTGAAATCCTTCACAGAAAAACCAAAAGGATCAAACTCAACGGAAACAGAATTGTCAGTAGTGAACTTCCGGACAGACACTAAATTTTTAATAAATTTAGGAGCATGTAAAGTATTTTTCAAGAGAAGGGGTGGATTGGGGAGAGACAACGTTTTCTGACCATAACACTGAATTGGAATAGAGTTGCAATTACCAACAATTATACCCCGAGGGGTGCTCAAATTGGAATAAGAGGAGAGAGTACCTGATTCGGAAGTCATGTGAGTAGTCGCCCCGGTGTCCATGTACCAATTTGGGTCCGGTTGAGTCAACCCCAATGTGTGCATCGCGGGCTCGATATCAGTCTGAGTGGGGCCTGTTGCATGATGGGCTTGCGGAGGACGGGGCCCAAGGACTCATGTCCGTGATGCTGCTGGGCCGTAGGTGCTGGAGTTGCTGATGTTGGGCCATCGACCCGGCGCCGCAGGCTGGCGTTGGGCCTGGGCGTTGGCGGCCACTGGCCATTGGAATTTCCTGCGTTGTATGGACTGTTGGCCCACGGCCCACTGCCCCAGCCCCACTGCTGGGCCTAGGGGGTGGTGGGCCATTGTTCACTGGATGGGACCCACCGCCTACTTGCTGACCACCGGAACCGCCACTAGAACCACCGCGTGTGCCCCCGCTGTTTTTGTTATTATTCTTTCGATTATTCTTGCCGCCACCATTGTTATGGTTTTGGCCCGAATTATTAACAAAACCCGACGGACTAGGAGAGGACGTCACCATGGCGACTTGGTTTGCCCCGGTAGCCGCCTTTTTTGCAAAACTGGCTTCTTCCAACGTAAGCATGGAGCGGGCTTGATAGAAGTCGGGAAGAGGGTTGCTTTGGCGAAGGAGAGTTCCAACCCCATTTAGACCTCCGAAAGACCGGCAACCAACTGTAGAACTAGACGATTGTTTGTTATTGGTGCGCCAACATTACGGAGTTGATCCGCCAACTCCTTTAGTTTTTTGCAATATGCAGAAACGTTTGGAAATTCGTCCATTCGAACGAGAGAGAATTCCTGCTCGAGTGTGACGACACGTGAATGTTGGTTGTCTTGGAATATGTCACGCAATCTATTCCATGCTGCCATAGCCGTGGTATCTGGCTCAATAATCGTCTGTAGAAGGTCCACTGAAATAGTGGCGTATATCCACCGAAGAACGGTAGCATCAAGTGTAATCCATAACTCAGGATCCTCCGCAGGAAGGGGTCTAGCGGGAGGAATGATATGATGAAGAACTTGATAAGAAATAGCGTGAATTTTAAACAACTCCGCCCACGTCGCATATTGGACGTTTTCCATCTCAAGGACAATAGGGATACTGCTCTTGATATTGGAAACTGTGAGGGCAGGGTGAAAATTGTTCTTAGACATATTGAAAGAAAAGAGGAAAGGAAAATTTAAGAGAGGTGTTTGTGAGAGCGGAAGACGAATTTTGAAAGAGAAACCCGGGGAGAGGGGGGGTCTCGGCCAAAGGGAGGCAAAAGTTTGAGAGAAAAAAGCTTTTGTTTAGACCTAGTCTCTTAATACCATGAAAGAAATAATCCCCTTGATTATTTTCATTGATTGAATAGATATATATACAAGGTACAAACCTTCTTCTACCATAATTCTAACTATACAATATGGTAAGTGTATATCCTAATTATGGTAAGTGTATAACCTAATCTAGGTAACAAATATGCTACAATATACACACAATATACTTTTCATATATACAAAACTTGTACACTGTTTTGGCTGCCCTACCGTGTTGGGCCATCTTCTTGGTCGCCGAGAGGCCCAATCGGGCCATTCTTCTGGATCGACTGCACTGCTGTTTCGGCCGCTTGTTGTTTCAAATTAATCGATATACATGTGATATACACTGTTCTATATCACATGTATATTGCTTTGTTTACCGTGAGAAAGAACATTTTACACTATATGCATGTTTAAACAGATTATCATTTCAATACTTGTAACTGGTTGGTCTAAGAAATATTAGTTAAGAATTCCAAAAGTAATCGATGTAATAGTTAAAGTAGTGAAAATGGTTTTCAAAATTACGAGTTTTCAAAGCTAAAAGAGGAATATCAACTGCTCTCAAATGAACAGTATGAAAAACCTCTCCAATTATCTTTCATTTTTCTAGAAAAACAGTGAAGAAAAAGGTATAATTTTAAAACAAGTACAACCCTTTAAATGATTAAAACTGATCTTAGAGGATCAAGTCACAATTTATTTTAAAAGGAAGCAGTGATACTGACTCAAACAAACAGTTAAAGATAAATTTATTGAAAACTGGCAAAGCGGGAACAGAGAAATTCACTTTTAACATTATTAGAGGTTATCTTATACCCCTTAGCCATATTCATTATCTTTTGTTACAATGGCAGACTAAGTCCTCATTTAAGACAAATAAGCACTTAAGCATTAAACAAAAATAAATCAAACACAGTCAGTCTAAAGAAAGAAATAACTCTACTACCTAATAGAGTCATACTTATATTAGTAACTCATCTTCATTTTAGCTAATAACTATTCGTTTAAAAGCATAGCTCATGTAAGCACTCAAGAGTTTGGAAAACAACAACCATATTCACCAAAGTTGGTAGACCAAAGTTCACGGGTCTATTTTATATAAAGTAGAAACACACTACTTTAATACTTACTGTTATATATATCATATCTCTTTTAATAAAAAGTGTTAGATATAAGCCCATGAATGTAAAATATGTACCTGTCTCTTTTCACACGCCCAATATCTAGATCTGCAATCTGCATGTTTACTAAACTAGGATTAGATTACACTAAGAATATTAAACAAATATTTCACTTACATACATTAGAAGTCTAAAGAAAGTGAGCTCCCTCTAGTCCTACTATCTACTTAGCCTCTAAAAATTTACCTTCATTTCGTGCTTACACCACGTAAATAGATGCATGATATGTATTTACATATAATTTTTTAGTGTTTAACTATGATTAATTAATATGTAATATTTTTACTTTATTACATCACTTAATTATGGTAAGTTTATATTATTGGAGGTAAAAACTCCCCTCCAATATTTTTGTTTACGTGAGAAGGATAGTAGTAGGTTTGGTACTACTAGAATGACTACTATCATGGCATATAATATTTTGGCTCACTTGGGGAACACTTTTGCCTAAAGGAGCATTGCTGCTCCTAATATTCTACTTTAAGTACTATTTATGAATATTTTGCTTTAACCACAAAAAAGAAGTAGCCTAAATAATTTTAAATTATCCGTATATTACTATAATAAGTTGTTACTATATGATATTGCAAGTTACTAATCTTAATTAATATGGAAATTACATGTAATTATATTTTAAATAATTTACTCGTGTATAAAATCACTTCACATATATTTTAAATGTTTAGAAGTAAAAGTCATCAAACAAAATTTTACTACATTATTTAACTTATTTTACTAAAATTTTAATAATTATTTAACTTATATATATTGATAGTGATAAAAAATACTTACATTATTTGTATTAGTGTATTTTAACTTATTAAAATAAATATATTATTTTACTTTTTAAATTACTGATTTCACTATTTATGAACAACTATTTTTTAGTTCCCAAAAAAAGTAGTTTTCATTATTAATGTTTAGAATTAAATTTTTTTAATAATTGATGAGTACCATTAAAGTCATGGTAGGTGAGCTAACCAAGAATGTTCCGGGGATAAGGAACAGCAAGTGGGAAATGGAGAGTGAATAGTATGAGTGCAAACTAATTTGAGCTCCCCAACAAAATTGGAGCGTAAAAAAGAGACTAATTATGTTTTTAAGAAACGAGGAAACTTATGGTTTAATTAAAATTATAAGGGCTGCAGGAAGAAAGAGGGAATTGACAGAAAATGAAAAGATAAATGTCCTCATCTGCAAGTCTTTTCAGTTTTGGTTGTAGAGAATCAAGAAATCTATAGTTGGCAAAGTGATGGAGATTTCCATCATAGAAATGATGATATTCTTGACTAGAGTTTTCATATATTAGCTGCACGTAACTCTACGTGGATATACCTTAGCTTATGTCAATCCCTGTCGCCAGTTATGCACGACATTGCCTACGAGATTGACACTTTAAACACTTTGATAAGTTTGATGTACAAATCAAGTTGATTTTACATTTAGAATAATGATAATCCTCTTCTGATTTACAACTAAATTTCTATCACCCGACTTATCATAAATTTTACCTATGTTGGTTGATTCATCAGCAAATTTTCAATTTTTTTCTTTAAAGGATGCTCAAATGGATGTGTGGTTATATTAAAAGAGATATAATTAGGAATGAAGATATACGGGACAAGGTCGGAGTGGCCCTTGTGGGGAGAACAAGATGAGGGAAGCGAGACTGAGATGGTTTGGGCATGTGAAGAGAAGGTGTGAGGATGCGTCAGTCAGGAGGTGTGAGAGATTAACGGTCGTAAGAGTTAGGAGAGATAGAGGTAGGTCGAATAAGAACAGAGGGAAGTAATTAGACAGGATATGGTTCTACTCCAGTTGACTAAGGACATGACCTTAAATAGGAAGATTTGGCAGTCGAAAATTAGGATAGAAGGGTAGTAGATATTCGAGTTTTGTCACGTTGTGTGTGAGAGAGTTTTTTTTTTTGGAGGGAGGGGGGGGGGCTAGCCTTTTCATCTCCTCTTATCCTTTTCTTAGATGTATTATTTTAGTATCGTGTCGATTATTATCTTTATATGTATATTACTATGTTGTACCATTTGTTTTGTATCTTGATATTTTGTTGTCTTATTTTTCATGTAACCCTATAATGATTACGTTTCTTTTGAACCGATGGTCTATCGGAAACAGTCTCTCTCCCCGCAAAGGTAGAGGTAAGGTTTGCGTACATCCTACCCTCCCAGACCTCACTTGTGGGATTATACTGGGTATGTTGTTATTGTTGTGTGTGTATGCATAGTACAAAGTAACTAGATACATGTAAAAGTAGAAAATTTTCCGAGCTAGGTATTGTGCATAATACTCCTAAATTTTTTCTTTATAAAGGAACTTAAATTAAAGCAAGAAAGTATCTAAAAGTTACTATGAAACAAGGATTGAGCATAGAATAATAACCTTCCATCTATATGCAGGGCAGATGATGTTCTCTCTACTGTTCAAATCAATATTTTAGTAAATCAGTTTCTGTTTTAAATTAAAGGAAAAACATAATAAAAAAATGTTAAGGACATAAATAGATGAAACATAAATTTTTGAGCCTAATAATTTCTTGTGTGTCCTTAAGCAATCTAATTCCCCCATAGTTGTCAAGGTTAATAGATTAATTTCTTCCATGATAGAACGGAAAACTATTTTATAATAGCAGCAATGCAAATTGCAGAACCTCAGCAAACTCAAATGATAGCAACAAATCACACTGGACACTTACATTTTTGCTTCTGAAAATTATGCAGAATGCAAGAGTGAGATGAGAGTATAAAGCAAATTTTCAATAGTTTTTATGTTTCGGTGCATTAAAAATCTGAAGCAGAATTTTAACTTATATAGCTAACGAATGAGTGTTATAAACAGGTGTGGTGACTTTACTGAAAAGTCACATCCTTTGCTCCTGGTGCCTTATCGGAAAAGTCGCTCAATTTCTCATTCACACCACACAAACCCAACAATCACACACATGAATAGGGAATGGATATATGATGCATGAAAAAATTGTGTGATTTGCAAGCAAGGATTAATCGCATCTGGATAAGTAGGTTTTCCTTTGAACCGTCTAACTTTGGTGTATACCTAGACAACCACATGTCACACAATTAATCCTTTAACCGTCTTTGATTCTCATTGTTGTATTCATTTCAGTCATGAACCGTGTCTGATCTCTAAGTGCGTAGAGAATTAGCCTTACAGAATTTTCCTCAAAGCAGCTTACACTTCACACTTACATAGGTGATTCCTAAATGTGTAATCCTATAGAAACACTATTTGATATACCTTGTATCAAACTTAGAAACTATTAAAAAGTCTTAACGATTTATCCTTGTTACTCAACATTGTCTTCATCATGAGAATGTACCAAAGAATTTATTTGACAATGTTGAACCGTCAATCATAACTTTATTTGATCTACTTGAACTTAGATTTTTGGATCTCCAGTCTTCTAGGTAGAGTTACTGTCATGTTAACTTATCCTCGGTCATAGTCTCATTCCCTTGGATGATGTCTCAACCGCCTCTCTAGCTAGGCCTTTTGTAAATGGATTGACAAATTATCCTTTGAATGTACATAGTCAACTGTGATAATTTCACTAGGGAGTAGTTGTCTAACGGTATTATGTCTTCATCGTATGTGATGAGATTTGGCATTATACATAATGTTCTTATCCCTTCCTATTGCCGCTTGACTATCGCATTGTATGCATATATGTGCCAAAGGTTTGAGCCAAAATGGAATATCTTTCAAGAAATTTCAGAGTCATTCAGCTTTTCTAAAGCTAGGAACTCAGACTCCATTATAGAGCGGGCAATACAAATTTGTTTGGATGACTTTCAAAATACTGCTCCTCCACTAATGATAAAAATGAATCCACTTGTGGACTTAATTTTAGATGATTCAATAATCCAATATTCGTCATAATATCCCTCTATTACTGAGGGATATGAATTGTAGTGCAAAGTCAAATCTTGGGTGTATTGTAAATACCCCAAAACTCATTTCATTGATACCCAATGAGTTTGGTCGGAATTATTTGTGTACCAGCTTAATTTAGTTATCGCATAAGCTATATCTGGCTGTATACAATTCATGATGTACATCACACTTTTCAACACTTGGGCATACTCCAATTGAGACTTACTTTGACCTTTATTTCTCACAAAATTATGATTTAAGTCAATTGGAGTTCTTGCTACCTTGAAATTCAAATATTTGAACTTTTCAAGTATTATTTTGATGTAATGAGATTGAGACAATGTTAACGTTGAGGAGTCTTGTTGATTTTAATATCTAGATTTAAATCAACAACTCCTAATTCTTTCATATTAAACTTGCTAGCAAGCATACGCTTAGTAGCATTTATGTCGGCAATGTCTTTACTCATTATTAGCAAGTCATCAACGTGCAAGCAAACAATGACTACATGATTTGGAGTGCTCTTAATCTAGACACATTTAGCACACTCATTAATATTAAATCCATTTGACAACATTGTTAAATCAAATTTCGCATGTCGTTGTTTTAGTGCTTGTTTAAGTCCATAAAGTGACTTAACAAGTCTGTACACCTTTTCTTTTCCAGGAACCACAAATCTTTCAGGTTGTTCCATGTATATTTCTTCCTCCAAATCTCCATTTAAGAAGGTGGTTTTAACATTCATTTGATGAACTTGAAGACCATACACTGCGGCTAATGTTATTAACACCCTAATGGATGTAATCCTCGTTAACGGTGAGTATGTGTCAAAATGATTAAGGATTTCTCGTTGTCTGAAACCTTTGATCACAAGTCTTGCCTTATATTTGTCAATAGTACCATCATCTTTCATTTTCTTTTTGAACTCAAAGGTTTGTTTCCTGGATGAAGATCAACCAACTCCTAAGTATGGTTGTTTAAAATGGATTATATTTCACTATTGACTGTCTCTTTTCAGTATTGTGCTTCTGAAGAAGACATTGTTTCTTTAAAAGTTTGAGGCTCTTTTTCACTAAAAAGTTAAAAAAAATCTGGACCAAAGGAAGTAGATGTCATTTGACGTTTGCTACGTCTTGGATTCGCATCATTACAAGTACTTTCCTTTGTCTATTCCCGAGTTCATTTAGATCTTTCGCTAGACGACTCACATTCCTTTTTATATGGATAAATGTTTTCAGAAAATTCTGCATTATCTAATTCCATTATTGTATTAACATGAATGTCAGGATTTTCTGATTTGTCAACCAGAAATCGATATGCTTTGCTATTGATATCATACTTATGAAAACACAATCAACAGATTTCGGTCCTATTTTTACCTTTTTGGATTTAGAAACTTGTACCTTATTTAAACACTTGGGGTGAGCGGGTCTGGGTACCCTAACATTTTTTAACTATCCAGACCCTACCCGGTAAAAGATCGGTTCCTAAATTTACTATCCGGAACCTACCAGTAGAAATCATTACCCGAAACCTACCCAGACCCTGCGGTTCCGGGTAGGTTCTCGGGTACCCTGTAAATAAAAAAACATAGATTAAGCAACATTTTTTTAGCCTATGAGAATAAAAAAGAGTTCTAAAATAATTTCATCCAGTAATTTCTTAGCCTGCAATCGGAGTTTTTAGTACCCTTATAGGAAGTTTTAGAAAACTTATTCATTGTAGAAAAGCTAATTCTGTAACCAAAACCTAAAATTGTAAGCCAAATTTGACACTCAATTAATTGAACGTGTTGATTTCAAAATAAATTTGGAAATATCCGAATTAAACTTATTTTCGTGTTCATAAGTTCTTTGATAAAAAAGAAAAGCTTTATTAAACTAGTAAATTCCTAAATTTCATCTTCACAACTACAAAAATATACACAAATTTTAAAAATAGATTTACATTTCAAATCAAAAAGTAATACAGATTGAAGATGAGTATTGCCTGAAATAGAACAGAAGCATAGGATATTAAAAAGAAATTGAAGAGTTAGATATGAACCCAAATGCATTTTATGAACGACGTGAACACAACCAAGGGAGAGAAAGAGGCAAAGGTGAAGCTTCAACGACGATAACGATGAAAGTAGCTGAGAGAAAGCTTCAATGACGACGACGATGAAGCTCGGTGGTGTAGCTAAAACGACATTGTTATTGAGAGAGTTTTGGGTGTTTTCTCTTAGGGAACAAAGAGCATTCTAGAATAAACGGATGAAAAAGCTGAAATATTTGTGTCTTGGGGTGGGGAAAATCAATGTGCAGGCAATATTGGAAATAATTTTGGAGAAAGTTAAAAGTGGTCCAAATGTTTCTCAAAAAAGTAAAAATATTTAATATTTTATAGGTTCCGGGTATCGGTTCCGGGTCCGGGTACCCTATCTCTATTTTCTGGAACCGGAACCAGACCCGACATTGATAGGTTCCTAATTTTACTACCCGGACCCTATCCGTTATTATAATATATCTACCCGGAACCTATCCGTTAGTGTCGGTTCCGGTCGGACATCTGGGTACCCTGTACCCGTGCTCACCCCTACTAAACACCCTTACACTTTGAAGTATTTCAAACTAGGATTTCTTTCTTTCCATTTCTCATATGGAATGGATTGTATTTTGCTATGGGGACTCGATTAAGTATTCTATTTATCATAAGAATAGCTTCCCATTGCAAGTTCTATGATAAACCAGAACATAACAACAAGGCACTCATGATCTCCTTTAATGTTCTATTTTTTTCTTCCGCAATCCCGTTGGACTGTGGCGAGTAAGGGGACAGTTGTTTGATGAATAATGCCATATTTCAAACAAATTTCTCCGAAAGGAGATTCATATTCATGACTCGTATCATGTCTTATCATTTTTATTTTCTTGAAAAGTTGTGTTTCAACTTCATTTTTGTATTGCTTGAATGTGTTAATTGCTTCATCTTTACTATTAAGTAAATAAATATAGTAATAACGAGTGTTGTTGTCAATGAAAGTAATTAAATATTTTTTTTCCACCACGAGATAGTGTTGACTTCATGTCATAAATATATGTGTGAATTAAGTCTAAAGGAACAAAATTCCTTTCAATTGACTTATAAGGATGTTTAACATACTTAGACTCCACACAGATTTGACATTTCAAATTATCGCATTCAAATTTAGGCAATACATTCAAATTAATTATTTTTCGCAAGGTTTTAAAATTTACATGTCTCAGACGTGCATTTCATAAGTAATTTGACTCAAGTAAATAATAAGAAGTAGAATTCTATTGATATCGATAGCAGTTACATTGAGTTTGAAAAGGCTCTCAGTGAGGCATCCTTTTTCTATGTACATATCATTCTTACTCACTACAACCTTATCGGAAATAAAAACACACTTAAATCTGTATTTAACTAGAAGTGATATTGAGACCAAATTCTTTCACATTTCAAGAACATGAAGGACATTATTTAGAGTCACAACCTTGTCTGATGTCATCTTCAAATCGATCTTCCCCACTCCTTCAATTTTTTGCAGTAGCGAAAGTTGCTATAAAAATTATCACATCAGTTCGGCATGAGCATAAAAAGCAAATGACTCCTTGTTGACACACACATGACGGGTGTCACTAGAGTCTATCCACCATTCACTTGGATTACCTGCCAAGTTACATTTGAAAAGCATGGCACATAAGTTGTCCATTTCATCATACATTTCTACCAGGTTGGCTTGACTCTTCTTCTTATCCTTTCTTGGAGCGCGAAAATCTTTAGACACGTGTCCGGCTTTGCCATGGTTATAGAAATCTCCCTTGAACTGTTTCTTATTTGGGAGATTTTTTGGTCCAGACAGATTCTTATTTTCTTTGAACTTGATGGAGCAGTTTCAACAATATGTGCTCCCGATATTACTGATTTTCCATTAGCCTTTTTTCTGCCGCCTTGTTATCTTCCTCAATTCTCAACCGAAAAATGAAATATTCCTTCATCTCCTTGCGTTTGCGTTTCAAGTAATTTTTAAAGTCCTTCCATGAAGGAGGAAACTTCTCTATTACTGCTGCAACTTGATACGCGCCATTAGTCACCAAACCTACAATTAATAAGTGATAGCACACTTAATATTTTCAAAAGAAGTATTAATTAATTTATACCTTTAGCAAGGAGATCGTGGACGATAACTTGTAATTTCTGAACTTGGGTAACAACAAAATTGTTGTCTACCATTTTGTAGTCCAGGAACTGGGCGACTATAAACTTCTTCAAAATGACATCTTTAGTTTTATACTTCTTTTCCAACGCGTTACATAGCTCTTTTGAAGACTGCATACTGCTATAAACGTTGTACAAATCATCCTCTAGTCCACCGAGAATATAATTCCTGCACAAAAAATTTGAGTCCTTCCAAGCCTTGATTACAACAAAGCATTCATTGTCCAAAGTTTCCTCTTGCAGAATCGGGGTGTCTTCATTAATGAACTTCTGCAGACTAAGAGTAGACAAGTAGAAAAATATATTTTGTTTCCAACTCTTGAAATCAATTTCCATGAATTTTCCTGGCTAATCTGCCGGTGTCGGGACTGGTGCTGAATCATTAGAAGAAGCAACATTGCTAGTAGAGCCAATGACATAGGTTGTTGTGCCAGTACCAATAGCAATCATATTTTCAGTTTGGTCTCCCATTTCTGTTTGAAAAACACAAATAAAATTAATAAATCGGTGAAGCATTTATATTTTCAAAACTAATGCACAAAATTATATATTCTGTGAAGTTTTTATATCTTCAAACCAAATGCATAAAATTAAATACTCGATGAAGCTTTTATATCTTCAAATTCAATAACCAAATGAGTAGAAAATTACAAAAACTTTAATCTCAAAACTGAATACTCGATGAAGTTTTTATATCTTCAAATTGAGAAACCAATGAGTAGAAAGTTACGGAAATTTTAATCTCAAAACTGGAGTAGAAAATCTAAAGATTTTAGTCTCCAAAAAATAACTTTTTATTTCAGAAAAATATACTTTTGTATCTTCTAAAAATAATACTTTTTTCCTCTGGAAATAGTATTTTTTATCCTTCTGAAAAGAGTACATTTTTTCGTCTGAAACTAGTACTTTCTTATCTTCTGAAAAGAGTATTTTTTTCCTCTAAAAATAGTACTTTTTATCTCTTTTTCATTTTAGAACACAAAAAATTAAAACAATAAATAAATTAGATTTATTAAGCTTGTTAATTTCTAGTGTTTAAATCAATAATTCAGTAAAACCAGTTTCTATTTTAAATCAAAGAAAAAATAGAATAAAAAATGTTAAGGATAGAAATAGATGAAACAGAAATTTTCAATCCCACAAGTTTTTTGTGTGTCATTAAGAAATTTAATCCCCTCACAGTTGCTAAGGTTAATGGATTAATTTCTCCCAAAGTAAACCGAAAAATTATTCTGAAATAGCAACAATGCAAATTGCAGAACTTTAGCGAACTCAAATGGTGGCAGCAAATCACACTGTACACTTACGTCTTTACTTTTGAAAATGATGCAAAATGCAAAAGTGAGAGAAGAGTAAAAGACAATTTTTCAGTAGTTTTTATGCTTGAGTGAATTAAAAATCTGAAGCAGAATTTCAACTTATATAGCTAATGAATGGGTGTTATTAAAAGTGTGATAACATTACATAAAAGTCACATCCTTTGCTCTGATGCCTTTTCGGGAAAGTTATTTCAATTTTCCATTCACACAACACAAACCCCACAGATGAAGAGGGTCATAAGTTTCGATGAACTCAGTAGTTTTGACTTGAACATGTTATGTGTTAAAAAGTTCAAGGTTAATTAGTGATTTATTTTTAAAAGGAATTTTACTTAACATATTTTTTTAGATAGCATAAAATATATATTGATAATCTCAATTGCTAAGAAAATGTCATTTAGTTGGTCTATACCTGTTTGAATAGCCTCGATTAGTTCCGCCTTTCTTTGATAAGAATCGATATGATCTTTATAGGGCTTTTCCTTCAAATGAAATTCAATGGGATCCATAATTGATTCGATCCTAGTAAATCAAACAAGATGTAATAGAAACTCGAACTAGAATCTATATAATTCAAAACCTATTTTTGTTTCTGTCCATGTGACAATTTAAGCTCTTTTACCTAGGTTGTCCGCTTGTTGATTTCCTCCTTATAAGCGTGGCCTTGGTCTTCATTAGTCGCTTAAGTATGTACCTTCATTTATTTATTTTCTTAATATACTTCTACTAATATCTAGTTTCAATTAATCCATGGGTATGTCAATCTTATTTCAAACTGGAACACTTCTATCAACGAAATTTTAGCCTATAGCTTGAGTAACGTTTCAAAAAAAGTGGGTGTATATGTTCAATTAGTGTGGTGCTTATTCTCTACTAGTGTGTGCTATAAATGCTAATTCCTTGCTAACCTGTTGATGGTACTAATAACTAAAAACATTGCTTACCAAGTAGAAACTTCGATTAGCTTCCAAATGCAGGAAAAAAAAATCATCCTTCATTTTTCATGAAACAAAATTTCCAAAAAGAAATAAACAAACCCAAGTGTTATAACTGTAATCTATTGAAGAAATTGCACGGTTTTCCCATCAAATGGGCTGGTCTTTAACTTTTACCCTTTAAATGGGCTGATCTTTAATTATTTCCCTTCAAAATCAAACTTATGCCTAGCGGAGCATATATTTTTAAGGTGCGCATAATTTGTGAGATATTATAATGCAGAAGTTATTTGCATCGAGGGGCATTAAAGGCCAACACTAAATGGGTCAAAAGTGTAAATGACCCTAATCTGTTCTTCAACTTTAGAACTGGCTATTATAATGGATCGTGTCTCTTGGCCCATGCAAGAAGTCTCTCGCTGGGCTTACTGTTGACAGAAGGAAAATTGAACAAGTCTTAACTAGTATTATTAAGAGCCCATTTGGATGGGCTTATGACTTAAAAGTCATAAGTTAAGGATTCTAGCTTATGATTTTTGGCTTAAAAATTTACCTGTCATAGCTAACTCTAAGAGTTATTAATGGATAATAACTATCTTTAGTTTAATTATTTTTTATAGCTACAATGAATTTTCAATTTACGTATCATATCTAATCCACCGTATGAATCTTCTAACTCACCCCTCTCTCCTTTTTCCATCACTATGGTAGTCAGCCACCTCTCTCTCTTCTTTTCTCCATTATCACGACCCAAAATCACATTGTGTCATGAGGGCACCTACCCTAACCCATGGGCGAACCACTAACATCCAAACATAATGATATAAATGTAAATGCGGAAAAAGTAAGGAAAACAACAGAATTATTGTCAAGTCTTAGAACTTAATACATAAATCTTGAAAGAAAACCCCACAATATGGTTGTCATGAGTACGGATCTTCTAACTGGAATACAAGTCTGAAATGATACATAAATCACTATCTAAAATATAAAGGACAAAAAGGTAAAAATAACAAGAGGAAGAGTTCCAGTGTCGGGATAGTGTCTGCGGCTCGCCGTGGACTCCCAAGAAAGATCTCCAAGCGCCGCATCTAAGCTTATTCGCTGGCGTCCGAATCGGTACCTGCACATAGAGTGCAACAAGTGTAGAGTGAGTACGGAAAGCACGTGTACCCTGTAACATCGTCGACTGATCCTAACTATAGTGGTGACGAGAGTTGGTACTCCCAATACTTCTCTTCTTGCTTGATTAGTTAAATATATGGTTTATAAATAATTCAACCCTTAAAGTAAAGATTCTACAACCCCACCAAGTCATAAAATTCATTGCTCTTTCAAGAACATCATAAGGTTTCTAATTTTACCACAATTAGGACAGATATAATAATAAAGTTTCAACCTTTACCAAATCGACATCTAAATCCTCAAAGATTACATCTTTTCATTAATTAAATAAGTCCTACTCATAAAGGTCCAACCCTTTCACGAATTAAGGCACAATCATTATCAAGATTCAATATTTTATCCAAATAAACAAGTTTACCATTAAAGGTTCAATCTTTTAGTTCTTATACTAATGAACATGTAAAGATCTCATCTCTATATCGTTCCTAACAATCCAAGTCATAAAGATCTCATCTTTAGTAGCATTTCTAGCAATCAAGGTCATAAAGATCCCATTTTTATAACATCACCATACTGTCTCATACTTGCATCTTACATCAAGAATAAGTTACAAGGTGCCAATATTTCTTTCTTTAAAAGTCACATGATCATAAAGTCTATAGCTTCACATCACCGAGTACACATAACAATAATTACACGTCAAGAAGTATGAATGAAATATTATGTAGATGATATGTATGCAACGTAATTGCCATATGTCCCGGTATACACACACTCTTGCAGTAGGTGTCACGTGACTCATGAGGGACTCATAAGGTCCATATACCCATACGATCCCAACAGATTCCAGCTTTGTGCCTATAGTATCATAATCACTAGAAATTGTCCATCGAATGCCAGCTCCGTGGTTGTAGTATGATCGTCAATCATCACTCTTTTACCATGTATCATATCTAATAACCGGCTTTCAAGGCCCTTTAAATCAGTATCTTAACAGTTCAAGTGCTAATAATAATATGTATTAATGATATGGATACGTGTACACCATGCAATAACATAATCAATACAATCTGTATTATCAACCATTTCAAGTATTTAGACGAGATGTAGAGTGATGAATGCATGACAATTCAAATCACAATAACCAATCAATCATGGATACGAGAACATCAGAAATACCAACCTAATTGGATTTGTACACCACGCTCACGGCCTGAAGGCTAAACACATAATCTCCATCATGTATATCATACTAAGTTATTTTAATTACCCTTTTTAAGAACACCAGTACACGTACAAGTGCTCGTCACCTCACTAGTACGGGATTCCCAATTCCCCATTGCTCCCATTAATTAACATACCAACACATAACCTTATATTAGAGTCTAGAAAGTCTCAACTTGCCTATTTCGGAGCCAAAGAATCACTTAGCAGCTCTCCCTTTCTCTGGGCCTCCTCGCGAGCCCACTCTATTCACGTACGTTAACTAGATGAGATTACGGGTCTAACGATATATAAGACTAGAATTCTCGAGTTAAACTACAAAGGAACCCCGAGTCCACACTAACAAAATCCAAACTTTATTACCCAATTAGTACAATAACATACTAAATAATCATATCCTTAAGTCCATTTAATAACTAAGCGTGATTGGATCCTCAATTTCAAGATTAGATAAAAATCCTCAATTCCAAACCCTAGAATTATTCCCAATTCCAAAAAGGATTTCTAACATGAAATTAATCAATTAAATATCATCCTCTAGCATGATTTAACACTAGTTTACAATATTAACATCAACTAATCAATAACCAATCCCCAAATCACAATTCTTGCCCTCTTATTCTCAACATGAAACTACACCATCATTCCTCTAATTTAGAGATTACACTTAGGATAGAGAACTTAAATGATTAAACAATAATTAAAGGATGGGATTATACCTCTATTTGAAGAACTCACTTGAAAATCTCAAGAAAACCTCTATTAGCTGAGCTCCAATCCCATGAAAAGGTATTTTGGGGAATGGAAACATGTATGCGCTTTGGCGGAAAACAGGCCGCCGAGGGGAGTTCACTTAAAATTCCAGATATGCGCTGGGGCGGAATATGACTTCGCAGAGGCGCATTCACCTCTGCGAGAAAAGCCTCTGCAGAAGCGGACACTCAACAACTGATCAATACTTGCATCTGCGAGCCAATCCTTCGTAGAGACGAACACGCAGAAGCAAATAGTGGCTCACTAGGCGGACACCAGACACCAACAATAGCCTAAACTCATCCAACTCTCCGTCAAATGCTTGAAACACTCCCGGGAGCCCCAGGATACAAACCAAGCATGTATTTCTATCACAAAACACATTACGGACCTGCTCGTGCACTTAAAATTCCCGAAAAAGTCTCTAATGTTCAGGTTTGAACAAAGTCAATGCTTAAATTATAGTTTATCTATTTCACAACCAATAACCCAAAATACACTAGATTGCTTCGGGAACTGAATCGAAGACTCGACTGATTCATAAATATCATTCTGGATCTAATGGAATCGACAAAACCACAAAAGAATACGTTTACCCAAAAGTCAACTATGGGGCAAACCTCTCTATTCTCTTAACTTAGGAATTTACAAACTTACCAATAAGGGTTCGAAACCTACCCGATCACCTTGGGAAGAGTGCCATCTATCCCCTATTAGAATCCACTTTATACCAGAGCAGTTTCTCCAGATGATAACTTAGTGAATTTATCCCACATATCCTAAGGCCATTATCCAATTACGTAGAGAGTTCACATACCACTCGTCTTTACTCCACTACCACAATGCCATCCTCTTGCAACTCTCATTTCCTAGGGATACCATTAAACCAAAAGTCTGAATCACAACTCTGCTCAATCGAGTCTTCAAATAATAGCTCCAATCTGGACTCAATCTTGCGTTCTTATCACAGTGACACATATCGTACCATATCGGGTGATGTCATATCCAGCCATTCGTGGGAAAATCTGAGAATGTGTCCTAACCGTTGGTGAGTGATTGAAACAAAGAAGTTTATACCTTAGACCAATTCACATACGCATGAGAAGGAATAAAAGATAGAAAGTTTCCTAAATGTCCTATAGCCTCTCGAAGATAGGTACGAAGCTCTTTGTACCGATCTGTAAGACTCTACTAAACACTGCTCGTGTACTTATGAGACCAATGAACCTAGTGCTCTGATACCAATTTATCACGATCCAAAATTTCATTGTGTAGTGAGGGAACCTACCCTAACCCGTAGATGAAGCACTAACCAATCTCTCGGGCGGATCTTTTCTTCATCTATATACCCCTAGAGGCTAGAACATAGACGGTAATCTGTTTAATCAAACTTCTTTCAGAGTTAATCAAATAACAATCATATACTAATCTGAGTTGTAATCTTAGGTTCAATTTCATTTTTTAATTGTTGAGTCTATAATCTCCTATCAGCAATCCAAACATCATAAGAACAATCAATATAATCGTCTAAACATCATAACAATAATATAATATCAACCTTTAAGCATCATATCAACAAGGTAATATACTTATCAAAATCATAATTAGAAACACATAGTTGGAATACATACCTTTAAGCCGATATTCAGATCACCGAATTAGTCTCACCCTCATTTGGCCTGTATTTCCCCTTTGCCTTCCTGCCGCGGGTACTCTGTCGCCTGGGAGCTTGGGAGTCAGTTACGGGTATCCTCTGACTATCCTTAAAAAGATGTTGTATTCCTACCAGTATGGTTCTAATCATAAATTATCAAAGTACTATACTCTTATTATTATGATACTGGCTGGTGGATATTAAATTATTCTTATGTTGTTCTTGGATAATAGTTGATCTAATCTTAATCTGTTCTTGAGATGATATTCGATTATAGACTAAAAGGTGCTTTAGCTAAACATACAGAATTTTTGTAAGAGTTTTGTATTTCAGAATTTTCGAATCCCTTTCGTCTTTACAAGAGGCTCCTTATATAGATAACCTCAGCTATTCACTATTCCTAACTTTTTTAAAGTAAATAGTATTACTTTTCAAAAGTCTTAAAGTAAACAGTAATCTGACAAAATACTTTTACAAAAGTCATAAAGGCTACAGTGTCTACAGTGCCTTGTCTGCTTCTTTCCGTAAAGTTGTTTTGTCATCTTCTCCTGTGCTTTCCAAAAAAGTCGTAAAGGCTGCAGTGCCTTGGCCGCTCCTTTCTGTAAAGCTGTTGTCCTTATTTTGGCTATCGTCCGGTCAATTTCTTAATCGTTTTTGGGCCGTGGGGCCATAATCTGATTTTGGGCACTAAGGCCTCTTTTGTTTGGGCTTTCTGTAGTTTAAACTACATTGGGCCATATTCTTACGGGTCGAAAGACCTCTTTCCGTGTTCTGGATTTATAGTCTTTTGGGCACTAAGGCCTCTTTTGTTTGGGCTTTACGTAGTTTAAACTACATTGGGCCATATTCCGTTGGTCTGTTATAACCTCTTTTACGAGTTAACGATGCGGATCCATAGGATCTATGTAAATAAAACTTACATATTTTGATTTATTCTGTTGGGTCAATAAGACCTCTTGTACTGGGTTACCAGTTTGATAATCTTTTTGGGCCGTGAGGCTCCTAATCTATTTTGGGCCATGAGGCCATAATCTTTTGGACCTTTTCGTAGTATATAATACTACATTGGGTCATAATCCGATTGGGCTGTAAAGCCTCTTTTTACCTTTTTACATTGTACCTGTAAAAAATTAATTAACTTTCCCTCCTTATTCAAAAGGATCAGGAGACTGTTCTTTTTTAATACTTACCTTTGCTGATGACGATGTCGCCTCAGTTTTAATTACTGGTCTCTTCCTCTGTTCAGCCATAATTTTGTAATGGCGGATAGTCTCTTCGGCATGGGTATGCTTTAGGTTGGTAATCCTGTCTAACAATTGCGTTAGCTCTGTAGTCTCTTTAACCGCTACATCATTTTCATAATATAAGGTCATAATCTCCTCCACATCTCCTCCTTTGGAGGTTCCTATTACGGATGCCTTCTGGTTTCGTAGCATGTCCTCTATTCTTGTTTTTAACGTTAATAGTCCAAATACTCTCTTTTCGCTAATCCAGTTTTGGAACTTCTCCAGTGTACAGGGGATTTTCATATTCAAATCCTTGTCATCCCCGCTAATGGTGCTGTTCCTTCCTGTTTTGAATATCTGACATATTACAATTGGCTTTCCTTTTAAATCTGTCGAAGCATCTAGGATTTGGATCCCGTAGATTCCTTTTCCAAAGGACTCCATCATTAGCTCCGTTGATCGGGTGATAATCGGTGGCAATTTGGTGAGGTTACTCATTTTTAAATCGATGGCGATCTTGTCTATGAATCCGTATATGAATAATCGCTCCACAATACTCGGATTTGCTCTTTCGCTGCAAATAAACCTTGGATATTTACTCAGCTTAGCACTGCGTACAATATCAACGTTAGTCTTATAATTATAAAATTTATTAATTTTTTCATAAGCACAAATTATTTCTGGTCTGAATTTTAGCGTATCTGCCATAGATACCGCTGCTGATGTTGAGGGTATTGCTGATGGCATGGTTGCTAATTTTGACAAGAATGGTTGAAAGGTTTTTTGCTGTGGTGGTGGTATTGTAATCGGTGTTTTTTGTTTTTCTTCATTCTTCAGAATCTTGACCGAGAAGTCTCGTATAGCTTACATTAATTGTTTGATACTTTGGGTATTTTCCTGTAATCTTGTAATCATTATCTCATTGGTGCGAATAATCATTTGCATAGCCTTGGCTATGTATTCTTCAAAGTCTTATTTGTTAATTGACATTATATACGCTAAGAAAATCGGCTAAAACATTTTTAGTTCGGATATATTCTTAACAATAAAATCATAACAATGAAGAATGATTGCCATTTTCTTCTTTTATTCGATTCGGGTAAAGGATCTATTCTATTTGTGATAAATGCCTTTACTCGAGTATTATCGATTCTTACAATGAACTTTACTGGTAGTAAATGGTAATGAAATCTTTTTATTCCAAATTTTACCGCTAATAATTCCTTTTCGTTGATATGGTAGTTTTTCTCGTTAGGCTTCCACGTTCCACCTCCATATCCACAAATCAACATTTTTTCTTTATCAACATCTTCTTTATCGTATGCTATTAGGACTGCTCCCCATCCTATGTCACTAGCATCTGTAAAGAGTTCTAATTGATCTTGGTCTGTGGGTACTCTGTGTTTTGGTAATGATTTCACCTTCTCTTTAATTTTGTTGATCGCATTGGTATGTTCTTCCTTCCAGTCGAAGGTTACATCTTTTTTAATCAAATCTTGCAATGGTTTTCTCAAATATGGTAAATCTTTTATGTGGTCTGCTGCATAATTTATTACTCCAAGAAATTGCTGCACTTCTCTTTTGTTTTCTAATCTTTCTTTAAAGTTTTTAATCTTTGTTACTACATGTTCCTGCAATTGTATTCCCTCACTATCTACAATATAGCCTAGGAATTCGATAGTATTCTTGAATATTTCTGATTTCTTTTCTGATAGAAGTATTCCGTGTTGGTTTACCGTTTCAATAAATTGCTCCACATGTTTAATATGATCTTCTAAGTTACTGCTGTAAACTAATATATCATCAACATATATGATCTGTAAGTCTGCAAGCTTTCTAAATACTTGATCCATTCTTCTTTGAAAGATTTGTGGTGCATTTTTAATCCCATTGGTAAAACATTCCATTCGTAGTGTCCTTGCGGGCCTTGAATCTCATTAAAGCTCTGGATTCATTAGTCGACTTAATCGCCAAAATCCACTTTTACAATCGAATTTGCTAAACCATTTTTGTTTCCTAATCGGTTAATCAGGTTCCTTTTATAAGGTAGAAAGTATCCATCAAAAATAGTCTTTTTATTAAGTTCTCGATAATCGATCACTAGTCCGCTTTTCCTCGTTTTAGCTCATTATGTTTCCTTACTAAAAAGGTCAATGCTATGAGGACTTTTACTTTCTCTTATTACTTTCATTTCTAGTAATTCCTTAACTGGGTTTCAAATTCCTTTTGATCTGTTGAAATTTGTATCTTATTGGTTTTGTTCTGACTAAATCACTAGGATCTATCAGTTTATTTCTCCATATATCTTTTCCTTTTCCCATAGTTGCATCGGGTTTTCTCCAAGTTTCCTTTTAACATACCTAAGTATTTTTCTTTTAATAATTCTAGATTATTATTCCTATCCATTTTTATAGTACATAGTCTTATGGTGTTTCTTGGTAATATTCTTTTTAGTATAATCCACTTATCACAGGGGGATTGTAAACAAAATGTATTCCTGTTAATCACTTGAGTTTTAAAGTAATCTAGGAAGTTATTTCCTAATAACACTTGCTGCTTCATGTTATCTAATTGATATACTATTGGTAATCTAAAAATAGTTTTTCCTAAAACAATTCTCATATTTTCCGCTATTATATCTAATTCTTTAGACTGTTCATTAAATCCTGATACTTTAGCTCTATGTATTCTTGATCTTTTCCATTTATGTGATTCTAATACATCTTTTCTTGCTAAGCATATATCTGCTCCACTATCTATGAATATCTTTTGTTTTATCATTTTGTTTGGTTTATATTCTATATGGGCTTCTATGTGAATTGCTACCATTTTAGTCAGGTTCATTTAATCTCCTGCGAAGTTCTTCATCTTGTTCATATTCTTGTACTTCCTGTCGTATTTCCTCATTTCTTAGTGACTCTTCTATGAGTCTTGATATTTCTATTTGTTTCCAATATATATCATTCATTTCTTCTCTTATCTTTGATAGTCGATTGGTAATCTTTTTGTACCTATCATTGTAATATATACTACCTATTTCACTAACTGTTGAAGTTTTTATTAGCTTTCGTCGAGTATATTCCTCGCATTGTATCCAGTATTCTCTTTCTCTTATCAATACTCTTTTCTGTTTTTCTAGTGTATTCATTTTATTCAGAAACTGTCTTCATTCTCTGAATATTGGTTAATGTAACCTACTCTTTCTTCTTCCGATTCTTCATCTGTTTCGCTAACATAGAAATCTTCATAATCATACCACTTATTATTATCTTCTTTAATCTGTTGTAAGCTCATTATAAATTGTTCTGTATTTACATATTTTACTCCTGTTTTCTTTAACTTTGGGCACTTGTTTGCATAGTGTCCCTTCTCATTGCAATTCCAACATTTGCATTCTTTAACCTTTTCTTCTTTAGTCTTGGACTTGTCTCGCTTCTATAGGGTTTACATTTCTTCTGCCTTCTCTGATTTTTTTTTTATCTTTAATCTTATTTCTTGTATTTTGATTATTCCTATATCGTTTGAATCTTTTTTTCTTATAGGATTTGTAATAAGGTTTTTCTTATATTTCTTATACTTCTTATCTCTCTAGTTTCTCTCATACTTATCCTTATATTTTTATGTCTTTTATGCTTCCTATACTTCTTTTCTTTTCTGTTATCATCGCATCCAAATATTAATCTACGCTCAGTAAATCCACATATTTCTCTCAATCCTATCTTTTTATCTTTTTTAATCTTTTGCTGTAATCGATATTCTTCGCACTTTCTCATTAGATATGCTCGTAATACTCGTATTCTTTCTCCTAGGGTATTTTCCTTAGGTTCTAGTTGTACGTATTCTTTAGATATCTCAATATTGTATGGTACAGGCAAATGATCATAATATAACTGTTGATAAATTACTCCTTCTTCTGGTAGGAATCTAGCTTCATAAAAGAATTTACTAAAGCTAATCGTATATTCTGGTAGTTTGTTTATCTTACAACATTTCATGTTATTCAGGTTCATGATAATCTCTGTTTTTCTTTCTGCTAAAACATTTTCTCTGGCTACTAACCATTTTTCACCTAAGAATTCTCTTTTCAATAGCAAATCAAATATCATTAACATTGATTTTCAATCTGTTGCATAACTTAATACTTCTCCTCTCAGTTGATATGCAATTGATTCTATCCAGTATGCTGCTTTTCCAATTAAAGTTTTTGATATTAAATCATACATGTAATCTAAGTTTTCTGTTTGCGTGCTATTCATTAATGCAATATACATTCCTAAGTTCCAATCTGTTATTCTTCTTCCTACTTCTTGCTCATCATAAACATTATCTAAGTCTAGAAAATATCCGTTATAATTTACCCCTTGTGTCATTGATCCTACGAATTCTTTAAATTCGGCTTGTTGTCCTACAGGTATATGATCAGGTAGTCTGGTATTTCTTCTATTTATTACTTCCAAATTTGGGTCTATTAGATCTTCTTCTGGATAGTCGTCTGCATCTTCGTTGATAATATTATCTGATTCTACTTCGGTTTCTATGTGTCCATTGTAATCATCTTCTATATCACAGTCTGGTTCATCTTCTATTATTGCATTTACTCTTTTCATTTTCTGTAAAGCTTCTATTATTTGGCTATTTTCTTTTACTATTTCCATATTCTCAGAATTTTCTTCTTCTTCTATGAATTCTACTGCTTGTAGTTCATGGTGCAATACATTCATCAGTACTATTGTTTTTCGAGCTGTTTTCATCACTTAATTTAATCTTTTGGATCTTGTTTTTCCCTTTCAATTCTTCTAACTGTTCTCTTAGAAATTGCATTTCTTCTCTGAGTTCTAATAGTTCTTGTTTTACTTCCCTTAGTTCTTCTCTAGTTTCTTTTAGTTCTTTTTTGGTTTCTTTTAACTCTACTTTAGTTTCTTTTAAAAGGGTTTGCGTATTCTTATATTTTCCTTTATATTTTCTATACTTATTATACCATTCTGCCGTATCGCTTGCTTTTAGATTCAGGTTTTCTTCCTTTAATTCATTTATCTGCTGTTCCTGTTTATCTAATCTTAGGTTTAGGTAGTCATAAGTTGTTTTCTCTATTTCTTTTATGGGTTTCTTTACCTCTTTCACCTTTTCTTCTTTCACTGGTTTTGATCTTATAGGCTCATATTTATATCTTTCTTTTTCTATGATATCCTTACCGTGAGTTTTTAAAAATGTAATCGCTCCAGGTTCCATTAGAATTTTCCTTCTTTATTTAGCTTTGTTAGTCCTCCTAAAGCATCTATTACATCTTTCGGTAATTTTGGTTTTATTTTGCTTATATCTACCATTACGGGTATTTTACTTCTTCTCCATGCATCTATTGGCACTATTTCTGGTTTATGTATAATAGTCTTTGCTATAGTTGTTTCTCTACTCGTTCTGGCTTCCTCACTAGGTTCCGTTTGTTTTCCTTTGCTCTTTTCTTCTAATAACATATTCAATTTTTCTAATATTAATTTAAACGTTGGTATTTCAGATACATTCCATAAGCTAGTTAATTCTTCCCATAACGCATCTATTTTTTCGTTATTGCTCATAATCAGGATTGTTTATTCATTTTTTCCAACCGTTTCCCATATCTATCCATATTTTGCTAAACTTTTCACATTGCTTTTCTAGTTGTTCTATGTCCTTTTCTAATTTCATTTCTTTTTATTGTATTCAAGATATTTTAACTGGTTGTATATTTCTCCTGATAAGGCCGTTTTTATAGTCTTTAGTTTCTGTTTTTTCTTTATTATTTTTAGTTGTATATTCATAGTTTATTTATAAATCTGGTCTTTCCTTGGTGGATTATTTCTATTCCATTATTATTTATCTTATAAGTAATCATAGTAAAAAATCACTTCCTAATAATAATTCATTTAGGCTATCATATTCTATTACTCCTATATTGATCTTATATTCTAAGTCTTGAATCTTGAATTTTAAATTTATACTCTTAGTAATTATTATTTCTCTTTCATTTTCTGGGCAATTATAAGTCTGTGGTTCTATTATATTACATTCATTTTCATCTATTTTACTTATGTTTTTAAAACTTTTAATTGCTCCAAAGATTTATTTCTGCTATTCCATCCATAGTTATCATATTCTTGAATATTATAACCTTGATTTTTAATCTATTACATTCTATGTTTATCAAATCTATTATTCTGGGTTTTATCCTTGGTATACTATTTAACGATTCCCTGGTTATACTTAGTTTAGATCCCTCTACTCGTGGTATTAATCTTCTAGATGGTGTAATCGTTCGTGTATTAAAATCCATAGTTATTTCTTCTGGTATGGTAATCTTAGAGTTTTCTTTATGTTCTATCTGTTCGAGTATTTCTTTATACATTTTTGGTACTATGATATTCACTTCATGTTGTTTCTTTACATGATGGTTTCCTGTTAAGGCGTATATCATCTTTGTTTCTATACTTATTACTTTACTTCCTGGTGGCATGTTTATTCCGTCTAACTTATAGTATAGTGTTAAAGCTAAATCTTTATTTTCATCTTTTATTGATACACTAAAGTCTGGTTGTATTGTGAATTTTAACTTTTGATAAATTAAATTTCCTCTAATTACTGATATTAATGCATCTTGTAAATTTTCTAATATTCTGTCATCTAATACGTAAATTTGTATAGGCGTATCAATATTCTTTTGAAAATATGCTTTAATCGTGAATTCTACTCCTCCAAAGTAAATATTTTTATACTTCTTTGCTTCTTTAGTCGATAATTTAGCTAATTCTCTTTTAATTAATTCATCTGTAATTAAATTAATCTTAGTTCTACCATTTGTACTCATAGTATCAATTACGTTTTCATGTTTCTGTGCTATATACCTTATTTCCTTATTTCTTTCAAACCATTTTGTTTTAAATATATTTTTTATAGATACTTCTTCTTTTTCGTCTTGAATTTTCTGATATGTGTCTGGTTTAAAACTTAGTGTTTGACTAGTTCCTCCTTCATAAGTATTCATTTGATAATAAAGATCTTTAGGTTCCAATTTATCGTCCTTATCCATACTTTAGTAAATCGATATATCTATATTTTTCTTGTATAATATCTTTTAAATCTCTAATTTCATTTTCATTGCTAATTTCTTTTGCTAAGTTCTGTTCTTTTCTTCTTTCGATTTCTTCATCTTTCTGCCTTATTCGTTCTTCTCTTAAGGCTAATAAATTTCTTAAAAACGTTATTTTTTCTTCCTGTTTATTCATTGTTATATGATGTTCTAATAATTGTTTATCCTTTTCTTCAATTATTTTTATTCCTATTCTACAACTTATAATATGCTGGTTTATATCCCTATTATATGTAAGCGATTTTTCTGCTACTCTTTCTAACTGCACTTTTTGTTCTTGCTGCTGTATTAATCTAGTTTCATCCATAGTGTTCTATTTCCATTCTTAAATCTGATTTTATACTTTCTATAAAGTCGTTCATCTCATATATACGAGTATTTATCTCTACTAATCTTCTATATGCTTGCCTTTCCATTCGATCTCTTAATTCTAATTGATCGTCATTATATGCTAATTTTGCCATATCTTCTATCGTCCAGTCTTCCTGGGATTCAATTATTATTATATTCTGCCTTCGCATTTCTAATAAATCTCTTTTCATTTCTCTACATCTCCATAACATCTGATTTAAGAATCTAACTTGTCTAAATGATGGATGTGTTTTCATTTTTTAAACCTTTGTTCTAATTACAAGCTCTGATACCAATTTCTCGGGCGGATCTTTTCTTCATCTATATACCCCTAGAGGCTAGAACATAGACGGTAATCTGTTTAATCAAACTTCTTTCAGAGTTAATCAAATAACAATCATATACTAATCTGAGTTGTAATCTTAGGTTCAAAATCTACATAATACCTTTAATAATCTTTTGGGCTGTTAAGCCTTTTTTGGACTGTTAAGTCATAATCTTTTCAGGTCGAAGGTTACATCTTTTTTAATCAAATCTTGCAATGGTTTTCTCAAATATGGTAAATCTTTTATGTGGTCTGCTGCATAATTTATTACTCCAAGAAAGAAAACCCCACAATCTGGTTGTAATGAGTACAGAGCTACTAATTGGAATACAAGTCTGAAATGATATACGAATCACTGTCTGAAAGGATATACGAATCACTGTCTGAAATATAACGGACATAAGAGTAAGAATAATAAGAGGAAGAGTTCCAGCATCGGGATAGTGTCTACGGCTCACTCTAGACTCCCAAAAAAGATCTTCATGCACCGAGTCTAAGCTCATCCGCATCTTAGTTGATTTGATAACTAAATTTGATTGGATACTCAATTTCAATATTAGGCAAAAATCCCCAATTCCAAACTCTAGAATTATTCCCAATTCCAAAAAGGGTTTCTAACATGAAATTAATCAATTAAAGATCATCCTCTAGCATGATTTAACACTAGTTTACAATATTAACATCAACTAATCAATAACCAATCCCCAAATCACAATTCTTGCCCTCTTATTCTCAACATGAAACTACACCATCATTCCTCTAATTTAGAGATTACACTTAGGATAGAGAACTTAAATGATTAAACAATAATTAAAGGATGGGATTATACCTCTATTTGAAGAACTCACTTGAAAATCTCAAGAAAACCTCTATTAGCCTAGCTCCAATCCCATGAAAAGGTATTTTGGGGAATGGAAACATTTATGCGCTTTGGCGGAACACAGCCGAGGGGAGTTCACTTAAAATTCCAGATATGCGCTGTGGCGGAATATGACTTAGCAGAGGCGCATTCACCTCTGCGAGAAAAGCCTCTGCAGAAGCGGACACTCAACAACTGATCAATACTTGCATCTGCGAGCCAATCTTCCGTAGAGACAAACACGCAGAAGCAAATAGTGGCTCACTGGGCGGACACCAGACACCAACAACAGCCTAAACTCATCCAACTCTCCGTCAAACGCTTGAAACACTCCCGGGACCCCCCCGGGATACAAACCAAGCATGAATTTCTATCATAAAATATATTTCGGACCTGCTCGTGCACTCAAAATTCCCGAAAAGGTCTCTAAGGTTCGGGTTTGATCGAAGTTAATCCTTAAATTCTAGTTCCTCTATTTCACAACCAATCACCCAAAATGCACTAGTTGTCTCGAGAGTTGAACTGAAGGCTCGACTACTTCATAAACATCATTCTAGATCAAATAGAACTAACGAAATCATGAAATAATGCATTTACCCAAAAGTCAACTGTGGGTGAAACCTCTCTATTCTCTTAACTTAGGAATTTACAAACTTACCAAAAAGGGTTCGAAACCTATCTGATCACCTTAGAAATCGTGCCACCCATCCCAGAAGTTATAAAAACGGAGATAAAGTTACTAAAAAGTTATTCTTGGAAAAACAAATCCAAAAGTTCAAAACGATCAAACACATCGTTACATCATCTACCACTTAAACATACTTTCGTCCTCGAACGGTAAAGAAAAGTACCGAAGCTATCGAGTAGTCGAATAACCTTTGTCATAAACCTCATGAAAGACTTCACACGCAAGAATCACGCTGATAGCACTACATGTATGCTTTATCGGTCAGAATTTCCTTGACTTAGTTTAAAAACCCAAAATTTCTTGCATAACTGAGTTTCTTATATTTGAAGTGACTCCGCTCAAATCCCTTGGCTTTCATTCTAAAAACAAACATTTAAATGTAATTGATTGATTCCATGAATTCTATCATGAACACTCAAATTCTTTAGTTGTAGCCACAATCTGCTACCAAGCTTGTACTGGGAAATACTCCAATTCCACTTATCTTTGATCTACACCATTCAAAGTCGTCTTTAGTACCAAGAATCCACAGAAAACATGTCATCATACGCCGAGAATCTAAATGACGACTCTCTCACCAAAAAGAATATGCTTGATTTGAGCCAACTCCCAGCCTTTTCATCTAAAAGCTGATCTTATCCAAGGCCAATTGCGCTAATTCCAATACATTAGTTTCATTTTATCGAGGTAAAACTATTGAGCTAACTCTCATCATCCAATTCCTCTTGAACCTCCAAATATCATAATATGCACATCATCCTAGTGACTATCTTGATTTGCCAAGTATGTAGACATCATCTAATCGACCCAAGGTTTCCTATATCTATTTGTACATTCCCAAAACATCACCAATTATCTGCTTAGACCAGTAGAACTGTACGAATAGTCGCGATCAATAAAATATCATCAAATCAACTTGCGAACTCCAAATAAAGCCCCGTAACTCTACCATATCTCTGTTTTGAATTGTAAATCTATTAAATCTTTGAAATGGATCAATTGACTGACCATAAATCTTCATGACAAGGTAACTGTAAGCCATCCAGTAATACATGAACAATCATAATCTGGTGCAAAGTGCACAACTTCTCGAATGTTGCTAATAGTCACCCGAACTGACTCCAATCTCTCACAAAACCAGTCATAGAGCTCTCATAGGTCTGTGGTGACCGATCCCAATTTGTTGCTCGTAAATACTCAATGTTGTGAAGTCATTCATGACTGTAAAAGATGAACTCTACCCAAATCGTCACTTAGTACCGAGGGACTGCAGCTTATAACTTAAATCTTCTTGTTCTCAACTCACAACTGATACAAAAATCTGACAGAACTCCATAAAATCTAAATATATTAAACCTTCCTTCTTGCGCTTTCACTTAGCCCATTCACTACTCTGAATACTTCGACGCAAAGTTGGAAGCCTCATATTCCCCCTTCATAATCATTGAATCTTTGATTTCAATACCCTTATGCTTCAGCAAATCCCCAAAGTATCAATTCTTGCAATCCATATGTCTTACCACACACACAATTACTCTTATGTTATTAATACTTGAAGTACTCAGCCACACCATCCAGCCAGTAACGTTTTGATATAACATACGATCACGAACTTAGTTTCGCTTCGAAAATATGACTTTAACATTTAAACTTAAGAGATTTTCAAGCTTATCTCTTATTAATCAACTCTAACTCATTACTTCAAAAATAATATGAAATTAACCACCTTGGTACAACGCAAGTCGCCTTTCCATTAACCTTATCGCGTCAGTCATCTGAACCCGTATATCACAGTCGTCAATTGCAATTCCCCATGGCACTTCGCCATAACACTCAGTCAAATTTCATAGACATCATTCAAGCATACTTAATAATTACACCCTATCCAAAATTATGTGAGATAATTCCACCATAATTCACACTTGACTCAAATAATCTTGTTTCTTTGAACCAAATATGTTTTTATCTTAATTCTTCAATTTCCATATTCTATCCAAAATCACATTTACCGCTATCGACCGAAAATCACTCAAACCCACTCAAAAGTGTATCGTATATCATGAATCTTACAAAATAGCTTAGTAAATCCTGGAGATAATAGTAAACCAAAAACTCGAACAACCGAAAATTTTTCTTGCGTCACTCGAATCTCAAAATTAGATATTTATCTAAATCAAACGCATCATATGAACAATCCTTCACGAAGCCTCCCACCTAAAGTACTGATCAACCTCTGTTACCCCAACAAGATCCATTATTGTCGATGTAATATTCTAAACAATCACTGCAGGTCCATAACATGCAGGACAATCTCACTTACCATTCACAAAGTTCTACTAACACTCTCATATAGTTCCTTACCAACATCCTTGCCTATGACCCCTTAACTAAAGAATCCTACTTCTACCTTGGCTTACAAGTCCACCAATCAAATATCAATACACAAAGTACTATAGTGAATTAACTTTTTCTTAGTTTCAACCGCTGTCATTGATCCTTACTCTAATTTTCCGAAATGCATTTCAAGACTCAAGTTTGTTATCGTCTACCATTGATCTACCACTTTAAATATCGATATCGACTGACACCTCACTCAAGGGTCTTTAACCGATGCTTTCCCAAAAATAACCATATCTTTCCTTGTCTCATCAAATTAGAATGCCTGTAACAAATCATGTAGTTATCCTCCTTATTCCGTCAATTCTGAAAAATTGCATCACTATCATTTGTGAAAATTTATGTAGTCCTAAGAAATAAGTACAATGCACACACCCCCCATTAGAATACACTTTATAGCCAGAGCAGTTTCTCCAGATGATAACTTAGTGAATTTATCCCACTTATCCTGAGGCCATTAGCCAATTACATAGAGAGTTCATATATCACTCGTTTTTACTCCACTACCACAATGCTATCCTATCGCAACTCCACTTAACCTTTCATACCCTTATGAATTAACAGACTAAGCATACACCGCACTCCATTCAGATGAATACATTACCATTTTAACATTTTTTTCACCAAGCTCGGACCATTTGAATTCTCTTCAGTACAATCCAACCCCGTAGGATAAAAAGAAAACTTTTTATACGAACCTCATAGCAAGTCCTACCACCTCTAACTTCATCACCAAGGATCAAATTTCACGTCCTTGTTTTCTATCAAATACGTTTCACATCATTACCATGGTCTATGTCCTCTTATATGAGCAGTTGATCATTCTAAGTCTAAGCTTGTCTTCAATACACCAACATATGTACTCTTTCGTTACTGAATCATCCACTTGTCATTGATACACCTGCGTCATAAGACCGTCGTACTAAATCTGGACAAATAGAAGTATTCCCACATCAATCACACCCCAAGTAAATCATCCCCGATATGTCAAACCTCCTCAAGTGCAATCCTCAAAGTCACAACGATTATTACTTAGTTACTTCGTTAACCATACGTATTCAAATCTTCAACTCCTTCCCCATCACTTGTTATACCATAAATACATCTCTTCGACCTTTGAGTAACAAACTGTTGAAGATATGAAGATCATGTAGTCCTTCATATCATCGCTTCCATTTCCTAGGGATACCATTGAACCAAAAGTTTGAATAACAAATCTGCTCAATCGAGTCTTCAAATAATAACTCCAATCTGGACTTAATCTTACGTTCTTATCATGGTGACACATCTCGTACCATATCATACGATGTCACATCCAGCCATTCATAGGCAAATCCGATAATGTGTCCTCACTATTAGTGAGTGATTAAAACAAATATGTTTAGACCTTAGACTGAATCACATACGCATGATAAGGAATGAAAGAATGAAAGTTCCTAAATGTCATATAGCCTCTCGAAGATAGGTACGGAGCTCTTCATATCGATCTATCTACTAAACACCGCTCGTGTACTTATGAGACCAATGAACCTAGTGCTCTGATACCAATTTGTCACGACGCAAAATCCCATTATATAGTGAGGGCACCTGCCCTAACCCGTAGATGAAGCACTAATATACAAACATAATGATATATATATGTAAATGCGAAAAAAGTAAGGAAAACAACAGAAGTCTTGTCAAGTCTAAGAACTTAATACATAAACCTTGAAAGAAAACTCCATAATCTGGTTGTCATGAGTACGAAGCTACTAACTGGAATACAAGTCTGAAATGATATACAAATCACTATCTAAAATATAAAGGACAGAAAGGTAAAAATAACAAGAGGAAGAGTTCCAGTGTCGGGATAGTGTCTGCGGCTCGCCCTGGACTCCCAAGAAAGATCTCCAAGCGCCGCTTCTAAGCTTATTCGCTGGCGTCAGAATCGGTACCTGCACATAGAGTGCAACAAGTGTAGAGTGAGTACGGAAAGCACGTGTACCCTGTAACATCGTCGACTGATCCTAGCTATAGTGGTGACGAGAGTTGGTACTCCCAATACTTCTCTTCTTGCTTGGTTAGTTAAATGTACGGTTTATAAATAATTCAACCCTTAAAGTGAAGATTCTACAACCCCGCCAAGTCATAAAGTCCATTGCTCTTTCAAGAACATCATAAGATTTCTAATTTTACCACAATTAGGACAGATATAGTAATAAAGTTCCAACCTTTACCAAATCAGTATCTAAGTCCTCAAATATTATATCTTTTCAAATTAAATAAGTTCTACTCATAAAGGTCCAACCCTTTCACAAATTAAGGCACAATCATTATCAAGATTCAATCTTTTATCCAAATAAATAAGTTTACCATTAAAGGTTCAATCTTTTAGTTCTAATACTAAGGAACATGTAAAGATCACATCTTTATATCGTTCCTAACAATCCAAGTCATAAAGATCCCATCTTTATTAGTATTTCCAAAAATCAAGGTCATAAAGATCCCGTCTTTATATCATCATTATACCATTTAATACTTCCATCTTACATCAAGAATAAGTTACAAGGTACCAGTAATTCTTTCCTTAAAAGTCACATTATCATAAAGTCTACAGCTTCACATCACCGAGTATACATAACAATAATTACACGTCAAGAAGTATGAATGAAATATTATGCAGATGATATATATGCAATGCAATGGATATATGTCCCGGTATACACACACTCATGTAATAGGTATCACGTGACCCATAGGAGACTCATGAGGTCCATATACCCATATGATCCCATCGAATCTCAACTTTGTGGATGTAGTATCATAATCATCCGGATTTTCCATCCGATCCCAGCTCTATGGCTGTAGTATCATCATCAATCATCACTCTTTTATCATGTACCATATCCAGTAACTGGCTTTCAAGGCCCTTTAAATCAGTATCTCAATAGTTCAAGTGCAAATGATAATATGTATGAATGATATGGTTATGTGTACAACATAATCAATACAATAAGTAGTATCAACCCTTTTTACGTATTTAGACGAGATGTAAAGTGATGAATGCATGACAAGTCAAATCATAATAAGCTATCAATCATGGCTACGAACCCAAATAAGCAACAGACATACCAACCTAAGTGGATTTATACACCACGCTCATGGTTCGAAGGCTAAACACATAATCTCTGTCATGTTTATCATACTAAGTTATTTTAATTACCCTTTTTAAGTGCACCGGTACCCGTACAAATGCTTGTCACCTCACTAATACGGGACGCTCAATTCCCCGTTGCTCCCATTAATTAACATACCAACTAGTAAGTCTCAACTTGCCTATTTCGAAGCCGAAGAATCATGCAACAAATCTCTCCTTTCAATTCCCAAAAGGATTTCTATCATGAAATTAACCAATTAAACATTATCCTCTAGCATGATTTAACACTAGTTTATAATATTAACATCAACTAATCAATAACCAATCCCCAAGTCACAATTCTTACCCTTTTTATTCTCAAACACAAAACTACACCATCATTCCTCCAATTTAGACATTACACTTAGGATAGGGAACTTAAATGATTAAGCAATAATTGACGGATGGGATTATACCTCTATTTGAAGAACCTATTTGAAAATCTCAAGAAAACCTCTATTGACCGAGCTCCAATCCCATGAAAAGGTATTTTGGGGAATGAGAATGTTTTAGGGCATTAATCAATCTTATAAGAAACAATGATTTCACTCCAGCGGAATCGACTTCGTTGGCGCGGATGCGCTTCAGAGGAAAATAGGGCGCCGAGGTGAGGTCACTTAAAATTCCATATATATAATGGGACAGAACATAACTGCGCCTCTGCGAGAAAAGACTCTGCAGAAGCGAACACTCAACAACTGGTTAGTACTCGCATCTGCGAGCTAACCCTCAGCAAATGAGGACACGCAGAAGCGGACAGTGGCTCGCTGGTGCGAACACCAGACAACATCCCAAACTCATCCAACTCTCCGTCAAAGACATGTAACACTCTCGGGACCCCTCGAATACAAACCAAACATGCATTTCTATCACAAAATACATTTTGGATCTGCTCGCGCACTCAGAATTCTCGAAAAAGGTATCTAAGGTTAGGATTTGACCAAAGTCAACCCAGAAGTTCTAGTTTCTCTATTTCCCAATCAATCACCCAAAATGCACATGGTTACCTCAAAAACCTAACCGAACACTCGACTAAGTCATAAACATCATTCCGGATCTAATGGAACTGATGAAACCACAAAAAGAACGCGTTTACTCAAAAGTCAACTGTTGGTCAAACTTCTCTATTCTCTTAACTTAGGAATTTTCAAACTTACCAAAAAGGTTCAAAACCTACCCGATCACCTCAAAAATTATGTCACCGATCCCCGTAAGTCATAAAATTGAGATAAAACTACGGAAATGGTATTCTTAGGAAAATAAGTCCAAAAATTCACAACGACCAAACAGGCCATTGCATCCATCTCCGACGAAACCCAAACCACCGCCCAGCCACCATCGCGAACCCTCGCTCCACGACCTTACTGTCGCCCTCCCCCCTCTATCATGCTCATCTTCCATCCCATCTTTTCTCCCACCTTCACGCTATCTAATTCCTCTACCCCTCGCACTTTAATTGCTCGTCTGCTCATTTAACTCTAGTGAGCTTCACCGACCAAACTGACACAAACCACTGCTCCATCTCCACCAACACCAGCGCACCCCATCGTCTCTACCACACCTGGATCTGGTTCTGACGGAGATGCTGGAATCCATGGTTCTTCTTCTTATTTGTATCTCATATTTGAGTGTATTCGTCTACCGGAAGCTTCTCCTCCACCACTGCTTTTCATGCCAAAAAAGGAGGAGACTCTTTCTCCTTCACCGCCTTTCACGTCGGAAAATTGTTGTATACATATAGTGTATTTTGTATTTTGTCAGAGATCTAAAGTGTATTTTGTGTTTTCGCCAGAGATTTCACCGAATTTGATTGTATTCTTCATTCTTAAATACAATATGCTTTGTATTTTCATCGGAGATTTTGATCGGATTCGATTGTATTTTGTATTTTCGTCGAAGACTTGACCGAATTTAAGTGTAAATATAGTGTATTTACTATATATGTTGATTGACTGGTCTATGTACATATGTATATGACTGTATGTGTTGTTTGACATATATATATATATATATATCAGTATTTGACGGACTGTGTAGTTGAATACACCGAATACATGCGAAACAAGTAAAAATATAGTTGTATTTTGATTGACTATTTTGGAATGGTGTATTTACACTGAAATACATGCAAAAAATATCCAAAAATAGTTATGAATCGTAATTATGAAAAAGGTAACTATAATTGGTTAGAAGCCTACAAAACATAGTTATTTCTGTAAGTTTCTCTTTTTATTATTTTGCCTAAAAACTTGTGCTTAAAAGTATTTTTTTATTTTATCCAACCATCACAAAAGTAATTTTGGCTTAAAACACTTAAAATAAGCCATCCAAACAGACTCTAACCTCTAAGTCATTTTCCCAAACTAAATTTAATAGATGTATATTTTTGTATATTAACTATAATATACAATAACTATATATAATTTATATATAATTAATGTATAATTTTTATATGTTGGCTGGCTGCGGTAATTTGGCTAAGCGGCCAACTGTGAAAAAACCTAAAAATGTAGGGAAAATTTGAGAATTAGCCACATGGTCTAACAAAATAAGGGTATTGGCACCTATATACAACCTTCAATAAATATTGATATATTTTTTGTTAAAAAATATATTCAACAATTGAGCAGTTTGGCATTTTATGACCATAGTCAATTAAAACCAACTATTCCTTTCATTTCAATTTATTTTCTGGTTTTGACTTGATAGAGAGTTTGAGAAAGTAGATTTCTTTTAATCTTGTGATCTTAAATTAAAGATATGTAGAATGTACCAAAGAGTCATTTAATCGTATGGTCTTAAATATGTCAAGTGAAAATTGAAAATAAAAAAAATTTCAAAAATGAAAGTCATTCTTTTCTGAACGAACTAGAAAAAAAAGTAAGACAAATAAATTAAAACAAGTAGAGTAAATAATAGAATATTTTAAAAATTATCCTCCTAATTCCACGAATGAAGAATGTTTTCTTCAAAAAATTATGTAGCTTCTTCTTCTTGTGGTGATGTCAGAAACTTTATGATTAAGTAGGCGTTTGATCATGTGATATGAAATCATGATTTCATATTTTGATTTTAAATCAGTGTTTGTTTATTAAATTTGTATATAATTTCAACTTCAACTTCATATCATGATTTCAAATCCCAAATTCTCCAAAAATGTATGATTGGAGATTCCAAATCATGATTTTGAATTTTTTAAATATAAAACTTGACCAATAAGATTATATTTTGTAAAAAAAAAAGACCCAGAAGTTGATAAATATATTTACCAACCATTTATATCAAATATAAAAACAGATATGCAAGTTGGTAGTATATTTATAACAAAATTTATTCTTACCAATCATTTACCAACTAAATTTACTTCTACAACTCATGCTCAATTTTTCTTTATTAAACTAAAGTTCGATTAATAGAGGTTGTATTTTTTCGAAAGGTCTCCTAGTAGCATATTAACTTTGTTATGAACTATGATTTGTTCATTTGATAAGATTGTATAAGAATTGAGAAAATTTTGATGGTTTTCACGATTTGTGAGGTTTTTATGTTTACGAATAAATATATAATTTAAGAAATCCAAATTACATATCCAAACAAAGTTCAATTTCAAATCATTCTAATTTCAAATTACTAATTTCATATCATAATTTCAAATCATAACCAAACTAAGCCTAAATCAATTTTTATTACCTTGTTTTTAGCCCAAACGCATAGCCCATATGTAAAATTAGACCAAAGTTTAAAGGTCTTCAACTCCTCCTCCTCCTTCTAGAAGTGATTTGGACTTTGTTCCAGGAAAAAAATATGACCTAGAAAATGTCTCTTCGAATATGTATACATCATGTAATATATATATATATATATATATATATATATATATATATATATATATATATATATATATTCACATGAATTCGTTTCCAAACACCTTCAAAGTTCAAATTCAAGCTTCTTAAAATATTTCCAACCGCTATGAGAGAGAAAGTATGGGGATATAATACTTGATCCAAACTTTGGTATTGACTTCTACTCAGACTTCAAAGCTATTTTAATCATTTTTAACATCAAATCATCATTTTTCCATCAACTCACCTCCTACACAATAAAACACAATAGTTGAGAATGAAGTGAAAGAACTAAACTTAAACATAACAAAGGTTAACAAAATATAAGATATCACAACCCCACACTTGAATCAAAATATGAGTCCGAGAATATTTCTTGAAGCCAAAGTATATTTCATGTGATGGAGAAATTTTTGGTCATTTCTTTTTATTTTTTTACCCAACTTAGAGCCCATGGTTTTCTCCTATAAAAGGAGAGCAAGTCTTCTTATTCCGAACACACAAAATGTCTTTCTTTTCTATTACAATTTTTTTTTGTAATAGAGTTGGGTGTTGGAAAAACTTGTGTGAACCTTTTCTTTAAAGTGACTTTGTGAGGTTATTCTCTTAGGATATTTTGGGTTAACTAGAGTATTTATTCTAATTTTATACTATCTGTTGTGTACTTACTCGCTCGTGTAGTGAAATTGCTCTATTTCGTCAGTCAATGTGACCGAATCACATTAAATTTGTATCTTTTATACTCCATCTATCTCAAAAAAATTGTCCTAGTTTGACTTGTCACAAAGTTTAAGAAATAATGGAAGACTTTTGAAATGTGTGGTCAAAACAAGTCTTAGATATTTGTGTGGTTGTAAATAATCTCATAAAGTTAAATTACTTTTATATATAAAAATGTGTTAATTTTTTTGGGATAAACTAATAAGGAAAGTAGGATAATCTTTTGCCACAGAGTAAATACTTTATTTACTTGTTATTATCAACTTGCCTTGTCTTTGTTATTGTTATTATACCATTGCTTGGCGAAATTCTGCACTACCCGAGTTCACTACCCTAACATTGTGCATAACTTACAACAACTGAGAAAGAAGAGCAGGAACATGAGTTTTATCCTAAGCTGTCAACACAGACTATCAGTTAAATAATTTTTAAAAACACTGAATATAACTTGAATAACAAGATGAAAGCTGGTTACTGAAAGCAATTCCTTCGCTCCAAAAGAGAGTGATGCTTCAGCTACTGGGCCATCACCGACTTGGACATTCTTCCAATGTTTTAGGATACATTAGGTATCATGTTAAGGTTGTTGGAAATTAGCCTTTGGCGGGGAGATGCGTCCACCCATCTTTGATGAATTAAACACTAGTGTTCCGTATGTTGGAGACCCTCGTCTCTTTACACATGCATGATCTACGAAGTGAGTAGATGACCGTAGGGCCAAGAATCGTCTAATTTCGTTAAGAAATGAAAGAGATATTGGTCTACGAAGTAAGGTGTTTGAGACATGGAAATGTGGTGTGGGACAAATCTACCACATCGGTGGGAATAGGAAGAATTGCTCTCTATATAAGTCTCTAATTGGTAAAGGGTTTGGGACCCCAAGGGGTATCCCATGTGTTTAAAGGAGGGAAGACCTAGATGTGCTTGGGTTCAAGGCTAAGCCCACACCTTGCGCCGCTTGCTCGTCCGATTCAGGGTTCACGGCGTGGGGTCATCTAATATTATCTTTTAGACCAGAGAACTCTGCGGATGTGCAGTTTGATCCTGAAGTTTTATATGTACAGTTTGGACGAGAATTCTTTCATATGTATAGTTTGGTCCCTGAAGTTTCAATATTTACAGCTTTGGTCTCGAATTTACGGAGACTTTTTACCTCTTGTTGATCTGCGTTTTGGAGCATTAACCAGCCATTATTTGGCTGATTAATTCCTCCATTAACAGCCCATTACTTGGGCGATGAGCGACCTCTTTCAATGGCCTTAATAGCCATTACTTGGCTGTTTTAATGGCCTCCCTTAATGGCCATTACAGCCTTGTTTTTGGCAGTTGGACAGCCCCTCTTGCTTGCTATATATTGAGTAGTGTTTGGCTCAAAACAGGGGCAGCAAACAAGCAGAAAATAGATGAAAAACTGGCAGCAAATGATCACAAAAACTGACTGAAAAACAGTCACGAAAACTGCTCAAAACAGTGAGCAAACTGTGACGAAAAACAACAAGAAACAGGCCCGAAAAACAGCCACAAAATAGCACAAAATAGTGAGTGATATTCAGCGAAAATCAGTGCAATTTTCGACTGAAAAACAGTGACCAAACCCACACATATACACAAGATATACACTACAGAGACACATTATATACACAGAGACAAAAGAGAAGAGTATTGAGAAACTCTTCCTTCCTATTCCATAGCTTCAGCAAGTCGAGTCATATTTGTTTTCTTCGCCAGGCTCAACCTATTGGCTTTGTAGTGTTGAGATTAAAGTGTTGTTTTATCTTGGGAGACTATTGCCCGCTAACGTAAAAGCATATATACGGGGCAATCTTGTCTTAAGGATAGAGGGCTATCCTCGACTCAACACACAACGTTGTAACCATCCAGATTTAGTTGTTTCTTGATTTCAGGTTATCAAGATTCAAGGCACAACAAACTTGCGGCAGTTCTCAACATTGGCTTTGCAAGGTGATCAAGATTCAAGACACAACACACATGCGGCAGTTTTGAAGATTGACCATTTATTTATCCTTTCGAACATTTGTAATAGTTATTACTTTCCGTACTGCTTTATAAAGTACCATAGAAGTACCAACAACTTAAGACAAGACTGTATTGTAATACTATTAGTGTTCGAAAGATGTCGGTCAAAAGTTGTGTGACCAAATCTGGATATGGCAATGGTTTTCTGGTAGAAGAGAGTGATGATGATGAACGTGTTCATGGTGTCACCGCTACCAAGACTGGTTGGAACAAGCGCTCACGAGAGCCTGAGGATGTCAACTGGGACAAGAGGAGAAGACTGAAGATGTACTTCTATCTTGCAGCAGAAGGCCTGTATCTGTCCCAGACAAAAGACCCAAATAATGGTAAGAAGGAACTGGACACTCAGTTTGATGAAGTGACTGAAGTGAGCCAGAATCCGAAATTAGGATAAGTAGTTTTTCTTACTTGTCAAGAGTAAAGATTAAATGAGGTCTGATTAAAAATTGATTAAAGTAAGGAGGAATATGAAAACAATTTATATTCCTTACGCTTTAAAAATCAGAAGTTTAATCTCATCTTCTTTTCCGTTTAAAGATTGGATTGTAAAGCAACTTAAAAGATCCGTTCTTTTAAGTGTGATTATTAAAAGTGAGTAAAGTATGTTCGCACATACGAGGGAGTAAGATCCACCGATATAAAAATCAAGTTACAACTCTTAAGTAAGCGCCAAGAATTATCTGGGCACCAATCATAACGGAAGAAGTCTAAAAGTTAAAGACGTTGAGCCTGTCATACTATTTAGCAGAAGATCCTTCATAGGATGATATTGGACACTCAGTCATATAAAGCCTCCGGGCGACTGGAGTGGGCTAAAATTCCTTTGATATGATGATATTGGACACTCAGTCATACAAAGCCTCCGGGCGACTGGAGTGGGGCCAGAATTCATTTCATAGGAAAAGTAATGGACACCTAGCAAGGTGGGCGAATTTCGTGTCTTAATGATCTGAAGGCCTAAAGAAAGCGATAAAGAAATTGGACACTCGATCTGCTAAAGCAACTAGAGTGGGCCAGAGTATCGAGATCACATATGATCCGGTTGCGCCCTAACCACGGGCAAGAGGTTGTTCATGTGAAGCAACGCCACCTCTAAAATCGAAGGGGTTGGAGAGGTTGTCCTCAATAGGACTTCAGGGAATGAGATCACTCTAAGATGAGGTGATACATATCCCTAACTTGGTTTAAGGGACGCTGTTGGTCAAGCTGGTTTGAGACTAGTCCAACAGGTCTGTAATAACTAAGAATGGTACAGTACGTCTGTAGCCAAATGAATGATATATTTGTAATCCGTGCATTTATGCCATCATAGATTAAGACACGTTAAATAGCAAGTCATTCAAAAGCTAACGATGTTGAGATTGTTGCTTATTGTCGACATAAACCCTCAAAATGAATGTGAGGTAGACGAAGAGGCAATATCACCTTTCCAACTTCCGTCAAGGGAATAACGAAAGAAGTACCGCTCCTCTAGAACTTAGTCACACCTACTTGGGTGATTTGAAGTTTATACAAAATAGAGGGGGGAGAAAAGTACGTTGTGACCTTCATTGATGATGGTACAACGTATGGAATCCTTTGTTTGTTAAAAAGCAAAGATGAAGTTGTTGAAGCGGATTTGCGCTACAAAGCAGAAGTTGAAAATCAACTAAGCCTACAGATTGAGAAATTCGTAGTGATAGAGGGGGAGAATGTGAAGCATCGTTCATTAAACGACTGTTCATTTCTCACCTCAGTCCAACGGTGTTAGCCAAACGCAAAGTCGTACGCCCAAATTATGTGGGGTGGCTTGGTAAAAGTTGGAACACTGAAACAGGTCCAGTTGTACCTAAGACTGTAGATTGCATATCCACTGGATCTGCAAATAACAGTAGTGCTGATCGCCTCTTGGCGTGAAAGAATACTGAATTCTTTGAAGATAGCTTTCCTTGAAAAAGGAAAAAGGAGTAATTGCTCAAGGTTAACAAGAACCCGCGAGGGCCTGACTGTCCGGAACTAGACGTTCCGTATTTGAGACTTCGAAAGTTCTTTGGCTATCCGGAACTTAATTTTCCAGATCTGCAGAACTCAGGGATTCTAGATGTTGAACCGAGACGGAGCAAAGAAGGGGACAAAGACTTGTTCCAGTCCTTCTAGCTTGTATGGTTAAGAATGAACCATGGACAATTAACAAATAAATGTCATCTCCAAAAGCGCTGCTTTGGAAAGAAGCTACAAAGAGAGAAATAAACTCTATCATATAGAACCATACTTGCGTAATGGTTTATCTTCCTCCGGGAAAAGAACCTTTGGGTTGTAAGATGTGCTCCCCTGTGAGTAGCGTCACATCCAGGGCCATTGCAGTCTTGCGTGGCATGAATGTTGAATTAGCCTTCCCAACCGGAGAGTTGGAAGAAGAGGATCAGAGTTGGTTTCTTTGGCTGTTGGGCTTCTTCGAACTTTCATTTTGGTCTGAAAGTTTCAGATAAAGCGAAACAATGAATCGACCACGAAACATTGACTCACGAAATTAGAAAGCCAACGGTTGGAGAATCAGCGATCTGAAAGTAAAAGTCATATTGAAACAAAGTCTCGATATAAAAGATATGGGTATCACAGATGACATCTTAGGAATTGGATTTCTAAGACATCTAACGGACTGGTCGATATTTGACAGTCTCGTTGAAGCCACCAATGGATATGAATCATAGAACTGATTGGAATCATGGTGCACCCATAGACAAGGAGCGATATGCTCAGGTCATGTGTAGTTCAATGTATTGTACACACTACAACCGACCTGGTATCGGCCTACAAAGCAGATCAGTTAAACTAAGGTTCACTGATGATTTTAATACATAATCGGTAGAAGGCGTTAAGTCGGATATGACGATATCTGAATTATTCGCTTATCTACGGATTATAGTATTCTGGATGTCCAGCGGTTCTGGGAGAACACAGTGATGCAAACTGGACATCAGATCTGAAGAACACCAAAGCCACAAACAAATGTGTATTGTGGTCTTGGAAAATCCTCTAAGCAAACTTGCATCGGCCGATTCATGATGGAATCGGAGTTTATCGCTTTATACAAAGCATGAAAGAAGTTGAGTAACTTCACGGCTCCTTAGAGGACGTCCCTTATTGGGAGATACCCGTGTCTTCAGCAGTTATACACTGTGGCTAGCCGGTCGGCTTCAGGAAGGACACGGATGACGACGTCTGGACACATCTTTCAGGATCTGTCGGAGACATAAGATCGTATGGCAGTTGATCATCACGGGTGTCACATCCTTGTTTACTAACTAAGGGACTACCCGGAGATCAAGTGTTCTGCCTGTCTAGGGGAATGGGCTTAAAACCCAAACAATACGAACCTTTGCGGTGGAAACCCAACCATACTGATTGGAGATCCCAAGAATTTGGTTCAATGGGAAAACTAAGCGGCAAAAGGTTCAGTTGAGCGCTTCGGTGGAAGCAAGAAGCACTTCGGATGATGATTTCTGTAGAGAAACATGAATCCAAAGTTGTTCCCGCGATAGACATTAAAGTGCTACCTGCATGGTGGGTAAAGGTTAAGCTTCCAAACCTTTAAAAGATCCTCAAACGGTTGAGGTTAAGGTTGGGGAAACTTTTAATGATTCCTAACACTTGAGAAGTGGGGTATAGCAGTATACCTTGTAGGAGATCACCTATTTAAGTGCGAGGATGGCCGCCTCAAATGAACGCACTTAAGAATCCAAGTGTGTCCATGGCCACAACGGACAGAAACGTAAGAAGGAAAATGAATAAGAAGAGTTATTGTGTTGATATCGTTGTCTTGGCTTACACTAAACATTGACGGTTCAAGACATCACGTTCACCGCGCAGTAAGTAAGTCCGATGGTATTCAACTAGGGAAGGTTCAAAGCGTAAGCTACCTCTCCTGATGCAATATCTTTTCGCTGAAAGATTGCTGAAATGTAGGCACCTTGTGTGTGCGCCACAATCTCTCTTTCATAGAGGGGATTGTTGGAAATTAGCCTTTGGCGGGGAGATGCGTCCACCCATGTTTGATGAATTAAACACTAGTGTTCCGTATGTTGGAGACCTCGTCTCTTTACACATGCATGATCTACGAAGTGAGTAGATGACCGTAGGGCCAAGAATCGTCTAATTTCGTTAAGAAATGAAAGAGATATTGGTCTACGAAGTAAGGAGTTTGAGACATGGAAATGTGGTGTGGGACAAATCTACCACATCGGTGGGAATAGGAAGAATTGCTCTCTATATAAGTCTCTAATTGGTAAAGGGTTTGGGACCCCAAGGGGTATCCCATGTGTTTAAAGGAGGGAAGACCTAGATGTGCTTGGGTTCAAGGCTAAGCCCACACGCGCGCCGCCGCCGCCCGCCCGTCCCGTCCGGTTCCGGATTCCGGGTTCCGGGTTCCGGGTTCCGGGTTCCGGGTTCCGGGTTCCGGGTTCCGGGTTCTCGGGTTCACGGGTTCACGGGTTCACGGGCTCACGGGCTCACGGGCTGTGTGTGAAATTTGTGGGGTGAAATTTGTGAAATTTGTGGCTGTTTGGTCCTGAAGTTTCAATATTCTGATTTGGTCCCAGAATTTACGGAGACTTTTTCGCCTCTTGTTGGACTACGTTTTGGAGCATTAACCAGCCATTATTTGGCTGATTAATTCCTCCATTAACAGCCCATTACTTGGGCGATGAACAGCCTCTTTCAATGGCCTTAATAGCCATTACTTGGCTGTTTTAATGGCCTCCTTAATGGCCATTCTGACCTTGTTTTTGGCAGTTGGACAGCCCCTCTTGCTTGCTATATATTGAGTAGTGTTTGGCTCAAAACAGGGGCAGCAAACAAGCAGAAAATAGATGAAAAACTGGCAGCAAATGATCACAAAAACTGACTGAAAAACAGTTAAAATGCTCAAAACAGTGAGCAAACTGTGACGAAAAACAACAAGAAACAGGCCCGAAAAACAGCCACAAAATAGCACAAAATAGTGAGTGATATTCAGCGAAAATCAGTGCAATTTTCGACTGAAAAACAGTGACCAAACCCACACATATACACAAGATATACACTACAGAGACACATTATATACACAGAGACAAAAGAGAAGAGTATTGAGAAACTCTTCCTTCCTATTCCATAGCTTCAGCAAGTCGAGTCATATTTGTTTTCTTCGCCAGGCTCAACCTATTGGCTTTGTAGTGTTGAGATTAAAGTGTTGTTTTATCTTGGGAGACTATTGCCCGCTAACGTAAAAGCATATATACGGGGCAATCTTGTCTTAAGGATAGAGGGCTATCCTCGACTCAACACACAACGTTGTAACCATCCAGATTTAGTTGTTTCTTGATTTCAGGTTATCAAGATTCAAGGCACAACAAACTTGCGGCAGTTCTCAACATTGGCTTTGCAAGGTGATCAAGATTCAAGACACAACACACATGCGGCAGTTTTGAAGATTGACCATTTATTTATCCTTTCGAACATTTGTAATAGTTATTACTTCCCGTACTGCTTTATAAAGTACCATAGAAGTACCAACAAAGGTTTCTCGGAAACAGCCTCCCTACATTCTAGCCTTCGCATACCCCATTTGTGAGATTATACTGGGTATGTTGTTGTTGTTTGTTGTTGTAGGTATCATGATAAATTATCATATAATGGTTGCTTTTTGATTACACAATTATCGTTTTATTATTTTGATAAAAACTGGCTAATACATGTTTGATGTTTCGAATGGGGATTTAATTGAAGTTACTTAATAATTTAAGTAATATTCATACATTATGAGTTTGCATGTTGGTAGCATTGACCAGTGTCGATGACTGTATTAGCTCAACACATAGGCAGCGTACTAGAGTTGTTTGTTTAAGGCTAATAGTCACTGAGCTAAAAAGAACTTAGATGAAGCATGATTTTTTCCTTATAGCTATCTAAAGGTTATGTCTAGGTTGGGAACTTAAGGCAGAAATCAAAAGAGAACTGCAAGAATTTAGTTTACAAATTGAGCAAAACAACTTATATATTTATACTAGGTACATTTGGCTAATGATACTCCGTGCATTTTGTAACTCAAGCTTGCTCAATTTTTCGAGCAAGAATATTGTAGCCGTTTCTCTCCAACCTTTGACATTAATAAAATTCAACATATCAGTTTAGCAATGCAAAAATCTCTTGTGAAGTGACAACATTTTATCCCTGAAAAGATTGCATATCTGAACACTTCTATTTCTTCTAACTTCTGTTCAACAACAACAACATACCCAGTGTAATCCCACAAGTGGCGTCTAAAGAGGGTGGACTATACGGAGCCTTACACCTACCTTGGGAGGTAGAGATGTTGTTTCTGATAGACCCTCGGCTCAGAAAACTTCTGATCAATCTCAGGCGTTAAATCAATTCACTTCTATCTGCTTGTAAGTCTGAAATTCCTTTCCTTTGGATTTGAAAATTATCAAAATTAACTTCTTGGATAGAAGTTTAGTATCCGCAGCTCGAGCTTCAGCCTTCCTATTTACATGAAGAAAATGTTATCTTGAAAACAAAATTTGAGCTATAAATGTCAATTGCTGTGACCAGTGTTTGCGCACGGCTTTCTTCTCTTTCGGATTACATAGTATCCAATACCTCCTAAAACAAGTAATAATACAACTCCATCAACAACTCCTACCACAATTGGTATCCATTTCTTCCAATGAGAGTGTTGATCATGACGTTGATCAGTTCCTTTTGGTACCTTGACCATATAGCTCAGTCGTCCATCCCTTTCGGTTTGTTTAACTCCTCTAGCTAGTCCATACAAATAGCATTCTCCAGGTTTTGTGGAATCCTCCTCAAAATTCTCCAATGAAAAATGTAATGCTGCAACACATGTACAGTTATCCAAGCACAAATTCGCACATATTTGTTTGCTGACATTGACCTTATAAGGATTGCTTCTTAATACGCTTGTAACGCCTTGTAGTTCTAGCATTTGGAATTCATTTCTTCCACATAATCCCTCGGTTACATTTGCAGTGCAATCAGAAAGCAACCCGTCTCCTCTTTTTATTAGCCTTATGCAAGAACACTCTTCGGAAAATGTACAAATACCATAAGGTTTACATGCCAAAGGAAGATCACAAGTAGTGTTTAGTGATTGATATGAAGCTTCAAACTTTCCTTTGTCAGATGAGTAATAGTAGAATCCCAAATTCCCTGTGGTATTTCCCAATGCTAAAAATCTCAGTGGATCTGCCTTGTCGGATTTTATCATTCCAATTCTATGGTTTTCATTGTTGAATATCTCCAGAGCGTTGGATGTTAACTCAACGTATGTGATATTTAGGCCATCCAATTCCAAAGGTGTATATTCCCAGTACGAGTACTTCGATTTTCCAGAGTATAAATACAATGCAATCTTGTCATACTGAATTTCAAAAGAATATGACAAACTAGAGTTGATAGGGAAAGATGTTAACCGAGTTCTTGAGCTTAATCTCTGGCCCCAAAGCATAATATTAGTTGGGAAATTGAAACTTTGCCATTTTATCAAGTTCAAAGCATCAACTAAGACCAAATTACCTGTCCCAAGTAAGTGCAGTCTCTGCAGCAGAAATCAAATATTAGTATTCACTATAAAAGTTCCACAAAGGGCACATTATAATTTGGCCCTTTTGTAGTTTTACCTCTAAAAACATATAACTTAGTGGTTTGAGAACATACAAATTACCCCATTAGTAGTTCGTTTGGTAGGGTATATTAGGTAGTATAATGTTAGTACTAAATTTTAGTACAACGTTTGGTTGCAAATTTAAGTCTGGTACAACTAATACCGGTATTACTTATATACCATATTCAGTATTATTTGTACACATAGTAAACCATGACATAACAATACCAGTGCTATTCCTATTCCACACCCTATTCAGTACTATCTAGAAATTACGCAATGCGTCTTATTTAATACAACAACAAACCTAGTCAACATTGTCAACATACCCAGTGTAATTCCACAAGTGGGGTCTGGGAGGTAGAGTGTACAACAAACCAAACAGTCGATAAAAGATAATGCCAGCATAGCTAATACCAATATTCAACATTGTCAACATACCAGTGTAATTCCACAAGTGGGGTCTGGGAGGTAGAGTGTACAACAAACCAAATAGTCGATAAAAGATAATGTCAGCATAGCTAATACCAATATTACTAATACACCCTATTCAGTACTATTCTTATACACCCTACCAAACGTGTTAAATATCCATAGGATATACACGATATACACGTGTATATCCTATGTATATTGGGCATCAGTTGTGTATAGTTGACCGTGTATAGGGTCTATAGTTTAGATAATGTTTTAGTCTCCTAGTTTAGGTAACGTTGTGGTGTAATTAGTATTGTACACTTATCATAATATTTGTATTACCATAATTGTATACTTAGTGTCCAAGTAGAAAAAGGTGTTAGGAGTAGAATAGGAATCAGATTCTCCTATTATGGAAATATGTAAATTGTATATATACTCTTTCAATTAATGAAAATAATCAAGGGGATTATTTCTTTCATGGTATCAAAAGTCTAGGTCTTAAAATCCTCTCCAAACTCATTGTAAATTTGTCCGTCCTAAGCCTCGAAAACCGAGCCATCTTCTCGGATTTTGTGCCAACGATTCATCCTTTCTCCCAGTTTTTCTTCCAAATCCCTCAATCACATATTGTTCTATCAGTATGTCTACATCAAGGAACACATTTCATCCTGCCCTTACAGTTTCTAACATCAAGAATAACATCCATTTTGTTCTTGAAATAGAAAACATCCAATATGCGATGTGGATCGAACTGTTCAAAATTCACGCACGCTCGCATCAAGTCATCCATCACATAATCCCCGCGGCTCCTGAGGATACGGAGGTGCCAAGACACGAGGATGATCCTAAGTTATGGACGACTCTTGATGCCACTATCCTTCAATGGATATACTCTACGATTTCTACCGACCTTTTGCAAACAATTATTGAGCTTGACTCTCCGGCACATGCAACTTGGGATAGACTACGTGATATATTCCAAGATAATAAAAAATCTAGAGTTGTTACTCTTGAGCAGGAATTCTCCCATGTCAACATGGAAGACTTCCCTAACGTTTTGGCTTATTGCAAAAGATTGAAGGAATTAGCAGACCAAGTGTGAAACGTTGGCGCGCCGGTTTCGAATGATCATTTGGTCCTCCAAATGGTTTTAGGCCTCTCCGAGGCCTAAAGTGGTGTTGGCACGCTTCTTCGTTAAACCAATCCTCTTCCGCAATTTTATCAGGCTCGTTCTATGCTTACACTTGAAGAAGAAGGCATGGCTAAAAAGGCGGCTACCGATGCTAGTCTCGTAGTCATGATGAACGAGGCCATTTTTCATCCTACCGGTTCCAACAACTCGGGCCAAAACTGCAACAATGGTGGCGGCAAAAAGGGACAAAATAAGAAAAATAATGGCAAGAATCGCGGCGGCAACCGGAACAGTGGTGGTGGCCCTTGGGGTGGTCAACATCAATAATAGTTTTGGGGCCCACAGTAGGCCCCTATGTAGTGGCAGTGGGCCCCACAATTTGGGCAAAACAGTGGCAGCCCAATGTTTCAGCCTCACTGGAGGTGGGCTGGCCATCAGCAGTCGAGGCCCAACATGCAGTGGCCCAATCTCAGTAATCCATCTGGGCTGAGGCAGCAAGCAGGGGTACTTGGGCCTCGGCCCCGCAGTGGCCCCCACTTCTACTGACATAATTGTTGGTAATGGTAATTCTATTCCAATTCGTGATTATGGTCATAAAACTTTGTCTCCCCCCCCCCATCCACCCCTTATCTTTAAAAATACTCTACATGCCCCCAAATTGATTAAAAACTTAGTGTTTGTTCGTAAATTCACCACTGACAATTCCATGTCTATTGAATTTGATCTGTTTGGTTTCTCTGTGAAGAATTTCAAGACGGGGAGTCCTCTCATGAGGTGTGATAATAGGGGGGATCTTTATCCTATCACTCTAAGTTCCGGTCTATCGAGTCAAGCCTTGCCGTCAGCATTTGCAGTCCTTGCTCCTTCCTTGTGGCATGCTCGTCTTGGTCATTCGGAGTCGTCTATTTTGTCTTCCTTAGATAAAAATAATTTATTTCAAGTAAGGGTACCCGTAGTACTCCGAATTGTCATTCTTGTTCTTTAGAAAAAATTATTAGGTTGCCGTTTGTAGACTCTAATTCTCATACTCTAATGTCATTTGATATTATTCATAGTGACTTATGGACATCTCCTGTTCTTAGTTCTTTGGGTCATCGGTATTATGTTCTCTTTTTGGATGATTATTCTAAATTTTTATGGACTTTTCCAATAGGGAAAAAATCTCAAGTTTTTTCCATCTTCATAAAATTTAGAGCTTTCATTAGAACCGAATTCGAACAAGAAATAAAAAATATTCAATGTGATAATGGCAGAGAATATGACAACGGGGTATTTTGGGAATTTTGTGCAACTAATGGGATCAATTTTCGATTTTCTTGCCCTCATATGTCTTCAGAAAATGGGAAAGCCGAACGCAAAATTCGTACCATTAATAACATTGTCTGAACTTTATTGATTCCTTCCATACCCCCTTCGTTTTGGCATCATGCTCTACAAATGGCTACATATCTCCTTAACATTCTTCCTTCCTAAGGTTTGACATATTCTTCCCCTCTTCAAATTTTATATAATAAGACTCCTTCGTATTCACATCTTCGGGACTTTGGGTGCTTATGTTATCCGTTATTTCCGTCCACCACAATTAACAAATTTCAAGCCCGGTGTACTCTGTGTGTGTTTTTGGGTTTTCCGTCTAATCATCGTGGTTACAGATGTTTTGATTTATCCTCTAATAAAATCATCATTAGTCGCTATGTAATTTTTGATAAATCCCAATTCCCGTTTGCTAAGGTTAGTATTCCCGTGCCTAGTTCGTATAATTTTTTGGATGATGGTATCTCCTCGTATATTATTTATCATTTTTTTAACATCTCCCGCACTTTTAAATCCGCCGGTGGGCCCATCGCCCGCTGGCCCATCGCCGTCACGAGCTACGGTGCACGCAGCGGGTCCTTTCGATTCTTGGGCGATGTAATTGGGCCTGTGACCCAGTCCATTAACGCCACTGGTCTAGTCCTTGTTTCACCATCCCGTTACCGAATTGGGCCAGTTGGCCAGTCCGTCCCGAGTCTAGAAAATTCCCAAAATCCACCCAATTCTTCCCCGAGTCATAGACCGGTCACTCGTAGTCAACGGGTTTTAAACCAAAAAGACATTTTAATTTAAATTGTAATGCTCTTAAATCACACTTACTCTGTAATCCCGTGTCTGCATTAAATGACATGAATTGAAAAATTGCTATAACCGATGAATATAATGCTCTTATTGATAATAAGATGTGGGAGTTGGTGCCCCGTCCATCTGGTATTAATATTATTAGGTCTATGTGGATTTTTGCTCATAAGGACAATTCAGACGGTTTGTTTGCAAGGCATAAGGCTTGGCTTGTGGGTGATGGTAAGACTCAGCAAGTTGGTGTGGATTGTGGGGAGACATTTAGTCCGGTGGTCAAGCCGGCTATTCGCACTGTACTCAGCTTGGCTCTTTCAAAAGCATGGCCCATCTATCAGTTAGATGTAAATAATGCTTTCTTACATGGTGATCTCAAGGAAACAATGTATAACTGTATATGCATCAGCCCTTGGGGTATAGGAACCCCGAATATCTTAATCATGTATGTTTGTTGATGAAGTTCTTATATAGGCTTAAGCAGTCTCCACGGGCCTGGTATAAGAGGTTTGCCGACTATGTCTCGACTATTTGGTTCACTCACAGCAGGTCGGATAATTCCTTGTTCATATATTGTCATGGTTCATCCTTGGCTTATATACTATTATATGTGTATGATATTATCTCTATTGCCTCTTCCGATACATTATGTCAGTCTATCATGACAATGCTCAGTTCTGAGTTTGCTATTAAAGACTTGGGGCCCTTGAGTTATTTTTTGGGGATTGTTGTCACTCGTCATGCAGGTGGATTATTCTTATCACAGAAGAAGAATGCAGTCGAGATTATAGAGAGGGCTGGGATGTCATCCTGTAAGTCCACTTCCACTCCAGTTGATACTAAACCCAAATTGAATGCTGCGGTCGGATCCGACCCGCTATCGCAGTCTTGCAGGGCCCCTTCAGTATCTTACATTCACGAGACCAGTTATTACGTATGTCGTACATCAGGTGTTTTTTATTATGCATGATCTCAGGGTTGAGAACATGAATGTGCTCAAACGCATCATTCGGTATATTCATGGTACACTTGCCTATGGCTTGCATTTATATCCTTCATCGACATCCACACTTGTCTCATATACAGATGCTGATTGGGGTGGCTGTCCAGACACCAGACGGTCTACGTCTGGCTGTTGTATGTTTCTTGGCAATAACTTAGTCTCATGGTCTGCGAAACGTCAGTCGACTTTGTCACGATCCAGTGCCGAGGCCGAGTATCGAAGGGTAGCTAATGTGGTCTCGGAATCATGTTGGTTATGTAATTTGCTGTTAGAGCTTCATTGTCCTATTCAGTAATGTTAGTGCCATCTGAAAGTATATTTATGTCCTAAAGACAATCTGTATTAGGACAAATGTACTTTATACACATTCGTATTATTATTAATGGAGATTAATATTTTGGCATTTGCAATTATTGAATTATTAACTGATTGTTTATAATATTATATAATATACATCCATGTAGGGTACGCTGTTATTAATGATGTGAGATATTAATATTATAACGTAATTCTTAAAATAATCTCGACTAATGATCATCAAGAATGGGATATCGATGATATGTGATAAGTCGACATGTGATCTGCATCACATCCTTAGAGGATGTAGTACGTCTCACCTGCTACGAGTAATGGCTACTCGTAATGGACACATGGATACTTTGGAAGTATTGGTTTACCCTGCTGATATACTATTTGTTATACTTGTCTAAAGTATGATCAACGTGTGGGAGATATAAATCCTTAGACTTGAGGTCAATACGCACCTTGTCTAGAAAGTAATATATTTTGATCCTGTCCTAAGTTCAAATGCCTTATAGGTTGAGATACGGCTTGTATTGGGTACATTACGATGTGGATTAAAGGTGGTAGTTGAGCCAAGATTAGGATTCATTCCTCAAATGTATATTCGAGAGAACACTCAGATTCTCAGTGATATTAGGTTCACTAAGTCATTGGCCAATGCAATAGACTTATTTAGAATATGGTCTAGTTGTCAACTAATATAGATGAGATACAATGATTAAGCCATTTGGATAGACACTTGACAAATCCTAAGCTTGATCGGGTGTGTCGTGAATGAGAGGATTTTATCTTACCACATAGAGGTTAAGTTTACTGGATTCGTGTAAACGTACTTCACATATTGAGTTCGTCATGCAGTGTCGTCTAGGAGTTCCACATAGACCATAATTTGATTAATGTCGATATGTGAAGGCATGTAGGGTCACACTATGTCGATTGTCTTTTCGATCTAAGGATGTATTGAGAGAGTATTAAATATTCGATTTAGAATAGAGATATTTAAATGAATAATGATTATTTTAATTAAGTCAAAATTGGATTTTGGATTTAATTAAGAATGTGCGGAAAATAAATCGAGACAGTGTAGGGCCACGTCAAGCGCCGCGGTGCCCACACCATAGGGTCGCGACGCTAATGACCTAATCTGTCTCAATTTTTGGGTCAGCCCAAGGTCAAACCCTAATCCGGTTTAACCTAATTTTTTACCTATAAATACAGACATTCACTTCATTATTCAACACACTTAATTTCATATTATTATTCTAAGTCTTAGAGACTTAGAATCAAAACACTCTCTCGAACCTCTGCCGGATTTCCTAGCTTTCCAAAGGAGAAATACATTGAAGCTTGGAGCTTGCAATCAAAAGGGCTTTCGCGTGCGAACCCACAGTTGATAAAGATTCCAGATAATACAACATGTAAGTGTTCATGTTTTATGTTACAAGTTTTTTATTGTCATATAACCATACCAGAAGTAATTGTTGGGGTAAGTAAGAACAAAATTTTAAACTTCCGACGTGCCTTACTTATGTGTTTTGAACCCAACAAAACCCCTACAGTGGTATCAGAGCCAGGTTGGTTCAATGGTTATATAACAATTGAATAACATAATAATATGGGTTAAACATAAAATTGGATTAAAACAAGGCTTCTTGAAATCCTACATGTCTTGACCGAATGTTAACATTTTGATATCACTCTAAATTATCTCCTACGCTAACTCGAGGAAGTCATTCTACTCTAACTCGAACTAAGACAAAAGTGTGTTATCTGGGTCATTGCACGGTGCACGACAAAGAACGGGTAAGAACGAATGATGGTCGATATGAGCGTTATTGATAATGGTGGGTGATGATAAAGGATCTCTGATTTGATCCCTAAATTGGATTTAGGGCTCGAACGATTTTGAAAAATTAACACATAAATGTTTGTCAGGATATCGGTGTCGCGGCCCTATGGTAGGGCACCGCGGCTCTTACGAGGGTTTTCAAGGCGGCGGCGCGGCTCCATGGTGGAGTGCCACGGCGCTAATGCTTCGTTTCAAAATTTGGACTTACTGGACAGTAGGCGTCGCAGCTCCATGGTGGAGCGCCGCGAGGCTAATGCATTTACAGAAGCCGAAAAGCTTCTGCCTCAGTGGTGCCGCGGCCCTAATAATTAGCGTCGCGGCCCTAATGATTAGCGTCGCGGCCCTAATGATTAGCGTCTTGGCCCCACGTGTCCAGAAATAAAAAAAATTCAGAGTTCAGAATGTTTAACCCAAGATTATTATAACACAGTATATTATTTGATAAGTATATTTTTTATGTGCTAAATGTCAAATTGTTTTTCATTTAAATTACTAGAATAACGTCTGCTATAACTATCTGGGCAGGCGGCGCCCAGTATTTGATTAAACCATCTTATATCATGCATATTGGGTTGATGGTTCCCAACTATATGTGTCATTAGTTTTGCATGATATTGAGATGTCATAAATGATATGACGTAAAAGAGTTGATCTTGGTTAAAACCCTGAATTAAAATGTTCCCCAAAAATTTAAATACAAGTCTAAATTAAAACGCGTCGTCCATTATAATTGTTAGAGTGCAAAATCCTTTTCGGCTATACAAGTATTTATGCCAAAGCATTTGCTCTAAGTCTACGAGGACCCAAACTCTTTCATAGATGTGTTTTAATGTAAAGGTAAACGATAAACTTTTGTGGGTATTTACACCAAAGTGTTTGCTCACAAAGGGGTTGACTTGCTTAGTCATGTAATGGGGTTGACTTGCTTAGACAAATCTTGGCGCCAAAATGTCAGACTAATCGAAGGACGCAAGATTAAATGTAATATTTGATCAACCAAGAGTTGCAAATAAGTTTTGCAATTGGTTTATAACCTACCAAGATGTGTTATTGAAGTTATCAGCCAAAGCAAACGCGGAGATAGCATAGACTTGGATCTTGGCCCATTATAACCTCAATTAATATAGGTTTGTATTCTACCAGAGGGTCATAGAAGTATGTTAAAATAGTGGGAGCCAATTAAACAAAAGGCCATGTTGATTAGCCTAAACGAATGTGTGTAATAGGAAATAAATTTTGAGTTTGATTTCCAGTCTATCTAATTCTTTAGATTATCAAAGATGTCGAGCTTATCATTGAAAATGTTGATTGAAATGAACAAACTTACGGGACCTAACTATCTTGACTTGCTAAGAAATTTGCGAATAGTGCTGAGATAAGAGAAAATAGAATACGTGTTGGACACGGTGTTCCCAACAGTCCCTGCGACAGACTCTGCTGAATATGCCTCTTTTGATAAAGATGCTTACCAAAAACACCTAGATGATGCCACTTCAGCACAGTGTGTCATGTTGTCTTCCATGTATATGGAACTTCAGAGACAACATGAGAACATAGGTCCCAATGAGATGCTTGAACACTTGAAGAGTCTCTATGACTTACAATCCCAAACTATGGAATATCAGTTACTGATAGAACTTTTCAAGTGTAAGCTCAGTGAAGGGGGCCAAGTCTCACAGCATGTGTTGAAGATGATAGGGCTGATAGAGAGGCTTGCTTCAATTGGAACGAAGCTGGAAAAGAATGTCGCTACCACCCTCATCCTGAACTCTCTCCCTCGTTCCTTTGAAAACTTCATAGTGAATTACAATATGAATGGAATGAAGGCGAGTCTGCCAGAGTTGCATAACATGCTCAAGACCTTTGAGTCTTCCACTCCCAAAGGCAAAGTTGTGCTAGTGGTGAGCTCTACTAGCCGACCCAAGCCGAAAGGTAAGGAATGAAGCCTAAGGGAGGTGTGAAGAAGAAGAAGGTAAATCCGGCTAAGGATGAATGCCTTAACTGCAACAAGAAGAGGCATTGGAAGAAGGACTGCATGGCACCAGGAGGAGGAAAAGCACCAGGTGCTTCTACCACTGGTGGACAAGGTTTGTACGTCATTAAAATAAATATGTCTATAAATAACTCTCATTCCTGGGTATTGGATATCGCTTGTGGCTCACACATTTGTACAAATGTGCAGGGGCTAACTGATAGCATGAAGGTTGGACCAATAGAGGTAGACCTACATGTTGGAAATGGAGCACGAGTGGATTCTTAGCGCGTAGGAACTTATAGATTAAATTTTCCTTCTGTCTATTGTCTAGTGTTAAATGATTGCTACTATGTACCCTCGTTAACGAGGAATATCATTTCTATCCCTATTTTGGAGATGGAGGGTTTTTCCTCATATATTTATAATGGCAGTCAAGTACTGTCTTTTGATAATGTTATATATAGAATTGCTCCTCTTGTGGATGGATTATATACACTTAAATGTAGTCGAGAAATATTCAATGTACAAAATAAACGAGCTAAGATAAGTAATAGAAACTCTACCTACCTATGGAATTGCAGACTTGGTCATATCAACGAATCAATGATAGCAAGGTTGGGGAAGTTAGACTACCTCGAACCATTTGACTTGGAGTCTTATGGTAACTGCGAATCTTTCTTGAGAGGAAAGATGACCAATAAGCCACTTTCTGGGAAAGGTGTGCGAGCCAAGGAGGTGCTTGAGTTGGTCCATACTAATGTATGTGGGCCATTTTTTACTTAAGCTAAAAGAGGCTTCACATACTTCATCACTTTTACTGACGACTTCACAAGGTATGGATATGTGTATCTTATGAGACACAAATTCGAGACTTTTGAGAAGTTCAAAGAGAACAAGTCGGAAGTAGAGAAGGAACTTGCAACAAGTATCAAAACCCTTCGACCGGATCGAGGAGGTGAATACTTGAGCAAGGATTTTCTAGATTACTTAAAGCTACATGAAGTCCAATCAAAGTGGACACCTCCTAGAACGCCACAGATGAATGGTGTTGCCGAAAAGAGAAACCGAACCTTATTAGATATGGTTCGATCCATAATGAACATACCTTTGGGGACATGCTATACAAACCTCAATATATGTTCTGAACAGGGTTCCTTCCAAGTCAGTAGAAAAGATACCCTATGAGATATGATGTGGCAAGAAGCCAGCTCTTAAACATATGAGACCCTGGGGTGCCCTGCATTTGTTAAGAAGATGTTCACTGACAAGTTGGAATCCAAAAGTGAGAAATGTTACTTCGTGGGGTATCCAAAGGAAACTAAGGGATACTACTTCTATCTTCCTGGAGAACGTAAGGTCATTGTTTCCAGGAATGCAACTTTCATTGAAGAAGAATATGTCTACAAGGAACATAGTTGCACAGAGATAGAACTTGAAGAAATTCAAGAACCACAAGATAACATAGAAATTGAACCCTTGTCGAATGACCTAAAAAAGGATTCAGTGGGAGTATCTAGTGAAGATTGGGTACTTAGAGTACGCCCTTCAGCCATTGGGAGTGCTGTGAGAGATTGTGCAGAAATGCAAGGCTCTCATACACAACCAATGGAAGGTGATACAATGGTTGTACATCATTCCATTCAGGAAATACATGAGAATGACATTCCTGAAAGCTCTCAAGGTGATGGATTGTCCAGCACACAAAGACATTCTCAAAATCAGAATGCAACAAATACTGAAACGCAGAATAATTAACTCCGTAGGACCACTAGGATCCATCGTCCGCCTGAAAAACTTAATCTCCTTGTTGAAACACACAATGAGATAGATATTCCTGATGACGATGAACCTACAACCTACAGCGAAGCTATGTTAGACATTGATTCCCAGAGATGGTGGAGACTGAAGACATTAGATTAGACTATGTTCCCACAGACGATAATCCAGCTGACACATTCACAAAACCATTTCATTTTGAGAATATGGGCATTAGATATGTTGGAAATTGACTTTAGGCCAATTGGGAGATTTGAAAGTATATTTATGTCCTAGAGACAATCTGTATTAGGACAAATATACTTTATACACATTCGTATTATTATTAATGGAGATTAATATTTTGGCATTTGCAATTATTGAATTATTAATTGATTGTTTATAATATTTTATAATATGCATCACTGGAGGTTACGCTGTTATTAATGATGTGAGATATTAATATTATAACGTAATTCTTAAAATAGTCTCGACTAATGATCATCAAGAATGGGATATCGATGATATGTGATAAGTCGACATGTGATCTGCATCACATCCTTAGAGGATGTAGTATGTCTCACCTACTACGAGTAATGGCTACTCGTAATGGACACATGGATACTTTGAAAGTATTGGTATACCCTGCTGATATACTATTTGTTATACTTGTCTAAAGTATGATCAGCGTGTGGGAGATATAAATCCTTAGACTTGAGGTCAATACGCACCTTGTCTACAAAGTAATATACTTTGATCCTGTCCTAAGCTCAAATGCCTTATAGGTTGAGATACGGCTTGTATTGGGTACATTATGATGTGAATTAAAGGTGGTAGTTGAGCCAAGATTAGGATTCATTCCTCGAATGTATATTCGAGAGAACACTCAGATTCTCAGTAATATTAGGTTGACTAAGCCGTTGGACAACGCAATAGACATATTTAGAATATGGTCTAGTTGTCAACTAATATTGATGAGATACAATGATTAAGCCATTTGAATAGACACTTGACAAATCCTAAGCTTGATCGGGTGTGTCGTGAATGAAAGGATTTTATCTTACCACATAGAGGTTAAGTTTACTGGATTCGTGTAAACGTACTTCACATATTGAGTTCGTCTTGCGGCGCCATCTAGGAGTTCCGCATAGACCTTAATTTGATTAATGTCGATATGTGAAGGCATGTAGGGTCACACTATGTCGATTGTCTTTTCGATCTAAGGATGTATTGAGAGAGTATTAAATATTCGATTTAGAATCGAGATATTTAAATGAATAATGATTATTTTAATTAAGTCAAAATTGGATTTTGGATTTAATTAAGAATGTGCGAAAAATAAATCGAGACAGTGTAGGGCCACGTCAAGCGCCGCAGTGCCCACACCATAGGGTCGCGATGCTAATGACCTAATTTGTCTCGATTTTTGGGCCAGGCTTAAGGTCAAACCCTAATCCTAGCTTTCCAAAGGAGAAATACATTGAAGCTTGGAGCTTGCAATCAAAAGGGCTTTCGTGTGCGAACCCACAGTGGATAAGGATTCCAGATAATATAACATGTAAGTGTTCATGTTTTATGTTACAGGTTTTTGATTGTCATATAACCATACCAGAAGTAATTGTTGGGGTAAGTAAGAACAAAATTTTAAACTTCCGTTGTGTCTTACTTATGTGTTTTGAACCCAACAAAACCCCTACACCATCTACCTTTCTGGTAATCCGGTTCAGCATCAGCGCACTAAACATATCGAGATGGACATTCACTTTGTTCGCGAAAAGGTTGCTCGTGATCAAATACACGTCTGTCATGTCCCGTTCAGGTATCAAATTGCCGACATCTTTACAAAGGGTCTTCCCTCGGTCCTTTTTGAAGATTTTAGGGACAGTCTCAGCGTTCGAAGACCGCCCGCTATGACTGCGAGGGTGTGTTAAATATCCATAGGATATACACGATATACACGTGTATATCCTATATCGTGTATATCCTATGGATATTGGGCATTGGTTGTGTATAGGGTCTATAGTTTAGGTAATGTTTTAGTCTCCTAGTTTAGGTAATGTTGTGGTGTAATTAGTATTGTACACTTACCATAATATTTGTATCACCATAATTGTATAGTTAGTGTCCAATTAGAATAAGGTGTTAGGAGTAGAATAGGAATATGTTTCTCCTATTATAGAAATATGTAAATTGTATATATACTCTTTCCATTAATGAAAATAATCAAGGGGATTATTATCCAAGTGGTTTGCCTCAAAGTTGCAGAGTGCAGAAGCAATGTTATTTCTCATAAGAATAGGCAATTTTTTGTTGCATATACAATTTATCAAAAGCCATACAGTATTTATGTCTTAAACTGAAAATTTCCATAAAAAATAGATTCACAATTACCTTCACACCTTGTCCTGAAGTTCCAGCTTTCCATCCAACTCTATCATATTGACCCTTCAACAATAAGTCTCCATAATGAGTTAACTGAACTGCGCATTTGTCTATTGTGTAGAACTGTGACAAGTGACCAGAACTCCAGACCTTCACATCTCCAATAAAAACATCAAGTGAACATGTGTATTTCTCATTATTGGCTTCAACACTGATTGCAGCTCTAAAATTTGGTCCCATTTGGTTGTCAGTTTGCATTAGAAAGGCCCTGCCTATGAATCCTCTGCTATATGATGTTGGTATAGCAAGACTTACCTCATAACCAATGGGAACATCAGAAGTAGTACAGTAGCCCTGAGACAACCAGTAAATGAGAAAAACAAGCACATAAATTTTCATGTGTGGATTAATGTCACTATATGCTTTTCACATCAGGTATGTTTTATTCTGCTAATAGGTATTGTTGTTAGGTTCCTTTGTTTGGAAAATATGAACAAAGATGAAGGAAAAAGAAGTTTGCCATGGTTATAATTTCACAGCATTAGTAGTGTCTTCCCACTCCTTAAAATAGTGACTTAACTATCAAATGCTTCTTTTTAACATTCATCTGTCCATTTTTTTCTTATTTTCTTGTGAATTAAATATTACTTAAAAGTTATTCTCTTCTGCTCAATTTATGTGATACTCTTTTCTTTTCAATCAGTCTTAAAAATATTAATAACTTTTTAAATTTAGTAATAATATAACTTTAAACTTCTCATTCTATCATTAATAAATGATGTATAACCACACAAATATCTATATTTTATTTTAAACTACAAGTAAAAAAAAATATCTCTGTTACTTTTAAACTCTATGTTCAATCAAATAAGTTTACATAAAATAGGACGGATGGAGTATTAATTAGGAGACATAGGGATTACATTGAAGTGTAGTGATTTTGTGGTTAGCACTTAGCACTGTACCAATAAATGATACTTATGAAAGGGAAAAAACTTTTAAAAGGTAGTATTCATTTTTGATAGGTGAATCAAACATCAAACAAAGAAGATATCTCTTATTTAACGTTTTAGAAAAATAAGAAATCAATTACTTTTATTTTCCAAATCAATTAGTGGACTGTTAATTAAACGATACATTTAAGAGGCGGTGAATTATATCTTTTTCGTCCAATTTATGTGATAACTTTCTGTTTCGAAATTTGACGAGTTATCTCTTGTCGTAATTTTTAATATGGCTTTTAAATCCGAAAAATGACACATAAATTAGAAAAATAGACTAGCTTTTATCTTATCTTACCCAAAAAAAGAAGAAGAGATGAATAGTAGCTTAGATAAAGACTCTTGTGATTAAGACTATTAAATATATTTTTTAATTAAGGGATATGAAAAAAAAATTATAGATAATATGAATCATAGCTAGTACTCCCTCGTCCCAATTTATGTGGCACCATTTGATTTGACCCGAAATTTAAAAAAGAATAGAAGATTTTTAAAATGTGTGGTCCAAAACAAGTTTTGTATAAATGTGTAATCATAAATTATATCATAAAATTAAATTATTTCTAAATATAAAAAGATATACATTTTTTTAGGACAAACTAAAAAGGAAATGATGAAACATAAATTGAGGAAGAGGGATTATATAATATCAGTCCCTATTTACAAGCAAGGGTAACAGTACTATCCTCCACTGTACAAAGAAAGACTCTCCTATAGGTACATGTTGTTGTATTAAAACCTGAGCTGTTAAATATGGTGGTTGTTAGAGGATTATAGAAGGTTGTCAAATTAAAAAGTTAAATCCATATTATAATTGATTAAGCAGTGGATGTTTGTACTCAAATGAGACACCATTCGGTATATCTGGGACCTGGGCAGGTAGTAATGGATTGTGAAAGGGACCCATGAATTCCACCCTTGTTTTCTTAGATTACTTTTTTGGTTTTGTGGCATGTCCACCTTTTTGAGTCATCTTTTTGTTTGAGTGAGATGAATTAGTAGGGTCTGTGGATACCACGTGGGCTCAATTGTGAATTATACTTTATGCCCATAATCTTTGCTGACGATTTTGTGGCGTCATACTGACATTATAAATCTCCCATAAAGGAAATACAAAATAAAGAAGGAAATTTCCAATACAACAATAAAATATTAGTATAATTTCACAAGTGAGATTTTGGAATGATAGAGTGTACGCAAGCTTTACCGCTACCTTAGAAGGTAGAGAGGTTATTTCTGAAAGACCATCGACTCAAGAAAAACACATGATAAAAAGGTCAGATAATAGTTTATAGAAATAAAACAATCATGACACAGTATTATAGATAAGCATTATGAAAAAAAGAACATTAACTGCGGAAAATTAATACTATAGTTAGATTACAAAAGATAACAGATAGTAACAAAACTCAAAGAACAAGAAACTACATAAATAATACTACACCTACTACTATGGAAGGCTACGCGAGACGACGCCCTACTATCTGCTAACCTTCTACCCTAATTCGCGTCCTCAATGACCTCATATCTAAGGTCATGTCCTCGGTAAGCTATAACTGCACTAATCACTTCTCTCCAGTACTTATTCGGCCTACCCCTACCTCTCCTGAAACCATCTGCAGCCAACCTCTCACACAGGTGCCTCAATGCATCTCATCTGTACATGCTCCAACCATCTTAGCCTCGCTTTTCGCATCTTGTCCTCCACCGAGGCAACTCTTACCTTGTCCCGAATTACTTCATTTCTAATCATATCTTTTCTAGTATGTCCACACATCCATCGCGACATCCTCATTTCCGCTACCTTCATCTTCTGGATGTGAGATTTCTTGACTGCCAACACTCCGCTCCATACAACATAGTTGGTCAATACTCCACCCCATACAAAGAAGAAATTTCCCAATGAGAAAAGAAAACATGGAAATCTAATTTGCAACATTTAGGGGTCGTTTGGTTGGAACAAGTTATCCCAGAATTAATTATCTCGGAATTAGTTATTCCGTGGTTAGTTATCCCACCCTCCCACATGAATAAAATAACACTACAATCCCGGTGTAACTGTTATATCTCGATTTTATTCCAACCAAATGTGAAATAAAGTCATTTTAAATTTAATCTCACAATTAATTATTTCTTGTCCCTAATACCAAACCAGCGGTAAGCGGAACAAAGATCACTTTAGAAATTCCAATTTCCCTCAAAGTACTCATTTCTTCTAATTTTTCCTCCCTTCAAAAGAAAGAAGTACTTATATGGTGACAAGGAAAACCATTCTGAAATTTGTTTCACCAAAAATAAAAAATAAAAATAAAAAGCTCAAATATGAACTCTAGTGAAAAAGATATGTGAGTTTTAATCAAAAGTGTTCCTTATCTATGGGAGTAAATTTATATTGGTTCTTTAATTATATCTCGGAGCATTTTTAGTCCCTTAAATTTGCTAAAGTGAAGCATCTTTAATCCAACTAATAGAATGGACTTGAAAACTAACGGTGACTATCAAAAAACACTACGCAAAATACGGCAAAAATCACCGACTTTAGGACCGATCGAAAAATTGACCGAGCTTTATCGATTTGTTTTTGCGCCAAAAATCGAGAAAATAAAAAACCGACCGAGCACGGTCGGTTTTTTATATTAAAGCAGATTGAATAAACTAGTTGAATCAGTCAATTTTTTGTTAGGTCCGAAAGGTGGTCAATTGTTTTTGTCGGTGTTTTATTTTTCCTGTTTTTGGCGCAAAAAAACTGATCGAGCTCAGTTGATGTGAAAGTCGGTCGATTTTTTCGATTGATTTTTGTGTTATTTTTAGTAGTATATTTTGATTGTCACCGTTAGTTTTTAAGTCCATTCGGTTAGTTGGATCAAATGCGCTCTACTTTAGCAAACGTAAGGAACTAAAAATGTTCAAGTTTATATTTAAATAATCAAAATAGACCTACTCTCATAGATAAGAGATAATTTTGACTATAAATTCTGAATGGGTCTATCATCCATTAAATTTTGAACAGTGCATTAGTTATTGAAAAAAGCACACTTACCTTTGGTAATGAAAATAATTTACAGATAGGATAATGAAGGAGGCTCATATCTTTATAACTTGTTGAGCTGGCCAGAAATTTATGTCTAATTGAAGAAGTCATTAAGGAATCTCACTGGGGTGGGGTGAGAGTTTATGCTACATCACTATTCATTATTACGTGCCAGACCATCAATTGAATGATCTTAAACCGACTATGAAGCTATTGTGTGCTTGATAATTATTGAGAATAACAACTTGTTCTCAAGTTTACAGTGGAATTAGGTCATAATAACTAATTAAATAATCTTAAAAGTGAAGATCAAAGCCGTTATGATGTTTGACAATTATTGAGAATAACAACTTGTTCTCAAATTAATCTCAAGTGTACAGTAGGATTAGGCCATAATCAGTTGAATCATTTGCCTCTGAATATAAAGAGGATTTCACACTAGTTGCATGATAGCTAGCCCAATGATATTATTGACACTTAAATTAAATAAGATTAGTGAATGACTTTTGCGGAATAAAAATACACCTATCAAAGACATGATACATTACCTATAAAGAATTTAAATATAAGAAAAAGACTAATAAATTCATAACTAGTTGTACCATACCGATAAAGAATTTAAATCTAAGAAAAATATGCATTTAAAATTAATTGACAATTTAAATATTTCAAATTTGACGTAAGAATTCTACAATTATAAGTTATTTCATAAATTTCAATCTTTTAGTGATAAAATAAGCTTAAATTAACGAAGAATTTTATCTAAACTTTCAGCAAAAGCGAATTCAATAGCTTTCCCTTGAAGGTTGTCTAAGAGCTTAACAATTGACTCTTATTAGAATGAAAGGTTTTGTTACATAGATGATCATTACCATAAATATTTTATTATTTTATTTTTATACATAATATATTTGGTACAAAATATTATTACACAATATTTGAGTATGTCAGTTATATAGAGGTAACTTTACAATGAGTGTACCGTTATAATGAATGTCACTGATGTTATAGGCAGAATGTTGTTAGAGAGAAGTAAACTATAACATGAAAGATCGATTTCGGAGAAAATCAGATCGTTATAATGAAATGTTGTTATAACGAATGACAATTATAGAGAGATGTGATTGTAGTACTGGAAAGAAAAAAAAAGGTATGTATTATCTATTAAAATATGTTTTTGTCTTATAAAAAAATAGAATATAAAATATTAAAATAATCAAGTGTTGAAATATCTGAAAAAGATGGCACGAGGAAGGAAACTCTCTTGACACACATGAAGCTAACCTACAACATCCACAGTGAGGAGAGTGAAAACCCTGATCCTTGATGATGATCCAGTTCAAAAGGTTCCTAGGAAGACGGTGAGTACGAGTGCAGTCATAGAAAATGAAACTAAGGGCAGTAATGTACCGATTGTTGATAATACAGTAATCAGTAAGGGCGGCAATGTAACAGTTGCAGATCCTACTTAAACTAATAAAGGAGATGAAAGCAAAGACCCAAGTCCATCAAATGTGACTAAACCTGAGAAGGTAACACAAACTCCGGTGAGAGACAAACTTTTGGAATAGGAGGAAGCTACAAAAACCACAGACAATACTGAAAAAAATCCGTAGGTTGATGAAATTGAATCACGGGAAGGTGAATCTGCTAAGAACATTGAATCTAGGGAATCAATTTGGAATAATTTGACATTTCGAAGATATCTAATACTGGATATACATCGGACTATGTTAGCCATGTGGAAGAGGGTGATCAATTGATTGTTAAAATTAAGCTTGAGGATATCAACTATAAAATTGAATACTGGCGTAATGCAATCGTATGTTACACGCTTGGGGCATATCCTCCACTTGTGTACTAAATGGGTATCTTCAAAGGATATTTGAAAAATATGGGATAAATAAAATAGCTATGTGTAAGAATGGAATCGTAATCGTGAGTTGCGACAATGATGTAGGCAAAAATAAGGTTATCCAAGGTGGTATCTATCACTTTGATAATAAACCTCTAATTGTTAAAGCTTGAAATCCAAATATGGAGTTCTCCAAGGATGAGCTCTATAGTGTCCCAATCTGGATAAAGTTGTCACAACTTGAATATAAGTACTGGAGTGCCATATGCTTGAGTAAAAGTGGGAGTTTGGTGATGAAGCCTTTAACGGTTGACAAGAACACTAAGAGAAAGTTGGCCTCAGCTCTTCTTGGTTGCTAGTTGAGGCAAAGGTTGGACGTAAGTTTTCTAAAGTGATTTATTTCATAAATGAAAAGGGAAATGTGGTTGAAAAAAAGTTACATATGATTGAAAGCCTACTCTATGTTGCCATACTACTGAAGGATGTAGAAGAAATAAGGCTATTCAGAAAGAACTGATCTCTATCCAGGAGGATGTGACTGAGATAGTACATGTTACTACTAGTCAGAGTCAAACAAAATAGCCCTAAGAAGGGTATGGAATAAGGAAGTTAAGCACAAAATAGCAACCAAAAGTGATAAATATTGCATAGAATTTAGGTATAAGTGGGGTGCAGATTGGGAGCCCAAGTGGGGGCATTTTCTAAAGCTCCTCAAAGGGCGGCTCAAGCTATTGTTAGGGGTAAGAAACATTCTAGTGGAAGATGAAATCAGAAGGTAGTACCTACTTCTACATTTGCTAAAGATATAGTTAAAGTAGCAAATTATCAAGTCTTGGAGAAGGGTTGAGAGGAACAAAATGTCAAAACTGGTTCTCACACCTCAACCTTGGGGGTGTGGCTGACACCCAGCACCCAGAGGTCTGAGCAAATCACTCGTAGCATCTGGAACTTGTGATACGAATTTTGGGTCGACAAGGCCTCCGTATATCCATAACAAGACAAGAATAAAAGACAACTTATAAATGGAAGAGTCCCACATAGTATATACAGATAACCAAGGTCGACAAGGCCATAAGAAGAGTACTATAACGGCCAAAAAGGTCGACAAGGCCACGACAAAATATATGCACATCGTACACTAGTTTGCAAGCCTCTAAGAGTGCTGTAATACATCAACAGGTCATGATAGGGCCCCAACATATCGAAAATACCATGAATATATACAACAGTACCTATCGACTCCTGCAATGCAACTCCGGAGAAGTGGAGTGCGACAACCAATAGCTGAAATAGGCAACCTACTGTGGAGAAGCGTCTCTCTACCTATATGTACTTGCGGGCATGAACACAGTGCCCCAGAAAAAGAGGCATCGATATGAATGATGTACTGCATATGTAAGGCGGGAGATATAAGTAAACAGAAGGTGTAACAATAAGTGTATGGAAACAAAAATCAGCATAGAACTCATGTCAAGCCACTGAAGGCATAACCTATCTCAATTATGTGTATGTATATGCATGTCTTGTAAAAATCATGCCGCTCAATGGAGCTAATCATATCATAGTATATAGTACCCGGCCTCAATGAGAACTCGGTCATACCAGGCCTTAATAGGACTCGGTAATGTCAAAACCAATTATAGTGGTGTGCGCATATAAGCGCCGTACTCGGCTGACTATAATACAGCTCGCTAAGAAAATAGATACATATATATAAGTGCAATGCAAGATAACTTCTAAAAACATCACAAGCAGAGCCGGAGTGACCTATCATTGTTATCCTTCAATACAACTAATTTGGAACATATAGAACCCGAGAGATGCTAGGGACTAGAAATACCCAAGGATTATGATCAATTTTATCAAGAAAAACTTATCGTTATATGATTTCACAAGATGGAACTCTATTTAAAGGAACAATTACGTCAAGTCATGCCAAGAAGGAAAGTTGCCCTACATACCTTATCCATGAAGCTAGTTACGTTCCGCGGGGCCGTGCATGTGGTATGAACGATTATCTATATTAAATTAGGGATTCAAATCATTATTAATCTCATACATCATAGAAGATTTCACTTAAGCAATTCGTCGGCAACTAATGTACGTGAAGTTCTAGAGTTACCCTACTATGGATTCTTATTCAAATTAACACCATCATCATCCCTAACTCATTTATTCAACTTCAAAACCTCACCAACATGATTCAATACTAATATTTACTCTTAATCTCAACCAAAAACACCAAACAGCAAGTTGACATAACATTATATCACAAAAGTTATTTCTCCAAGATCATGTTCACTAAACTCCCAAAGTTTCCAAGTTACATCCATTATTCCATCAAGCCAAGCTAAGAGAAGTTAAAGGACACAAAGATGGATGAAATATTACCTTAAATGTTCAGAAGAACTCCTACTTCACACCTTCTTCCAAGTCTCCAAGAATCCTATGCTCAAGACACAATCTAGTGGGAGTTTCCTTAATTTCAAACAAAGAATCTTTTTTTTTAAAAAAGGATGGACTTGAGCCATAAAACCCTTTTTGTGGACTGATTTGGGCCAAGCCCAATTTAAGTTAATTTTTTTTTTGAAAAGTAGACCAAGACTTTGAAACACGAATTGAGATATGGGTTTAGGAGTATAGAATATGAGTTGACCTTTGAGAAATAAGCATGAAAAGATGGGGAAATTTTAAATTTGTAAAAGCTTTGATATGTCATTTCTAAACGAACTACACTCTTTTGTTAAAAAAAAAGGAATATTTTTAAATGTATAAGGAATATTTGATAACCCATTGAACTAAAATAGTAGAGTTCCACACAAATTGAGTTTGAATGTACTTTATTCTGAAAATGGATTAACGAAGATGCCCCTATACAAACCATTTTGAGCGGAATTTAACTCCTTGATTTTCAAAACCTTTTTGAGTTTGAAATAAAATGAATGTTATGAACTTTGTGGAATTGTAAATATTTTTAAGCAATTTATAACTTTAAACATGATATAAAACCCGAAGGTCAACCGTATTCTACGAATTCTTAATACCGGAGTGCCTTACACCTTCCTCGGGGATCACCAGAACCTTTACCTCGACTCTGATTTTGAAAGGATTTTTCACAGTATTTTGAATAAACCCTATTAAACTTTGTTTTCCTAATTTACCTATAAATTGGGTGGCAACTCTAAAAAACTAAATATCCGACTTAGAGCACCAACAACCTCTTAGTAGTTTTTATGCCTTTGTGTAAAAGTGAACCGTAACAGATGACGACTCTGCTGGGGATAATCCTAGGTTCTAACCATAAGAGTTTCAATACAACATGTTTTTAAATGATATAAATTGCTTATGTGTTTACTTTCCGCAAATTATGATTGTCATTCATGCATCTCATAAATCAACCAAATGACACGCACACACATTCACATCAGTGCACAAAGACGATTATGTAATTTCGCAATCGTCCTCCAATAAAAAACCAAATTATTTCTTTGGAACACGATGAAGACGGAGTTGGTTCGCGATCGTCTAACAGTCGACAACGGCTCACCAAGTAGTCCGCTCGGGTCCCTTAGTTATTTGCAAAACCACTCTAGTTTACCTAGGATAGAGCAAAGCCAAATCCCTATGGAACTAGCGCATGCTTACCTAGATGGGTTCACATATTTTAGACCTAGCTGGACCCATTAGGCTGACTACCTTGTGTCTTGACGGTCTATGACCCAACGGCACTACATCTAACTTCCTGCTATATGGAAATATGAATATGTCCTACGTGATGAACCATTGTTCTTGGAGGGTGGGATGGGGGAAACTAATTGTGCTCTATTTTGTAGATGCATACCAAACTCAAGTTTGATATGGTTCTAGAAGCACTCGAGCTACTGAGACTTTGGTAGTCGTGGCTAGATGCCCCACAACAAAGAGAAGAACGAACTGTCTAGGACACCTACCTCACTCATGACCATGAAAGAAAATAGGAAACTGTTAGAAGTCCTTACCGGATATTGGGATTGTGATAAAATAGTGTTTAGGTTCGGAGATTTTAAGATGACCCCGACCCTAAAGGAGATCTGAGATTGCATAGATAGCAACAGGACTTGTATGAGAAGGAGGAAGAAACCCGACCATAACCTTCTAGTATCCCATAAGCCTGCTCCCGATGAGATAATAAAGTTCTTATCCCTAGCAGTGCCAATTAGATATTCGGTCCAATCGTAGTTTTTAGGAATCTCTACAATCGATTTGGATACAAAATGGGGTATCTAGAACATTCCATTGAGTTTCGGTCTTACGCTAATTGGGAGGACACCCGACCCCTAGCCTTTGACATATGCCTTTTAGGGATCATGATCTTTCCCAAAGATCGATACCAAGCAATAGATACCCGTGTCATTTATATCACCCATGCTATCTTTTATGGCATAACCTCAAACGGAGAAACAAAATACTTCGACCTAGTCCCTGTTATCCTTGCCGACATATATCGAGCTTTATGTCAATGCCAAACCCTACATAGGTATTTCTAAGGGTGTAACCTACTAGTGCAATAGTGGATTATCAAACACCTCAACAAAACCGAGGGACCTTCGTATCTAGATCCGAAATATAGGAATGATAACAATCATGCTTTTAGAGTCCTTCGATAGTTCGGTAGGAGACAAGTGGTACCCCAAGTAAGGAATACGGGGGTTTATGTTGTCGACTACGAGGAAGATAGGATCAGAGGGGTTGCTGACATCATACGAGAGTGGAATCGTCGAGTAAGATGGGGTCCAGAGACTCTAGCCGAAGATAGGTTCCGCCCAGGTTTTGACGAGGACTGTCGATTAGTTAAGAGCACATCTGTAAGGTACTCTCACTCCGGGATCCAACCGCTATTAGTGTAGTCATGACAGAGATTTAAGGGTCGAGATCAAAGCCCATCGTATCCAAAGACAAGCTGATGATCATGATGCCAAATATTTGGAAAAGATAGAGTATGATTAGACTGTCATAGCTAGTTTGACCGAGGAGTTGGACTTCACTCATGAGTGCTTAGAGGACTTAGATGCTCGGATGAGAAGAGTGATGGATGAGATCGCACCTATGACCTTCACAGAGAAAGGGTGTTGGGTTGGTTCCCTGCTGATATCTACTTACCTTCGAATCCAGATTGCCCTTCGAATGGAAAAGAAAGATCGGACAGACAGAGCTTCGTCATCTACTACTGGAGGTCACTTATGATGATCTTATTTTCTTATTTATAGCCCCTTGTCGGCTTTATCATATTATGTAATCCCATTAGGGAAGATCTTTATTATTGATGAAATATTATTATGGGGCCAATGGTTTGAATCAACATTTGGCACAATTATGTTACAAAAAAATTAGAAAACCTTGGTGCAATGAGGTTTAGGAACACGAATATTAGAACTACTAATTATGTGATTATGTCACTATGTGATATAATTGCTTGTATGCTTTCATGTGTTCCATTCAAACTCTTGATTGGTTTCACATTCCAGAAATCAACCCAAAAAGAAAAACACTAGAAAATACCAAAACTAAATTAAATTTGCACCTCCTTTAAAGGTTGATTTGCTACTAATGTATACTCTAGACAGTCAAAGTGCAACTTCACCCGTTGTCGATTTGGTCAGTGATGAGGAAACCAAAGAGTCTCTTCGGATAAAGATTCATAAGATTGAGGAGAAGATTGACTTGGCTAAGGCCAAAACAAAAGAGGTCGACCAAATTGTGGATTTCATAGGAAACCTTCCAGAAGAGACCACCGAGCGGAAGCATCACTGCCAAAACCTCAACGAGGTCAAATAAATGGTCAATGACTATATCCCACTGTTCAAGACACCAAAGCAAGAGTATGAGTTACCTGAGAGAGACCCTGTGCCATAGGCCCGGGAGAAGTGGGCCATCTGAAAGAGTTACCCCAAATATTGACAAAGTTGCTAACTACTATGGGATGTCACAAGGTCCATCCCAGACATTATCTCCTATCTGGTGGGCGATTGTCTTCAAAGCCCGCACTTCACCCTTCAGGGTCGCACCCAGGCTGGTGCGGAACATCGAAGTGTATGAAGGATTAAAAGTTGTTGGAGCGTCTGTGTTTCAGCCCCGACGTTCTCCCGACTTGTGCAACCATTTATGCTCATAAGAGGTGTTGTTTCCACAAGAACCAACTTGGCCACACCATAGACGAGTGCCTGACCTTCAAAAGGAAAATTATAAGATTGATTGATGAAAAGGTTATTCATAACTTGTGGGGCCCATGATACGCTCAAATTACACCTGTTAAATGGTGTAAAGTGGACATTGTCAAATATAGTAATCTAACTATGTTGGAGTCGAATCCCACAAGGAATATGGTGAAAAAAGGCTACTATCATAGTGTAGTACTTGACGTATGTCTTTGTTCTAATTTCGTATAGGTCGTAAAGAGTTGTATAATGCCAATACCTATATTGTATTGATTGAAATTCAAATGATTAAGAAACCAAGATTGTGTCCCCGCTTGGTTAGATGCTATGTTGTAGGTATTAACGTGATATACTCCTCATGGATTGTGTATTGTATGCACTTAATCTCTATATTACTTTCTAATATTTCTCAATAGTTAGAAAGTATTTATCTTCATGATTTTTCCAAATGTAGAAGATTGATATTAAGAACGATTAATTATTCCAAGTAAAACTCCTCTTATTTCTAAGTGAGTTTATTAAACGAGAGTTAATGTCCCGAGTTCTTGTTAATTATTCCTACCAAATCCTACTCACCTTCCTAAGTAAAGTAGAATTTATGGCTTAGATTAATGTTTGCAATCACTAATCGACATGAACTAATAAGAAATAATTAAATACTAACAACCCACGACTCATGTATCGATGTCAAAACCCTATTCGCATAACACCCATCATTGGGTTCACAATCTCAGAATGGTATTTAGCTACTCATAATATTAATGATAACAAAAAGCTTGGAAATTGTCATTGAAACTTACAATAGAACAATGAAGATTAAAAGACGGGAACTTGTTCTTGAAAGCCTCAAAATACTCAAAGTACTTGATACTATCGATACAAGTCTTGGAACTGATGATGATTAAATTACAAAACCCTAAAAAGTATTTATACAAGTCAAAAACTCAAAATTAAAATCAGACAAAACTGCCCTTGTCGCTAAATTCGACAGACAATACAATTAAGTACGGTCCATATAAACTTCTACGGTTAACTTCGACGGTCCGTATAAAATTATCCGGTCCGTCAAATCTCTGTAGTTCTTGATCTTCACTCAGTACTTGGAATGTACGCCTGGTTTATCTAGTCCGTCAAAGTATTTACGGACCGTTAAAACCAACCGTAATAGTCCTGTTGCTCTTCCAATATTTCTGCCAAGGACCATCTGGGTGACGGTTCAATTGTACGGTCCATACAAATATGTATGGTCCGTATAATTCCCAATCACTACTAGAAATTGAACCTACAACAACGATATTTTTGGCAACTGTTTGGAAGCCGTTGCTATAGATCGTATATTGCAGCGGTTCCAATCGTTGCTGAAAGGTCTCGACGCTACCGATACAGTTTATTAATCAAACTGTTGTCCCTGTATGAAACTGTTGTCCCTGTATGAAACTGTATTAATTTAACCGTTACTATAGAGTTATCTTTGGCAAAAAAATTTATCTATAGGGACGATTATTAAATCCCTTCACATTTTCCCCGCTCTAGTTTTCGCTAAACCCGCCAAAATTCTTCTCTTTTATTTTCTTTTACTTTTTTTTATAGGAAAAATAGTTATTTAATCCCCGTGATATTATATTATTCCTATTTTAGTTGTTGTAATATCTGATTAAGTGCATTTAACCTTCAATTAAGTAGTGTGTGTGTGTGTGTTTAGTCCTTTTACTAATGGAACCCAAACAAAATAACGGACTTTTAAATATTTCAGAGGTCAATTCGGATATTTAAATTTTCATTGTGGTTATGTTCCATGAATTCTTCATGTATTGTTGTGATGGTTAGATGTCAGTAATTACACACAATAAGTTGAAAACCAACACAAAATGCTCAAAACTGACTTTGAATTTGTTAGCTTCGAAGCTTATATATGATCAAATCGTATATGTTTCTAGAATAGAAAATCATGGCGCAGTTCATGGCTGGGCTAAGTGTATTTTACTCAGAGTTTCAGTATATTTGAAGTCTACTCTCAGTTTTTCTCAATTTTTAAGCTTTGTTTTGAGTCCAATATATTTTTTATCTTGAATTTCTCTTCTGACACTTCTTCATTAATGTGGGTAGTGTATTTGATATAATCTAACTTCAAAAAACAATCTTTGAGGTGTGGGTAAAAATTGTTGCATGAAACTATTTTAGGGCTGAATTAAATTGGGTCAAAGTGAGAAATCTAAGGCTGAAGCTGCTAAATGGTTTGAAATAGTTGGCTGCTAAATGTTTACTTGTTTTAGGTTGAAATTTCTGAAATGCCTCTATAGCGAGATAGAATTTTCTTTTAAATTTCTTGCATATGTACATATGATTGTAAGAAGAAAAAAATCTTGTGGTAGTAAATATACACATCATTGCATAATCCTAGGCTAGAGTTAAGGTAATGAATCAATAAATATATGTCTACCATATACAGATTATACATAATTATGAATAATTATTATTTCCTATTCTATCAAACCCCCGCAGTCGAAGCGGGAGGTCGGTGTATGCTAAAACTATTCCAAAAATCTTCAAACAGAACCAGCGGAAGACCTTTTGTAAAAATATCGGCGATCTGATAACGTGACGGGACATGTAAGACACGTACTTATCCACGAGCAACCTTTTCGCAAACAAAATGAATATCCGACTCAATATGTTTTGTGTGTTGATGTTGAACCGGATTCCATGAGATAAATCACACTAACATTATCACAATAAACTAACATCGCCTTCGCAATCGGACAGTAGAGCTCCAAAAGAAGGTTTTGTAGCCAACAAGATTCATACACCACATTGACAACTCCTCCGTATTCTGCTTCGACACTGGACCTGGGCAAGGTAGCTTGTCGTTTGGAGGACCAAGATATCAAATTGTCACAAAAAATTACACAATAACCAGACGTGGAGCGTCTGGTATCCGAACATCCACCCCAATAAACATCTGTGTAAGAAATAAGAGTGGTTATTGAAGACGGATATAGATGCAAGCCATGATCGAGAGTGCCCTGAATATAGCGCACAATGCGTTTGAGAGCATGCATGTGATCCTCCATCGGGTTATGCATGAATAGATAAACATGTTGCACCGCATAAGATATGTCGGGCCTCATGAAAGTAAGATATTGCAGGTCCCCTGCAAGGCTGTGGTAATGTGATGGATCAGCATATGGCTTACTCGAAGAGGCACTCAACTTCGATTTAGTATCAACCGGAGTGAAAGACGGCTTACACGAGGACATGCCAGCTCGTTCAACGATCTCTTATGCATACTTCTTTTGAGACAAAAATAAATCACCTACATGACGTGTTACAGATATCCCCAAGAAGTAACTTAGTGGCCCTAAATCTTTCATTGCAAATTCTGAGCCAAAAAGTGACATGATAGACTTGCGAAGAGCATCAGATGAGGCAGTTAATATAATATCATCCACATATAGAAGAATGTAAGCTATATCATTACCCTGATGGTATATGAATAGATATTGATCAGACCTGCTGTTAGAAAATTCAATATTAGAAACATAATCTACAAACCTCTTGTACCAGGCCCGAGGAGCTTGTTTGAGCCCATACAATGATTTCTTTAGCATGCACACATGATTAGGATAAGTGGGGTCTCTGTACCCCATGGGCTGATACATGTACACCATTTCATTGAGTTCGAAAGAGCCAGACTTAGTACTGTGCGGATAGTTGTTGGTTTGACCACCGAACTTAAAGTCTCACCGCAGTCCACACTAACACGTTGAGTTTTTCCATTACTTACAAGACGAGTTTTATGCCTCTCAAATGTACCATCCAATTTTTTTATGACTAAAATTCCACATAGACCGAATCACATTAACATCAGGAGAACGGAGCACCAAATCCCACGTCCTATTATTAATAAGAGCATTATATTCATCATCCATAGTCATTTTCTAATTCGGTTCATTAAGGGCAGACACAGGATTACAGGCAACGGTGATTTGGTAATATAGGTGTGAAGACCGTATTTTTTGTTTGGCTTGAAAATCCCGTGTTGACTACGAGTGACTGGTCGTTGGGCCAGAATTGGAGTTGGGCCGAAATGGGAGATGGGTCCGGGGGCTGAAAGGGACGGACTTCCCCGGAGTGGGCTGGCAGTAGCTGGGTTGCCCATGCTTGATGTTGGGCCGTGACCAGCGGACTGCCAGGCACTGGCGCCCTCTCGACAATGGGCTGCCAGCGAGAGGTTCGACTGGGCTGGCATCCACTGGGCTCGGTAATTGGGCAGATCTGCTGGCCGACCACCGGAAAAAATTGGGCATGTTTGGGAGACCAATTTCTGGACCAAATACGGGGGCATTCTATCATCAAGAAATTCATAGGTAGGATGCACGGAACAATGCAATTTGGCAAAGGAGAAATTTGATTCATCAAAGACCACGTGACGACTCACGATTATTTTATTAGAGGATAAGTCATAACATTTGTAACCACGATGGTTTGACGGATATCCCAAAAACACACCCGGAGTAGAACGGGGTTGGAGTTTATTGATGGTAGTAGAAGAAAAAAGAGGATAACATAAGCACCCGAATACCCGTAGATGAGAGTAAGATGGGTCCCTTAAATATAGGGTTTTGAGAGGGGATTTATAGGCTAATTGTTTTCTCAGAAGTATGTTAAGGAGATATGTTGTCATTTGTAATGCATGATGGCAAAATGATGGTGGTAGAGAGGCATGCGCAAGTAAGGTTCTAACAGTGTTATTAATGGTTTGGATTTTTCTTTCCGCTTTTCCATTTTGAGATGAGGTATATGGACAAGAGAGACGAAAAAATAAGTCATTAGCTTTGCCAAAATCCAAAAATGGCCAATTATTAAATTCTCTACCATTATCACATTGAATATTTTTAATGTCTCGTTAAATTGAGTGCGGATGAATGTTCTAAATGTGAAAAAAATTGTGACTTTTTAGATAAAGGAAATACCCACAAAAAATTAGAGTAATTCATCCAACAAAAAAAAAATATCTACGGCCCGAAGAGCTCAAAACGAGATATGTCCAAATATCAACAGGCATAACATTGCATGAATTAGAGGCAACAAAAGGAAATTTAACATGTTTCCCAAGCGGACATGGACGAAAAACATGAGAATCACGAGTTCTAGTACACGAAGTAAATTTATTTTATTTAAGGGAGGCAAAAACAGGTGCTCCCGAATGACCCAAACGTTCATGCCATAAAGAATGAGCTAAAGCTGCAAAAATGGATGGTAACGTGACTTGATGTATGGTTGTGGTGATTGGATAAAGCTTGCCCCGACTATTACATCTCATTAGACGCATTCCCGTCTGAAAATCCTTCACGGAAAACCCAAAAAGATCAAATTCAACAGAAACTCAATTGCCAGTAGTAAATTTTCTAACTGAAATCAAGTTTTTAATCAATTGAGGAGCATGAAGGACATTCTTTAAAGTTAACGGTGGGTTCGGGGGAGACAACCGGATGACCCAAACGTTTATACCATAAATGAGCTAAAACTGCAAAAATGGATGGTAACGTGGCTTGATGTATGGTTGTGGCGATTGGATAAAGCTCGCCCCGACTATCACATCTCATTAGACGCATCCCCGTCTGAAAATCCTTCACGGAAAACCCAAAATGATCAAATTCAATAGAAACTCAATTGTCAGTAGTAAATTTTCTAACTGAAATCAAGTTTTTAATCAATTGAGGAGCATGAAGGACATTCTTTAAAGTTAACGGTGGGTTCAGGAGAGACAAGTTAGTAGTTCCATAACCACGAATTGAAATTAAATGACCATTTCCGACAATTATACCACGATTATTGCTCAAATTAAAATAGGACGAGAGATTACCTTGTGAGGAAGTCATATGAGACGTTGCGCTGGTGTCCATCTACCAATTCGCGTCAGGCGGATTAAGCCTAAGAGTGTGCATTGCGGCCTCGATGTCGGTCAGAATCACCACTGCTGAGTGGGCCTGCTGCCACTGGTTCGACATTGGCCTAAGAATGCAGGGTTGCTGACCAGACTGCTGCGTTTGGGCTGCTGGCCTAGGTATGGGCCTGGCCCAATTTCCAGAGGGAAAGGGGCAGGGAGGCACGCGACGAGGCCCATCGCCAGGCCCACGGTCTTGGCCCATCGCCCCACTAGGCCCTACCGCCATTAGGTTTGTTGATCTTTGGTCGCCGCCCTCGCCACCTTTGCCACGTCGGTGGCCGCCACCCTTTCCACCACTGCAGTTTTACCTCCATTACCGCTATTTCGTCCCTTTTGGCCACTGTTTGACGATAAATTTTTAAATTGTGAAGAATTATCATCGAACGGAGCAACAACCATGGAGAAATTTGACACGGTGGCTGTCTTTTTTTCAAAACCCGTTTCTTCTAGAATGAGCATAGAACGGGCTTGGTAAAATGGCGGAAAAGGATTGCTTTGGCGGATGAGCGTACCCACTCTACTTCTATAAGCGTTGGTGAAGTCGACAACCATTTGTAAAACGAGCCAATTGTTAGTTACCGGCCCCCCGACGTTCTTGAGTTGGTCCGATAAAACCTTGAACCGTTGATAATATGCAGATGCATTGGGAAAATTTGCAATGTCAGTGGTGGAGAATTCTTGCTCATGAGTGACGGCCCGAGAATTTTTATTATCTTGAAATATGTCACGTAAGCGATCTCAAGCCTCCATTGTCGTGGAGTCGTAATCAAGGATCATATGCAACAAATCACTCAAAATTGTGGTGAAGAGTAAAATGAACTTTCACTAAAATCTTATACCATGTATGAAATATTTTTACCTCCAAAGTAGTAGTACTACAGTTAAGTTATATAGACTAATTAGTTTTCTTCTGAAGCGCCTTAGTTCGTAGCTGTCGTAGCATTGACATTATTATTTCCTATTCTATCAATGATCTTTACTCTGTTTATAGTCATTTTTCGCGTATGAGATCCTAGCGATACCAGTGCTTTAAATACTTTTGGTAACTATTTAGCAACAGCCCATTGAAATGCACTGATAGACCGATTTTGTTTACCTTCTCGATGATTTGGTTATAAGGAAGCACCTGGGTAGATAGTACTGTAGTATGATTTACGCCCAAAGCAATATTCTTTGTATAATGGGTGATTTTAAGCATTGGGTTCTACAGTCTGATAGGGCACCGTCTTTGGACATTTTAAATTGTAACTTTGCTGTACTCAGACGATTATATGTATGATTCGTCGGATGACTCAACTGAGCCTTTGACAGTTTTAGCCTTTAAGTTGCACCAGGTATAGAAATTCAGCTTTAGTTTTGGTACAAAGAATGACCGGGAAATGGCAAGATATTGTGTTGATTTCTCCCAAATCGGTGGGATAAGTGGTGTCCTTATATGGCTTGTGCAATCCTTCTTCTTTGAGCTAACTTTTGAGATTGAATTATGTCCAAAATTCATTCTTTACATGGTATCAGAGCCAGATTCGTTTCAATTTATTGTTTCTGATGTTGTTATCCCACATCGGTGGGATAAATGGTCAATGGTCTTCTTATATGGCTTCACCAATCCTCCTCATTTGAGCTAGCTTTTGAATGCCCCTTTGGTATCATAAGTAAAATCTGAGATTTCCAATTTTTATGAATCTGTTTGATAATTTATTTTTTGCTTCAATCTTATTTAGTAATTGTCAAATTATTCAAATCGTGTTTTGCTTTATCGAAGCATTTAGGGGTGAGAAAAGTAAAAGAGCTTGTTGAATTATTTTTTTCCTTAGGTATCTTAGGTCTTAGTATTTTGGAACCAATTCGATCTCTTTGCCTGAGGAAATTAACTAGATTTTATATTATTGGAGTTGGGGGATATGAGATTAGTATTTACCAACCTATCTTGTGAGTTTAGCTTTTATGTTTTGCATTTTAGTTATAAAGAGTATGGGCTGTCTGTTATAACTTGGTGTCCAGAATAATTAATTATGCTAGTTATTTATATGGAATTTAGTAAGTAAATTGTTGAAGAAGATGTAACAAGGAGCAAAAGGCAAAAGGATAAAACTAAGATTGAAGCAATAATTTTTGAAATCAGAATTGTTGGTTTTCCACTCTTGTTGGGTGCTTCTTACTCTTTTTATTGCTTATATATTGATTTTTCTTCCATTAAAGTGTGTCAACTGTTGGTCTAAGTTATCTTTGGTGAAATTATTTTTTATAGTAGTAGTAGTCGTTTTGATTTTGATAGGGTACCAAGGCAGCACACATGCGTTCTGCCAATGCGCAGTAGTCCAGGGAGGAGCCGCCGCTATTTTATGGCCGCCAGGACAATTTTGTTATATATGCTGAGGTCTTTTCGAAAATTTGTACGTAGCCACTGATAGTAGCTTGCAGTTTTTAGGACTTAGGAATTAGAAAAATGTTGGTGCTAGTGTGCTACGAAGTAAGACTTGAACTATTTCTTCTTATTTTGTGAAAAAGTTAGTTTAACTAATTACAGACTACAACATCATAACTACAACATAATCTTCACATATACTTTTTGTTTTTTTTAGGTGAGCTATTTTACTAATTTCCTAGAGCAACTTTAAATGTTTTAATGTTACTCTGTTTTTGAATCAGTACATAGATTTTCACCATGTTGTCAAAGCTTGTAATAGCTCATTTTGTTTTTATTGTGTTGTTTTAACATTCAAAATAATTTCTCTTGACATTGATGTTGGATTTCTGTTGTATGAGTTATTAAGTTGGGTAGTATGAGTCTGAACTTGCTTCTGCTTGGAATAAAGTTCCTGTTGATTTGTATGACTTGGAGGAAGAGAATTGTCCTAATATAGGAGACACATTTTGCAGGGAGCCTAATGAAGACATTGGTCCGTTAGATAGATTACCTGATGTTGACATTAGATGGTCAAGAGAAGATATCCCTGTTGATGTCGTTGATATGCCATCTGCGGCACAATTATGGAAACATCGGAAGAGGAGGATGATTTTGATGATACTGATTGGGATTGGATGGAGGCGGATGATTTAATAAGAAACTACTGAAGTTCTTTTCAATATATATTCATCATTGTTTTAGTTTGTTTTGAGTGAGTGATAAATGCCTTTTCCTGATTATCCTTCTTATTTATATGTCATTAATCATTTTTCATTTGTTCTTTTTCCTGATAACCTGCTAATGAGAGATGAATGATATGAAATCATAGATTGTCTAATTTCTTACACTTAGGTTTCTACTCTGCATTTGAACAATCAGGTAAGGAGAATCTGATTTTGCTAAGTTGTATCTCTTGTATTATTATCAATTGTTGTTGCCGATTTTCATTGGGCTCTAATTTAGATGGCCATTTTAACCATTGCATTAACTTTTTCTCATAACTTTTGACAGATTCGGACAGTCATGAGTCAAGAGGAGACTTCAAGAAAAACCAAGAAAATAAAAAAGCAAGAAATATGTGCAAGCTGGAACACTTGCATCCATAGCAAACAAAAAGGCTTCGTCGTTGACAATAAAAACGCATGTTCAATCTTCATGGCCAGTTCCTTGGGGTTCTTCCACTCTAGTAGCACAAGCTACACAGAAGCAAGTCCAACAAGTTCCTCAGAACTCTTCCACTGTAGTAACACGATCTATACAAAAACAAGTACAACAAGTGCCTCATAAACAAATTGTACAGGAACGAGTGCAACAAGTACCAAGAGATTCTTCCACTCTAGTAGTACAAGCTGTACAGGAGCAAGGGCAACAAGTGCCACTGGATTCCACCACTCCTACAGAAAATGAACTATCTGGAGAACAAGGCAAGACCATATAACTTTTACTTATAAATATTGAAAACATATTTCAATTATAAAATCAACTAACATCATTGATTTGTTGGTTAATTTTGCTTCGTAATTGCAGGCCCTTTGGCTCAAAAAAGAAAAAGAGGTCCAACAGTAATGCAAAGTGTACATGGACGACAAGAGCATAAAATAATCGTGCTGAATGAGCTCAATCAACTCCTGGTCCGACTAAAGCCATTGTGAAAGAGTTGGGTAACTTCCTCGGCACACTAGCAAGGAATGCAACGCTTTGCCCTTTTAATGTATATGATTGGAGGAAAATGGATACAAAATTAAAAGACGATATGTGGGAGTATACCAAGGTTTGTATTCCTAATTTTTAATTTGTTGTTAAAAACATGTCGTACTTTTTAACTAACCCAAAGAACAAATTGTAGGAGAAGTATGATATTTCTAATAAATCAAAAGAATGGGCTTTGGACGCAATTAAGGCTGCTTGGAGAAGATATAAGTATGATTTGAAGAACGGCAAATATAAGGCCTATTCTACTGACGAACTTCGAATGGCAAAAGGCCCGCAGAAGTTCCAGAATCTGATTTTAAGGATCTACTTAAATATTGGAACTCTGATCAATTCAAGTTAAGATGATTTAAGATGCTTCTGTTTCGTTGGAACTCTGGTTTTATGGTTTGTATAATTTAAGATGCTTCCATTTCATGCTTCTTTAGTTGTTCATACTGTTGTAAAGGGAGAAGGGACAACTTGGATGGTTTATAAGTTAGAATCTCTTCTATGCAAAGTAATTTCAGATTATATATAAAGAATTGTGGCTGTAGTATTGACAAAACAATCCTTATAATATATGTTTAGCCTATGTTACAGATGTAGAGGTTTATGTTCTCACTATTGAAGTTGTTCCTGACAGATCACAGGAAGTAGGGCACATTCTTTGAAATGTCTCTCACAAACTCTTGTTCATTGGGGTTTCAAATTTTATGTATGTGTAGTTTAACAGTGTATTTCTGTAGTCATAATTGTATTTAGTGTGCCTGTATGAGAAGGAGTATGAATCTTCGTCTTTTACTTGTTTTACTGTTAACATGCCTTGTTTTACTGGAAATCATTTTCAAATTCAACTCATTGGAAAGAATACAATCTATTTACCATTTTTACTTATACTATTATATACTTCATTTTTTTAACTACTAATATATACTACACTGAAGTCTGAAGGTGCTTCTTAGTGTTTATACCTCCAGTGCATGTCTGCATGAAGGTTCAAGCGAATTGCTAACATTTATTTGCAGAAAATGAGCGAAACAGATACTGAGAATCGAAAACATTTGAAGAATCCGCATACTGTTGGTAAGACGAGTTTTTCTGTAATCCTCAACGATTTGGTGTGTTCTCTTAGTAATCATTAAATATGAACTTTCTGTCATTAAAAGATTTTTGATACCAATTTTCATGTAATTAGGAAAAAGAGAAGGCCGATGATCTAACACTTAAAGAAATGTTTGTGGCTACAAGATCAAGGAAACCTGGTCGAGCATACAAGGACTCTAATGAGGATACAATTAGTAAAATTGTAAGAATTTTATCTAATTTCAAGATTGTTGAGATCGTTTATTAATTATTCTTATTGGCTTAGTTATATTTACTTGAATTCTCTTCTATTGAATTTGATTTGTAGGCTGAGTGGAGAAAATACAAAGTCAACAAAGTGAAGATGATAATCAATCAGTCGATGGATACACATCAGTCATGGGACGTGAACATACAGGGCGAGTGAGATTGTATGGGTGAGAGGAGTTACCAAAACTACTTTGAAAAAGAAAGAACATTTTGAATCCTCTTGCCTTGCTTTGCTTGCTTTTCTTATGCTTATGTTTTATCTTGAGCCGAGGGTCTCTCGAAAACAGCCGCTCTACCTACACATGCAGAGGTAAGGTCTGCGTACACTCTATCCTCCCCAGACCCATGTTGTGAGATTTCACTGGATATATTGTTGTTGTTGTTTAAGTGCTACAGATGAGAGGATGAACCAAAATATGGAGGAATAGGAAGAGAGGATGAATCAGAGGATAGAGGAAAAATTAGAGCAACAAAAGAGAACCATACGTCAGGAAGTTACTGTTAAACAAGGAAATATTCCTGTGATATACACTGAATATACAGAAGTGTATATCACAGGAATACAGTGGACTGGCAGCAGTGGGCTCTCGACAGTGGGCCTCGGCAGTGGCAGCAGTGGGCTCTCAAAGAAGGGTTCAGCTGGGCCTCAAAGGGCCAATCCAAATTTCGGCTTCTCGGACATATTGATGATAATACAATCTTGTATATATGGTATATATATTTGTAGTATATTGTAGTGTAAAGGTTACCTTAATTATTGTTATACACTTACCATAATTGTATAGTTAGAATTATGGTAGAATAAGGATTTAGAAATAGAATAAGAATATGATTCTCCTATTATGGAAATATGTAACTTGTATATATAGCCTTTCAATTAATGAAAATAAAAAAGGGGATTATTTCTTTCATGGTGTCAAGAGACTAGGTTTTACAAAAAAAAAATCTCTCCCAAAGTTTTTTGGACCATTCTCGGTCGAGAACCCCCCCCCCTCGGGTTTCTCTCCCAAATTTCGTCTTCCGCTCTCAAAAACCTTTCTTAAATTTTCCCTCCTTCTTTGTTCTTTCAATATGTCTAAGAACAATTATCATCCTGCCCTCATGGTTTCCAACATCAAGAACCGTATCACAATTGTGCTTGAGATGGAAAACGTCCAATATGCGACGTGGGCGGAGTTGTTTAAAATACACGCTATCTCCCATCAAGTTATCCATCATATCATTCCTCCCACTACACCTCGTTCCGAGGAGGATCCTCAATTATGGATTACGCTTTATACTACCGTTCTCCAGTGGATCTATTCCACTATTTCAGTTGACCTTCTACAAATGATTATTGAGCAAAAATAATCGTAAGAATAATAACAAAAACCGCGGAGGCAAACGCGGCGGTTCTGGTGGCGGTTCCGGCGGTCAGCAAGCAGGCGGTGGGCCCCATCCAGGGAACAGTGGCCCACCACCTCCCTGGTCCCAGCAGTGGGGCTGGGGGAGTGGGCCGTAGGCCAGCAGCCCTTATCATCAGGCAACAAATTCCAGCGCCAGCTGGCCGCCAACGTCAGCCCAACAACGGCGGTGGCGCCCATCGCCAGTGGCCCAACAACAACAGCTCCAGCAGCTACGACCCAGCTCCATAACAGACAGGAATTCTTGGGCCCGGACCTCCGCAAGCCCATCATACAGCAGGCCCTACTCAAACCGATATAGAGGCCGCGATGCACACATTGGGGTTAACTCAACCGGACTCAAATTGGTATATGGACACCGGTGCCACTACTCACATGACTTCCGAATAAGGTACTCTCTCATCTTATTCCAATTTGAGCACCCCCTCGGGGGATAATTGTTGGTAATGGCAGTTCTATTCCAATTCTAGGGTATGATCAGAAAATGTTATCTCCCCCCAATCCACCCCTCCTCTTGAAAAATACTTTACATGCTCCTAAATTGATTAAAAATTTAGTGTATGTCCGAAAGTTCACAACTGACAATTATGTTTCTGTTGAATTTGATCCTTTTGGTTTCTTTGTGAAGGATTTCAAGACGGGGAGCCATCTCATGAGGTGTGATAGTAGGGGGGATCTGTATCCTATCATGCCCGGTTTCAGTCCATCGAGTCAAGTCTTGCCATCAGTTTTTGCAGCCATCTCTCCTTCCATGTGGCATGCTCATCTGGGTCATCCGGGATCGTCTATTTTATCAGTTTTAGATAAAAATAGCTTTATTTCTTGTAAGGGTAGGAGTCGTACTCCACTTTGTCAGTCTTGTTCATTAGGAAAAATTATTAAGTTGCCATTTGTAAACTCCAATTCTTATACTTCAATGCCATTTGATATTATTCATAGCGACCTATGGACGTCTCCTGTTCTTAGTTCATTGGGTCATTGATATTATGTTATCTTTTTAGATTATTATTCTAGATTTTTGTGGACGTTTCCAATTGTGAATAAATCACAAGTGTTTTCCGTCTTCATCAAATTTCGAGCGTTCATTCGTACTCAATTCGAAAGAGAAATAAAAATATTCAATGTGATAATGGGAAAGAGTATGACAATAGGGAGTTTCGAGAATTCTGTGCTAATAATGGGATCAATTTTCGATTTTCGTGTCCTCATACATCTTCACAAAATGGGAAGGCCGAACGCAAAATTCGTTCCATAAATAACATTGTCTGAAATCTCTTAATTCATGCCTCCATACCTCCATATTTTTGGCATCATGCTCTACAAATGGCCACATATCTTCTTAACATAATTTCGTCTAAAGGTCTGACATATTTTTCCCCCATCAAGATCCTGTACAATAAAAACCCTTCTTGTTCTCACCTTAGGATTTTTAGATGCTTGTGTTATCCGTTATTCCCATCCACCACAATTAACAAACTTCAGGCTCGGTCTACCCCGTGCGTATTTTTGGGTTATCCGTCGAATCATCGTGGTTATAAATGCTTTGACTTATCCTCCAAGAAAATCATAATTAATCGTCATGTCATTTTTTATGAAACCCAATTTCCGTTTACAAAAGTTCATACTCCCGAGCCTAAGTCGTATAATTTTTTGGATGACCAAATATCTCCGTATATTATTCAGATTTTTTCGGATATCTTTCGCACCCAAAATTCTCCAGCACCCATCGCCTGCCCGTGCCCGCTTCTGGGCCAGATCGAACAGTTTCAAAGAATTGGGGGCCCACCAATTTTGGAACCGGTCGATTCACGCCTACGCTTTCCCAATTTGGGCGGTACCGGCCCATCGTCGCCACCCGTCCCGAGCCCAAAAAATTTTCTCAATTCTTCCTCGAGTCATAGACCGGTCACTCGTAGTCAGCGGGGTATTTTTACCCCTAAAAGACATTTTAATTTATATTCTGATGTCTCTAAATCCCCATTGCCCCGCAATCTTGTGTCCGCTTTAAATGACCCTAATTGGAAAATTGCTATGACTGATGAATATAATGCTCTTATTGATAATAAGACGTGGGAGTTGGTGCCCCGTCCTTGTGGTATTAATATTATCAAGTCTATGTGGATTTTTGCTCATAAGGAAAATTCAGATGGGTCATTTGCTCGACATAAGGCACGACTTGTGGGTGATAGTAAGACTCAACAGGTTGGGATAGATTGTGGTGAGACGTTTAGTCCGGTGGTCAAACCGGCTACCATTCGCACTGTGCTTAGCTTGGCTCTTTCAAAGACTTGGCCAATTCATCAGTTGGATGTCAAGAATGCTTTCCTACATGGTGATTTCAAGGAAACGGTCTATATGCATCAGCCATTGGGTTTCAGGGATCCAAACCATCCTCATTATGTATGTTTGTTGAAAAAATCCTTATATGGGCTTAAGTAGTCTCCAAGGGCCTGGTACACGAGGTTTGCTGACTATATTTCAACTATTGGGTTCACTCACAGCAGGTCAGATAATTCCTTGTTCATCTACCGCCGTGGTTCGTCCTTGGCCTACATTCTGTTGTATGTGGATGATATCATCTTGACTGCCTCTTCCGATGCCTTGCGCCATTCTATCATGACCATGCTCAGTTCTGAGTTTACTATGAAAGACTTCGGACCTTTGAGTTATTTTTTAGGGATTGCCGTCAAGCGTCATTCAGGTGGCTTATTTTTGTCTCAACGAAAGTATGCTGCTGAGATCATAGAAAGGGCTGGGATGTCATCCTATAAGTCCACTTCCACGCCATTTGATGCAAACCCCAAGCTGAGTGTCGCAGTCGGTGCACCATACGAGGACCCGACCCGCTATCGCAGTCTTGCAGGGGCCCTCCAGTATCTTACCTTTACCAGATCGGATATTACGTATGCGGTTCAGCAGGTGTGTTTATTCATGCATGATACCAAAGTTGAGCACATAAATGCAATCAAACGCATCATTCGGTATATTCAGGGGACACTGGACTATGGGTTGCACTTGTATCCTTCATCTAGATCCACACTTGTCTCTTACACGGATGCTGATTGGGGTGGTTGTCCCGACACCAGACGGTCGACTTCTGGCTACTGTATATTCCTTGGCAACAACTTGGTCTCCTGGTCGGCAAAGCGTCAGGCAACTCTATCACGCTCAAGTGCAGAGGCAGAATATCGAGGGGTAGCGAATGTGGTCTCCGAATCATATTGGCTACGTAATTTGCTTTTGGAGCTTCATTGTCCCATTCAGAAGGCAACCTTGGTATATTGTGATAACATTAGTGCCATCTACCTTTCAGGTAACCCAGTTCAACACCAACGCACCAAGCATATCGAAATGGACATTCACTTTGTCCGTGAAAATGTTGCAAAGGGTCACGTTCGAGTATGTCATGTCCCGTCTCGTTATCAAATTGCAGACATCTTTACAAAGGGTCTACCAGCTGTTCTCTTTGAAGATTTTAGGGACAGTCTCAGCGTTCGAAGACCGCCCGCTATGACTGCGGGGGTGTGTTAAACAAGGAAATATTCCTGTGATATACACTGAATATACAAAAGTGTATATCACAAGAATACTGATGGGTAGCGGCGATGGGCTCTCGGCGATGGCGGCATTGGGCTCTTGGCGATGGCGTGACGAGCCTCGGCAGTGGCCAATCCAGCCCAGTCTCGGACATATTGATGATAATAGAATCTTGTATATATGGTATATATATTTGTAGTATATTGTAGTGTAAATGTTATCTTAATTAGTGTTATACACTTATCATAATTGTATAGTTAGAATTATGGTAGAATAAGAATTTAGAAATAGAATAGAAATATGATTCTCCTATTATAAAAATATATAATTTGTATATATAGTCTTTCAATTAATAAAAATAAAAAAGATATTATTTCTTTCAGTTACCGCTGGCATCCTTGCACAACTTAATCGTATGTACCCAGGACTTCAAATTGATGCTGAGATGTTGGCAACATTGTGTGCTCAGCCACCGGGAGAAGGTACCTCTGTACCACAATCAACTTTTCATCCTGTCAATCGACCATCTGCTGGTAGCACCAATCAAGGTCAGGGTCTTGCTCTTCTAGTGCTTATTTCTTCCCTGTTTTCCTCTTCCGCTCCTTCATTTTCTCTATTTTAATTGAATTTTCTCATGAACTTATTCCGCTTATAAATGGCAAAATGGACGAGGTTAAAATTATTTCGTAGAGTTTTAAGTTCTTGCTTGTTTCTCTTGTATTCTTTTGATTGGTTTGGTGATTCAATAACTTGTTCATTTGAGCCATGCCAATTAATCAATCGACTTTCAATTTGAAACTACTTGGGGTCAGCTAATTGAGCCATCTTTGTAACTTTTTTTCTAAGAAATAAAAAGATGAGATTTTTCTTCAACCAGAGACTATTTGGTGTCAGCTAATTGAGCCATGTTTGCATGTTTTCTTTTGAGAAAGAAAAAAGTGAGATTTTTCTTAAATCAGAAACCAGTTAGGGTAACCTAATTTTGGAAGTATTTTAAAGAACGAAAAAGGTGAGTTTTTTAGCCGAAATTTTAATCTTGAACTTTCAGAATATGGTTACTAGCTAGTATATCTTAGCTTTTCATCAATTTGATTGTTTTTACTTGGATTTGGACACTTTTTAGAAGTTGGATCTTCAATTTTAGCAAGTTTTCTTTCCTTTTTTTAAGAAAGAAAAAGTTGAGTTTTTTTAGCGGAAATATGTAATCTTGAACCTTGAGGAAACAGTTAGTAGCTAGTATATTTTGTCAAAATTTTCATTGTTTGCTGCGTTTACTTGGATTGGATATTTTGTAGAAGTTGGGCCTTCAAATCTTTATCCTTATGTTGCAAAAAATTCAGTTCAAGTTCTATTCTGTCTGTTGGAATTTTGCAACATTTTCTCACAGATCTGTTTTTCCAGAAAGGAAAAGGTGGAAATTGTGATTAAATTTGGAATCTTGAACTCGCATTGAAGCTAGTTTGTTTTAACAATTACTCCTTAATTTGCTCTTTTAACTTGGATGTGAACATTTTTTAGAACTTGGGTCTGCTCATCATATTTTTATCCTTAAGTTGCCACTTTTCTTCTGATAAATTGTGTGAGTTTTACTTATCAAGACAAAATTTGTTTCAATTCTATCTTGGTTATGTTTGTTTTCCTTTAGTTCTTGAGCCGAGGGTCTTTCGGAAACAACCTTACACACTACACTCCTCAGACCCCATCGTGTGGGATTACACTGGATATGTTGTTGTTATTTGATCATTACCAAATTAAGAACATGTCCTTTGTACAATGTCATTAACACGGCTCCAGCTACTGTCACAATTGTACCTATAATATTATTTGGCATTTTAATTTTGGTGTAAAGCTGGTCAAAACTTATTGCAGTTTTTTTGTCCAGTTTTGATGTCGTTTTGCTATATTTTTTGGTATGGTATTGCTGTTGTTTTAGTCCATCTTTTCCTGTAGTTTTTGGTCAGTTTTTGTGTAAAGTTGGTCCATAATTTCAGCAGTTCTTTAGTCCAGTTATGCTTCAGTTTTGTTGTTGCTTTGCTGCTTTTTCTGGTATGATTTTGGTGCTATTTTCGTCCAGTTTTTTGGTCTATTTTTGTTGCAATTTTTTGTCTAAATTTGGTGTAAAGTTGGTCCATACTTATGCTCCTTTTGACTGTTTTAAATGCTAATAGTCAGTATATATTTTTGTGATATAAAGTTTGGCTACTTTCTTGGTCAATAATTGTCCTATAATTTTATCACGTATGCTCTCTCAGATATTTCTTTAATTCCTTCATTTAAAGCTTAGTTCGTTATCTTACTTGAACTTTTTATTTTGGTTAAGAACTTTATTTATCGTCTTTTGTAGGTGGAGAATGAACAAGGGGAAGATGAATACAGTGAAGATCTTACTTGAGATGATTGGTTGAAAGTTGAAGAAATTTCTAATGTTCTAGCTCGAATCTTTTGTTTTCTAACATGTTGAAAGTTGAAACTTGAAACTTGTTATAAGCTAGAATCTTGTCTTTAACATTTTGAAACTTGTGCTAACTCTTGAAAATAGTTCTTGTATACTTTATGAACTATGATTCCGATTATTAATTGTTTCCTTTATTTTAATGTATTGTATTTTATTTAGTGGGTAAATATTTATATTTATAGCCAAGTATATAATATTGTTGCTTCTGTAAAACTGCTCCAGAAAACCTCATTAAACTGTTGCAACAGCTTCACAGAACCGCTGCAGTAAATTTAAAAGAACCGTTGCAGTAGATAATAAAACTGTTGCAGTAGTCTTTTGGAAAATTGTTATAATATATAGAACTATTGCAATATCGCAAGTAACTGTTGTCACAGCCCGGAACACCTGTTGCCATGCAATAGATTTGATATAACAGTCGCCACAAGTGGAGAATTAACTGTTGCAATAGATGTATTTAGTAGATAGCGGCCGAGCTGCAAGCACCTACTCCTATCAAAATGAAAAGCAGCAAGCGGACCTATAGCAACACTTTTCTAAACCGTTTCACAAACCGTTGCGAAAGATCTATAGCAACGCGAGCAGATGAGACGGTTCTTAAACCATTGCCACATATCTACATCAACAGTTTTGTAACTTACTGCAACTGATAGGGAACCGTTGCTGTAGGTTCAATTTCTAGGAGTGAATTTAGGGGACTTTGCTTGAATTTCCTTGTTTTTGCTTTTCAAACATCAATTACCTGAAACATAAAGAAAACACATCAAAACGATACAAACTTGCTTAAACACAAGTAAAACCTATCATCAAAAAGCATCAAATGTGTCGTAATTCTACGGCACATCAACACCCTCAACTTAAAGTCTTTGCTTGTCCTCAAGCAAGTAAAACAACATACAATACTAACACAAACACTCAGATATCACAAAGTAAGAATGTCTGCAGTGGTTTTGGCAAGTAACTACCGACACATGTCTCGTAAAAACATGACTCCCCCTATATCCACATTCCTCAACCGGATGTATGACTCACAACTATTGTAACTAACAATGAAGCTTCAATTAATGACATCAAGTTATTACAGGAACCATTGTGCACATAAATCTCAACTTACGGGAAACCAATCACTTTATCAACCCTTATGCCCTCACATAGACCAAAGAATGTCACATCACACATATATACAAACAAGCGGGACAAAAGACTATAAAGAAGAGAAACACTCACACTCACAAAGAAGTTCTCAAACTATACGTCTAGATACTATATGATTGCCCTTATTTTCAATGTCTTCGACTTAGGACAGTTCAGCTATGATCACATTAGGACTTTTTCGGGGTTGTAATGTAGGCTTAGGGACAGGTAGGATGTATATTTGGACAATAGTGACTTACACTCCTTGAACGCTACACATATTTCCCTTTTTATGACCTTCCTTTCTTCCTTTTTTCTTTTGTTGCCTCGGTGTGATTTATTTTCTACTCTATTTTTTGTACCAATTTTCAGTATTTTTGTTTTTTGTTTTTTATTATTTTTTTCATTATTTACAACTACCACACCGTTTCAGTAATTAGCCAACTAATGTCAACCCATCATTTAGGTATAAATCTCATTTTCCCATATTTCACACATCACCCCCAACTTAGGATTTTAGCCTATTTCTCATCATTTTTAAGCGTCAAAAAGGGTCCGGGTGCAAGAATATGGATATTCAGAATGAAGGGTATAGGCTCATTCCTGTCTAGTCAAAGAATAGGCTTAAAGGATCAAAATGGGAAACTAGGGATATTTTATGTATACGAGTTAGGCTCATGAATGGCAAAAATGGTTCAATATCAAACAAATAAGGCCTAAGATCATTTCACAGCTCAACTTATCCTAAGAAACTAGGCACAACTAACCAGACAAGTTCTAGATTGCACATATAACAAGAGAACAGATACAAGCAACTCACAACACGCTGGCATAAGGATTGTTCCACACACTAACTTCCCCGTTAAGAATTTAGCACACAAGGTAACACAATACTCTAAATATCATAAAAAGAACCATGCATGTCAATTAAATAACATATTCTGAGTATACATCACAAAAATTTCAGAGGGGAGTATTTCAAATATCAAACATCGAACATGCCATAAGTTACTCATACTTACTCTACTTTATCTAAACACGACCTAAACATTCCAGGTTCAACAGAAATTAAACCTCTCGGGAAAAGAACCATGGCAAAGAAAAGTCGAAGAGGTCTTAAACATATATTTACACTACATATAACCAAATAGCCCCACCCCAACCAAGAATCATGCATTTCTTCCAATGCATCAAAATAAGTATAAGGGAGTGAGGACTACCTGAGACACTCTAGGCGCGCTGCTCATCTCGAGAAAATATGGCCTCCGAGGCATCAGTCTTAGCAATAACAACAGCAAGCTCTAGCACTGGCAGGAGTAGGGGCTGAGGTAAGGTCACACCGGCTGGTATACTACTGGACAAGGCACCTCCAACCTCGTTGGAGGTTGCTGTAGGGTAATTATCTATGAAGGACTTCTGCATGGCTAGCCGAACATCCTACTCTTCACCCAAATCATCCATCGCGTCCCGTATCCTCTTTCTCTTGGTATTTATGGGGATAGCAATAGGGGAGTCATCCTCAATCAAGTGCTGAACATGGACATATTCGGCTAAGTCCTCATATGTGGTCGGAGTCGAATCCTCCAACACAACCTGATCACGAGCCTGCAATGCCTGAACTGCATCTTTTAACTCATGTAACTCTGTCTGAAGTGATCTAGCATCACTACTCAGACCTGATCTCTCAAGTGCTGCTAGCCTAATCTCAAACCCATCTAGGCGAGCATGTGGCACCTCATGAGATGTCTCTGTTCCTTTCTTCAACAGTTATACTAATCTCATTTGCAACAAACTTACGAAGCTGCCGCATGATAATAGTGGTCTGCTGATCCTCCCTCTCTGTTTTAATGATGACCTGTCTGAAGTTTTCTCTGCTTAGGTCAAATGGGTCAGCTACTCTGGTTGCAACCTGTGGTTGTATGTAATCTGACTCGTCGAAGTACTCAGTGCAGCTGTAAGTGGTGGTACAGGGCCGGTGGTAGGTACAACCTCAAGGACAGGGGCAGTAGTGGTACGCGACACCTCTGTGGTGGTATCATCTGCAGCCCCAAATGTCTGATCAACCTGAGGCTCTTCATGTCTCTCAAGTAATGCTGGTAATGCCTCCTCAGCATCCTGGCCCTCACTGAGGGTCTCATCCATGCTCTTTCTCAAATCATAAACATGTGAAACTGGGATGCAGTGGTCTCTGTTAGGTATAGTAGGAACACGTGCTCACTAACAGAGCTCAATAATTTGGCACGAAGAATCAAAGAACTGAATGGCTGGGCCACTCTCAACTGGATCTCCTCCGCCGTACACCGTCCATATGTTTTTTCCATTGACTAGTCCAAATTATTGGTAGAGAGAATTATGTTATAAATTAGTGTTTGTGATGTGGAGTCCTAGTTATGGTAGGTGACGTTATGTTGGTCGTGTTATGCGTGACTTAGGAGAATCCCTTGTGGGATCGGGTCTCGAGTCCTTCATACTTTATAAACTACTTTTTGCTTATCCCTATTCAAATATGAATATTTGTTTAATTGGTATCTGATGTAACGACTCATTCTGTCGCTATGAACCTTCCGTCTGATTTCCTATCATATATATCGTCCGGGCACTCGCTGATGACTATTAGACATGGATTTTGTGAGTAAAGTAACTCTTACGATTCAGAAGGAGGATTTAATGATTTAAAGAATTACTGAGAGCTCAGTTCCACTCTAGTGAGATGGTATCTCCCCAGCAGAGCCATGCCAGTGAAGTCTTGTTTGCGCCATCGAGGTGTTAGGTATGCATATGCGAACTCTTTATCGCCTCTGCATTGAGGTGAGGTGTCAAGTGTATGTGCCTCAGTGGTCCTCTTTTATGTCAAAGCGCGTCCGTGCCTTTGGGGTTGGTCTGCAGGAGCGGAATCACTGTCTGTCCAGGGAGATTAAATGCCCTAAAATATCCCACCTTCCAAAAATGTTGTATCTCAAAGTAGGGGCTGGCCTGGGGAGCAATTCCTGAAGTTTTTGTCTAAACCCTTCATGGAAGGTAATCTTTCCATCTCTTTTGATTGTATTCATGTTTCTAGCATTCGAATAGTATATAACTTGGGGAAAATGAAATATAAACTCTATGATAGATGGGAAATAATTGTATCTTGATTAAAGGGTGTGAAATGAATTGGTTTACCTTGATATTGTGAATAAATACTAGTTTTTTTGTTAAAATGACCATGTTGTAGTATCTAATTTGGATATAGAGAACTCTTGTTAAATTAGGGGAAAATTCTAGGGTTCATGAATTGGGGCTTTTCTTGAATTGTACAATTGGAGGTCTAAATGGACTTAGGTTTCTAATTAACTTAAGAATGTGATTGCCTAGTATGTGATTATACTAATTGTGTATTAAAGTTCCGATTTTTACACCGTGGGTCCGGGATAGATTTTAATGTATTTTGTATAGTTGAGGACTAAGTATGTACTGATAGGCATGTTTAGGGTCCTATTCAAACGATTGTGATGAATGTTTGAATGGGTACCAATGTGGAACTGTGATGATGGATTTGAGGAATCAGCCTCGAGCTGATTCCGACAACTGTTTATTTGGGCTTGTCGCCATTATGTGGGCTTGTCGCCATTATGTGGGCTTGTCACCGTACTTGCTATTGTATGTTTATTCATCACACATGATTTCAATATGAGATCCTGATTTGTACTTGGATTATTCGTTATTGAATTCTTGGAAGCATGTGATATTCATCTTTATACTTGATTGCATCTCATTACATCATGATTTCTTACCTTGTACTGTCATTTACATTCATACGCTCATGGTTCTGATGATATTGATATGAGAGTGGTATGGAATTGTTGTGGGTCCAAGAGACCGGAAATGTAAGAGCTTTATGAGATTATGACAATATTGAGATGATGATGATGGTGATACACGGGGACCGGAGTTGCACGCCTATAATAGTTATTCAGCCAAGAGCTGGGCTCCATTGAGAAATTTCAAAGAAGTATATGGAATTCGCGGGTCCCCCATGGGTTTGCTATTCATAGAATTTGAACAGATGTATACTGGAAGATGGAAGGTACCTGGCATATGCATTGCATTACATTCATATCATGCATACATCATTCCATTGATTATCTATTAGTGAACTAGGTGTTGGACTGGTATTGATGATTTGGTTATATGTTGTGTTGGAACTAATTGTTGAATTATTCCTATTGAACTAGGCTGGTTGCTTTGCTTGACTTGATCTGTAGTGCGTTGGGTCATGTGTTTACAACTTGAGAGTCTACGAAATTATTGTTAAATTGTGGTCGGTACACCGAGATGTTAAACGTAATTTAGGGGTACTAAGTATGTAGAGGTTTCCTTATGGTTAAATGATTCACTTGATAACGGGTCTAATGAGGAATTGTCTGGCATGGTTGATAAGTCGTATCATGTATGTCGTGCTTGTATGTCTTATGTGTGTGGATTCTTTCTTGAATAAAAGGGTAAGGATATGGTAAAGACATAGGGTGTAAGAAGTGAGTCTAATGAACTAATATGTGTCTTGCGTGTAATTGTATCATGTCGTACTTGAGGGTAAGGACTAGAAATAACAAGGTAATAATGAAGTAATCTCAACTTTAAAGTTATAATATTGAGAAACGCAGTTACAGTAATGGATTAATGAACTAAGTGTCGACTTAACGAATGTATTGTCTAATCAGATATGAGAGGTCAAACATGATTCTGTGATTAATAGTCCAATTTGGGCGATTTATGTGATTGGTGAACTCTTACGTGGATTGAGTAGATTTTACGAACTATTATTGTGAACTGGGTGGTTATGTGACTAATGAACTTTATATGATTGTGGTAGTTCATATGATTGTTAAGCCTTATGTGATTTGAGTGATTTATGCGATTTTATGAATCTTTAGATGAACGGAATGACTTGAGAGTTCATAGAACTATTATGTGAACCATGTGACTTACTTGATTATTGAATTGTTTAGGGTAGGATTATTTGGTGTAAACTTGATATTTATCTCTAATCGTGTATCTTCCATCGTTGTCGGCATATGATGACTACGTGGGTATGTTGTGTACTCATGCTACGCTTGTTGTATCTTTTACGTGGATGCAGGTGCTCAGTCTATTTCAAGTTGTAGTTTGGAGCACGGGAAGTTGAGGCAGACCACTTCTTCTGGTGGCCTTGGTTTCCATCTCAGATTGACTGTTCCTATTCATTTGGGGCAGTGTTGTTCTGTGTTTCATTCATCTGTTATATCTAGAAGTCCTTGTATAAGTTAGACCATATTTTTGGGGAAAGAAGGTTGTATTGTAAGGATTTGTTATAAATGAGTTTTAAAATGGAAAGATTGTTATTTTATATTGTATTTATTCACTTTCGCATTTCTTTGACCTTCTTGTATATTGTTTGGGAATTGGTTTTCCTACGGCGGGAATTGTGTAGGCGCCACCACAACGCCCATGATTGGGTTATGACACAACTTGATGTTTATCTTTATTTACGTAATTTCCATCTTTGTCGGCCTATGATGCCTACAATGGTACGTTGTGTACTCATGCTACACTTGCTGTATTCTTTTGGATGCAAATACAACACTTTTCTCCAGTTCAGGACCTCGGGTTTGAATGTGAGCCGGTAAATTTTGAGACTTCAGGGTGAGAATGCTTCCTTCCAGCATACCCTCGGAGGCTCTTATATTTCCTTGTATTTTATTTGGTTTCGAGAGACATATTCAGACTTTTAGACTATGCTCCCTTTCTTTGGCTTATGTATTTGACAGTTAGATGCTCTTGTATTATTGACCAGATCTATCAGGGTCGTATTGTGACTATCAGACTTATATTTGTTTTTATATTATGATAGACAGATTTATTAAGTAATTTGTTAATTCCACATTTCTTATTTATATTCGTATTATTTAAATTGGGAGTGTTTTGCCTACCGGTGGGAGAAGTGTAGGTGCCACCACGATTCCTAAAAGGGTTCGTGACAAACTTAGTATCAAAGCTTCAGGTTAAACAATCTCAAGTACAAGAGCGATGTCTAGTAGAGTCTTGCGGATTGCTGCAGAGATGTCTATACTTATCTTTGAGAGGCTATGGGACATTTAGAAAACTTTTCTTTATTCATTCCCTTTCGTGCTAAGATTAATCAAATTGGTATATGAAAACTTCTTATTTCTATTCTTTCACAGATGGTGGTAACACGCTCTAAAATTCATGCGTGAGTGGTTCGTATGGCGTTGCGCGGTATAGAACATATAGTCATTCCCTAAAGGAACCCACTACCACTAGTTCTTACTCTGCTACCACAATTCTGTCAAGTCGAAGCCACACTTAATTTTTCATAACTTATACAACATCCACCCTCATGCATTATGCAACTTATCCTAACAAGAACGTCAAATACCAATTCTTCCCTTCATACATCGGAGATTGATCTATTCAGTTACTTATTCTTGCGCCTCTGTATTCCCATTTCCACTTCCCCAGGATATCACCAAATTGAGGGGTTTTCAAACATAACCCTAATCAACTGCACCTTCAAATCATAGCTGAAGAATGAACTTGGTCACGCGTCCGTATCATGGTAGGCCATGTGTCAAGGTTACTTGTGGCAAGTGAAGCCTATGGGAGTAGACAATCGCGTTTTTTCAAATAAAAGTTTGTTCATAGGATCACTTGGAGTTTCAAAGTTAGTGATAAAAAAGAGGAAAGGAAAGCAAAAGCGATTCCCGTAGTAGCGGCGAGCGAAATGGGAGGATTATTGGAACCAAAATGGTGTGGATTCCTGAGTTATTTCACAGCGGTTTAGTATATAGTAAGTGTAAAAGATCGTGTATAAGTTGGTACATTGGACTACGTCATAGGCTAATGGGAGCCAGTGATCGACTAATACGAATAACTTTAGCATTGGGCAAGGATGAAGTTTTATTTAAAAGATTAGTGGGCGTTACATCAAGCTCTTGGGTAAGGGATGTGGGCATGGTATATGAAGGTTAATACTTGATAAGTTCTATAGTTACTGGTATAATGACTTGGGAGTTGACCAAAGGACAAAGAAAAATTTCATGGTTAGTTGGATGTGTTATAGTTCGGCAAACATAAGGTAAGTGTTGATTCTTCGCAGGCAAGCATCGTATAAGACTCTCGAACAAGATGTTGGTCAATAGGGATATTTACGAAATAGATTGAGGACGGTTTGATCTAATTCTGGTTGTGAAAAGCTTCAGGTATGGATATCTGGTCAGTGAACATATGAGCCAATGTAAATGAAGGATTTAGGTTAGAGGTCTTTAGCAAGGGTACTTCGATGAAACTATATGAGAATGTTAGCAGGATGGTATGATCGGTAATTAAGGATCGACCTTCGAGTCCTGTACAATTTAGTGATAGTTTGGGTCATCACTTGGATACTTAATGATTTTTGGTCTGAGTAACCGGAGTGAGTTGATATCGTTCTAGTGGAGGAATTTTATAAAGGATGGCATATGGAATGTGCCGAATTTGGGAGGAGCTTCCAGTTTGAAGGTTCTAGTAGGGTGAGGGAAACTCTCCGTTTGGGTGTGCAGTGTTCTATTATTTCCAGGATTAGTTCAGTTATTTTGTGGGGCCTATGATATTTCAGTACAATCTGGAGCAAGTTGTAGTAATGATCGATCGTTAGTGGTGAATGTTATTGAAATGAAAGGTGGAGATTTAAGAATTTCAATAATTATGTGGTTGATCTAAATTGAAATGAGTAAGGTTCCTCTTTGAGATAGGTGAGGATTTCGATTGGAAACAATGGAAATTCTTTTGTTAGGTGTGGATTATGTTGGCATTATTTTTGCGTCTTTCAGATCGGGTGAAATTGTTTAGTACACTCGTAGGAGTAAATTTATGGTAATTGACTAAGTATTACGATGAATGCTCCATGGGATTCGTGATTGGCGATGGGTGGTAGACTGTATTGAAGCATTGTTGATTAATAGAATGGATGAGTATTTCAAGAATTAAAGACTTAGAAGTAATTGCGCAAGGTAAGGTGCATGGATCGTAAGGCTGATACATTAGGATTTGGTAAGGCACGAGAATTGCAGAAATTGATACCGTCTAGATTGATAAAAGATAGTGAGGTCTTGTTATTAGGGATTTAATGGGTGGAGGTGTAGTAATGAGGCAGCATGCCTTACGTTGAAATGTTTGGAGTTCTAGGAAATTCAGAGAAAGTACTAAGATGGTTTGATGTATCAGAGTTCATGGGGCTCTATCAAATTTGGGTATCCGTTGGATGTTGAGAAACATGAATATTTCAATCATAAGGTATAGTTCTTTGGTACTAAGTTGATGACTCAGATAGAATCCAGCTTTTAGAGTTGGGGGTGACGACACGTTTATTGATTATTCATGAGAAAAGAGATGGAAGAGGTCACCGCGGTCTTATGGAAAGCGTACTAGTTGTTTTGAAATCAGTTCGGGTGACTATCGATGATTTCGAAATTTAAGCACTTATTTTTTAGTAGCATTGTGCAATTAGGGTCGGGTGGCCCATGTTTATGTTGCTTGGAAGACTTACGGTATTCTAATAAACCACCGATAAGGGTTCGATAGATTTGATTCGGAAGGGAGGTATAACAGTGTTACCGATCCTCATTGAAGTTTTCAAATGGGATTAATGACATTCTTCTAATGAAAATGATTCAAAAGTTCTAATGGTCTACACTGGTACTTGGTATGTACTGAGGAGGTAAAAATGGTTATGAGAATTCTTTAGAGTGATCGATTGATTTTCTACGGATTTGGTATGACCAGATAATCAGTAGGTATATTTATTAGTATGGTGATTCGGAGATTCAAGGAGAATTGGGAAATGGGTTCAGACTAAGAGATTTCAACTTTGGGATACAAACTACGAGACTGGGATTAGCACAATATACCTTGGATTAGATCAGTTTTTTAATGGAATTACTTAAAATTTTCTCAGTTAAGCAAGGATATTTCCTGGTGAAAGGAAGCCATGCTTTGGGCTTGTGACGTGTGTCTATGTGTTTCTAAGGAATCTTGGTGTGAAGGACGGCATTGATAGTTGTGAAAGAAATTTCGGATATGAAGAAATGAAAAGTTGGGTTTTGAGCACAGTTAAATGTAGTCTTGACGGATACAATGAACAAGAAGTACTACAGGTGTAATTCTTTCCTGTTGGGACATCTTGAGGTTATGATGGGAATTCCTTGGTTACTGGTCGGCTTCTGTACTTTCTTTCTTTCCGTTCGAGGATGAACGTTTATTTAATTGGTATATAATATAATGACATGTCCGGTCGTTTTTCGCTAAAGACCCTACTTTGACTAAATTACCCTTCCCGTAGATTCTATATAGGGTTTGTGATATATGGGGATGGGTGGCACAGATCTCGAGGTTTATTTAAGTGATCATCAAAAGAAAAGTCCAAAATAGAGATTTTAGAATTTATAAGTTTGACCTATAGTTGACTTCTGGGTATATGGGTTCGTTTCCATGTTCTGTCACTTCCGGTAGTTCTGAAGGTTTATTTATGACTTAGTCGAGGCATTGGTCCACTTCTCGAGGCAATTGAATATACTTTGTGGCCTTATTTGTGAAATTATAGAACTTGGATGTTTTAGGTAGTTCGTAGAAAAGTATGTCTTAGCTCGGTCGTATGAGAAATTTGAGTATGTGAGTGAGTTTGTAGCACCGTTTACATCGGGGTGGCAAGTGTGGTTTGTGTCCGGGGGCTTCTAGGAGCGTTTTAGGTGTTTGGTAGAGAATTGGCTAATTCTGGAGTTGTTGGTTTCATGTGTTCGCACCAGCAGTATTCTAGCCACTTATATGTGCCCGACTCTGCGGAGATTGGCTCGTAAATGCGGGCCTTGTGCTTTTTGTGGTTTTCATTTTTGTGGAAGTTTTCCCGCAGAGGCAATGTCGCTTCTGCGAAAGTTTTCCCGCAGAGGCGATGTCGCTTCTGCGAAAGTTTTCTCGCAGAGGCGATGTCGCTTCTGCGAAAGTTTTCTCGCAGAGACGATGGCTCTTCTGCGGTGTCCTTCTAGCTCAGCGCCCTCTGGATTTTAAGTGAGTCCGCCTCAACAGCTTGTTTTCCGCTGAAGCGTGTACACTTCAGTGACGTTAATTCCTCTAAAGAGGAATCGTTGTTTCATATCAGATTCTTAAAATCCCTAAAATGATTTCATTTCCCCAAAATCATTTCCTTCGGAGTAGAGCTCGACTATGAGGGGGATTTTGAATATTCCATCATGGTTCTTCATTGGAGGTATAATTCCATCCCCTTTTTATTATTATTTATCATTTAGTCTTCTATCATATTGTAGAATTCTATTTGGGAAAAAGATAGGCTAAGTTGTTCATGTGAGAATAAGAGGTTAAGAATCTTGAATTTAAGGATGTATTATTGATTAGATGTTTATGATATTGTGAACTAGGGTTGATTTATGATAGATGATCATGTTGTAGTGCTTAATTTGAAAATGAAAACCCTTTTTGATTTGGGGAAAAACCTAAGGTTTGTAAATTGGGGCTTTTCTATATCATGCAATTGAAGGTCCAAGTGAGCTTAGGTTTCTAATTAACTTAAGGATATGATTACCTAGTATGTGATTATGCTATTTGAGTATTAAAGTTTCGATTTTTGCACCGTGGACCCGGGGTTGGTTTGAATGTGTTTGGTATGTTTGAAGGACTAAGTCCTTGTATGTGTATTAGCTAAATATTAACGTATAGTCTATGTGTGTTAGACTATGACTACTACAAAGTGCTCCAAAAGGGAAAGACATACGTGGAGGGTTGATCGTTCGTGGCTCTTGCTTGGCCTTGAGGTAGGCTACGGTTTCCTCTTATTAGACTTTGATAGAAATACATAATTAGTTATAAATGTTGAGGGGTATTGAGCGTGTTTGGAGGTCCCACCTTAGCTGTTGTGATAAACGTTTGGGTGGGTACCGGTGTTGAACTGTGATGATTGGTGATTTGCAAAATCAACCATAAGATGATTCCGACTGATGTTGATTGGGCTTGTCACCATTATGTGGGCTCGTCGCTATATTTGCTATTGTTGTGTTTATTCATCACATTGCTTTCGATATGATCATCCTGATTGCACTTGGATTATGTGATATTGACTTCCTGAAAGCATGTGATTTATACTTGGTTGCATCTCATATATCTTGATTACTTGCCATGTATTGTCATTTGCATTCATACACTCATGGTTCTGATGATATGGATATGAGAGTGGTATGAAAATGTTATGGGTCCAAGAGATCGAAAATGTAAGAACACTTATGAGATTATTGGCAACATTGAGATGATGATTATACGCGGGGGAATGGATTGCATGCCTGCAACAATTATTATTCAGCCAAGAGCTAGGCTCAGTTGAGAAATTTTGGAGGAGTATATGGACTTCGCGGGTCCCCCATGGATGTGCAGTTAATAGAATTTGAACGCATGTATACTGGAGATGAAAGGTACTTGTCATATCCATTACATTCATACATTTATTTATACTGTTATTTCTTGTTGTTTGATAATGTGATATGGCTTGGTCAATGGAGCTTGAGTGATTTCCTTATTAAATGGATTTGCATGATTGGATTGATTATATTGGACTGTATTGGTTGCCCTGATTGACTTGTTCTCTGTGCAATGGGTTGTATGGTTACACTTTTATAAGACTTAGTACTCGCTGTCGAACTATATTGTGGTCAGTATATTTTATTAATAGAACTATTATGATGATCATAGAGAACTAGGTATGTCTTATATTGATTGATGATTGTTAACGTTATTTGACAGAGAGTCCAGTAAGCATTGGTCGGGGTGTTGTTGTAGTTAAGTGACTTATAGGTTATTCATGTATATATCCCCTTCTTAATCAAGAATAAATGACGTAGACTTCTACTTAGATGTTAAATGAACAAATATATGTCCTGCCCTTACTTGTGTAGAACTGTAATCAAGCCCAGGGGTCAGAGAAAATAAGAAGCTAGTATTGTTATGATTAGACTAATTGTGATACCCCCTTGAGAAGGATTGTGATATGATGTGTGTACTGGGGTCAACCTGTCTTATTTGATTATTTGATAACTCAGGTAAGTGGTGACAACATGAATGTGATCTAGACAGAGTTTACTGATTGGTGGATAACGAGTGTAAGATCCTGGTGTGCAATATGAACTAAATGGTACTTGACGGTGGTTGAACTCTTACGTAAATAAAGTGACTTGTTTGATTCATTGAACTATTATGTGGACAATCTGACTTATATGGGTTATTGAACCATTTAGTATGAGATTATTTGGTGTCAACTTGATATTTATCTCTATTTATGTATCTTCATTCATTGTCGGCCTATGATACCTATGGGGGTACGTTGTGTACTCATGCTACAATTGTTGCATTCTTTTGCATGCAGATACAATGCTTTCCTTCAATTCAGGACCTCGGGCGTGAGTCTGAGCCAGTGAATTTCAATACTTCAGGGTGAAGATGCTTCCTTCCAGCATACCCTCGGAGGCTCTTATCTTTCCTTGTATTTTATTTGGTTTCGAGAGACATGTTCGGACTTTTAGACTATGTTCCATTTTTTTGGCTTATGTATTTGACAATGAGATGGTCTTGTATTATTGACCAGATCTATAGGGGTCGTATTGTGACTATCAAACTTATTTGTGCTTTTATATTATGATAGACAGATTTATTAAGTAATTTGTTAGTTACGCATTTCTTATTTATATTCATATTATTTAATTGGGAGTGGCTCGCCAACTGGTCGGAGATGTGTAGGTGCCACCATGATTCCTAAAAGGGGTCATGACATAAACAATCTTAAATAAAAGAGCAATGTCTAATAGAGTCTTGCAGATTGGTGCGGAGATGTCCGTACTTATATTCGAGAGGCTATGGGACATTTAGGAAACTTTACTTTCTTCATTCCTTTCTTGCTAAGGTTAATCGAATGGTGAGGAATCATTCCAATGTAGCAAGCGAGAAGGCACCGGCACCTGCAGTGTGCGATCGTGGTAGAGGCCGAAGTATAGCCCGAGGAGTTGCACTGGAAATGAGTGGAGCACAGTGAGCCGGTCAGGTTCGTGTTAGATCTACATCCCCCGAGTTGTATATTGAGCCTCAGGATGAGCAGTATGATGAGGAGATGTGGCCAGCCCGGGTTTATAGCTACTCCGGTTTTTCACGACAATTTGGTCAGGTTATTGACTATGCTTGATGGTTTTGCCCAGGCGGGCATTCATCCAACTTCTCCGAGTGGGTCACACACCCGAGTGGGAGAGGGATAAACTCTCGAATTTCATACTTCAGAGGTTTAGCCAGCTGTTATGTCGCACCCCATATTGATGAGATTCTGGCAGCCGAGTTTGGTCCCCGATCGATTGAAAGGACTGTTATGACCCGTGGTGAGCAGAAGATATGAGAGCACTTTTCAAACATAAAGCCTCTTGTATTCTATTGTTAGCTCGAGGAGGATGCGTACGAGTATATTGTGAGATTCCATGAGAGGCTACACACATTGGGTATCGTCGAGTCGCACGGGGTCTATTTCGTTGCTCTTCAAATTATGGGTGATGCGAAGAAATGGTGGAGGGCTTATGTTAATTGTTGACTAGCGGGGTCACCTCCACTATCTTGGGTCAAGTTTTATCGAATCTTTCTAGAGAAGTATGTGCCCATTAGCTTGTGTTTGAGCAAGTGTGATAAGTTCCAGAGGATTGAGCAGAGGGGTTCCATAGTTACTAATTACGAGACTCGCTTTCATGCCTTGTCGCGCTATGCAAGACCGTTGCTACCTATAGAGGCAGATATAGTTAGATGCTTTGTGAGAGGGTTGAGTATTCCCTTTCAGTTAGGTACATTACAGTTGGTAGCCACTGGGTTTCTTTCAATTCAGTGGCTTTGCATGCTATGATGGTTAAGTCTGCGAGGTGCAAGCTGCCAAAACATGAGTCAGACAAGAGTATACGGTGATATGGGCATTACAGTGGGTCTATTTCTCGTGGGTATAGATAGCAAGGCAGATTCTAGCATTCGCAGTCTAGTCAGCCGATTCAGGCAGCCCTTCAGATTACAGATGGTGCTTCTTCGGGGCAGAGCTGTTATAGTGGGAGCAAGTCTTCTAGAGGTACTCAGTCTCGGTACTCTGACCGTGGTGGTCACTCAGGTTTTTGTATCACTATTCAGCAGCCCTCAGCGGCTAGGACTTGTTACATTTATTGTGAGGTTAGACATTTTCGGAGAGAGGGTCCAAGACTTGGATCAGGTGGATACCAGACACCCAGGACCCTAGCACAACCATCCAGGGGTGTATTCATGCTACACTTGTTTCATTCTTTTGCATGCAGATACAATGCTTTCCTTCAGTTTAAGACCTCGGGTGTGAGTCTGAGCCAGTGAATTTCAATACTTCAGGGTGAGGATGCTTCCTTCCAGCATACCCTCGAAGGCTCTTATCTTTCCTTGTATTTTATTAGGTTTCGAGAGACATGTTCAGACTTTTAGGCTATGTTCCATTTTTTTGGCTTATGTATTTGACAATGAGATGGTCTTGTATTATTGACTAGATCTATAGGGGTCGTATCGTGACTATCAAACTTATTTGTACTTTTATATTATGATAGACAGATTTATTAAGTAATTTGTTAGTTACGCATCTCTTATTTATATTCATATTATTTAATTGGGAGTGGTTCGCCAATCGGTCGGAGATGTGTAGGTGCCACCATATTTCCTAAAAGGGGTCATGACATAAACAGTCTTAAATAAAAGAGCAATATCCAGTAGAGTCTTGCAGATTGGTGCGGAGACGCCCGTACTTATATTCGAGAGGCTATGGGACATTTAGGAAACTTCGCTTTCTTCATTCCTTTCTTGCTAAGGTTAATCGAATGGTGAGGAATCATTCCAATGCAGCAAGAGATGAGGCACAGGCACATGCAGTGTGTGATGGTGGTAGGGGCCGAAGTAGAGCCCGAGGAGCTACACTGGAAATTAGTGGAGCACAATGAGCCGGTCAGGTTCATGCTAGATCTACATCCCCCGAGTTGTATATTGAGCCTCAGGATGAGCAGTATGATGAGGAGATGTGGCCAGCCCGGGTTTATAGCTACTCCGGTTTTTTACGACACTTTGGTCAGGTTATTGAGTATGCTTGATGATTTTGCCCAGGCGGGCATTCATCCAACTTCTCCGAGTGGAAGAGGGATAAACTCTCGAATTTCGTACTTCTGAGGTTTATCTAGCTGTTATGTCGCACCCCGTATTGATGAGATTCTGGCAGCCGACTTTGGTCCCCGACCGATTGAAAGGACTGTTATGACCCGTGGTGTGCAGAAGATATGGGAGCACTTTTCAAATATAAAGTCTCCCGTATTCTATAGTTAGCTCGAGGAGGATGCGTACGAGTATATTGTGAGATTCCACGAGAGGCTACATACATTTGGTATCGTCGAGTAGCACGGGGTCTATTTCGTTGCTCTTTAGATTATGGGTGACGCGGAGCAATGGTGAAGGGCTTATGTTAATTATTGACTAGTGGGGTCACCTCAACTATCTTGGGTCAGGTTTTATCGAATCTTTCTAGAGAAGTATGTGCCCCTTAGCTTGTGTCTGAGCAAGCGTGATAAGTTCCAGATGATTGAGCAGAGGGGTTCGATAGTTACTAATTACGAGACTCGCTTTCATGCCTTGTCGCACTATGCAAGACCGTTGCTACCTATAGAGGCAGATATAGTTAGATGCTTTGTGAGAGGGTTGAGTATTCCTTTTCAGTTAGGTACATTACAGTTGGTAGCCACTTGGTTTCTTTCAATTCAGTGGCTTAGCATGCTAGGATGGTTGAATCTGCGAAGGGCAAGCTACCAAAACATGAGTCCAACAAGAGTATGCGGTGATATAGGCATTACAGTGGGTCTACTTCTCGTGGGTATAGACAGCAAGGCAGATTCTAGCATACGCAGTCTAGTCAGCCGATTTAGGCAGCCCTTCAAATTACAGATGGTGCTTCTTCAGGGCAGAACTGTTATAACTGGAGAAAGTCTTCTAGAGGTACTCAGTCTCGGTACTCTGACCGTGGTGGTCACTCAGGTTTTTGTATCACTATTCAGCAGCCCTCAGCGGCTAGGACTTATTACATTTATTATGAGGTTAGACATTTTCAGAGAAAGGGTCCAAGACTTGGATCAGGTGGATCCCAGACACCCATGAACTTAGCACAACCATCCAGGGGTGTACTCATGCTACACTTGTTGCATTCTTTTGCATGCAGATACAATGCTTTCCTTCAGTTCAGAACCTCGGGTGTGAGTCTGAGCCAGTGAATTTCAAGACTTCAGGGTGAGGATGCTTCCTTCCAACATACCCTCAGAGGCTCTTATCTTTCCGTGTATTTTATTTGGTTTTGAGAGACATGTTCAGACTTTTAGACTATGTTCCATTTTTTTGGCTTATGTATTTGACAATGAGATGGTCGTGTATTATTGACCAGATCTATGGGGGTCGTATTGTGACTATCAGACTTATTTGTGCTTTTATATTATGATAGATAGATTTATTAAGTAATTTGTTAGTTATGCATTTCTTATTTATATTCATATTATTTAAATTGGGAGTGGTTCGCTAACCGATGGGAGATGTGTAGGTGCCACAATGATTCCTAAAAGGGGTCATGACATAAACATTCTTAAATAAAAGAGCAATGTCTAGTAGGGTCTTGCAGATTGGTGCGGAGACGTCCGTACTTATATTCGAGAGGCTATGGGACATTTAGAAAACTTCACTTTCTTCATTCCTTTCTTGCTAAGGTTAATCGAATGGTGAGGACTCATTCCAATGCAGCAAGATATGAGGCACCGGCACCTGCAGTGTGCGATGGTGGTAGGGGCCGAAGTAGAGCCCGAGGAGCTACACTGGAAATGAGTGGAGCACAGTGAGCCGGTCAGGTTCGTGCTAGATCTACATCCCCTGAGCTGTATATTGAGCCTCAGGATGAGCAGTATGATGAGGAGATGTGGCCAGTCCAGGTTTATAGCTACTCCGGTTTTTCATGACACTTTGGTCAGGTTATTGAGTGTGCTTGATGGTTTTGCCCAGGCGGGCATTTATCCAACTTCTCTGAGTGGGTCACACACCGGGGTGGGAGAAGGATAAACTCCCTAATTTCATACTTCAGAGGTTTAGCCAGTTGTTATGTCGCACCCCGTATTGATGAGATTCTGGCAGCCGAGTTTGGTCCCCGACCGATTGAAATGACTGTTATGACCCGCGGTGAGCAAAAGATATGGGAGCATTTTTCAAACATAAGGCCTCATGTATTCTATGGTTAGCTCGAGGAGGATGCGTACGAATATATTATGAGATTCCACGAGAGGCTACATACATTGGGTATCGTCGAGTCGCACGGGGTCTATTTTGTTGCTCTTCAGATTATGGGTGATGCGAAACAATGGTGGAGGGCTTATATTAATTGTTGACTAGCGGGGTCACCTCCACTATCTTGGTTCAGGTTTTATCGAATCTTTCTAAAGAAGTATGTGCCCCTTAGCTTGTGTTTGAGCAAGCGTGATAAGTTTCAGAGGATTGAGCAGATGGGTTCGATAGTTACTAATGATGAGACTCGCTTTCATGCCTTGTCGCGCTATGCAAGACCATTGCTACCTATAGAGGCAGATATAGTTAGATGCTTTGTGAGAGGGTTGAGTATTCCCTTTCAGTTAGGTACATTACAGTTGGTAGCCACTGCGTTTCTTTCAATTCAATGGCTTAGCATGCTAGGATGGTTGATTCTGCGAGGGGAAATCTGCCAAAACATGAGTCCGATAAGAGTATGCGGTGATATGGGCATTAGAGTGGGTCTCTTTCTCGTGGGTAAAGACAGTAGGACAGATTCTAGCATTCGCAGTTTAGTCGACCGATTCAGGCAGCCCTTCAGATTACAGATGGTGCTTCTTCGGGGCAGAGCTGTTATAGTGGGAGAAAGTCTTCTAGAGGTACTCAGTCTCGGTACTCTGACCGTGGTGCTCACTCAGGTTTTTATATCACTATTCAACAGCCCTCAGCGGCTAGGACTTGTTACATTTATGGTGAGGTTAGACATTTTTGGAGAGAGGGTCCAAGACTTGGATCAGGTGGATCCCAGACACCCAGGATCCCAACACAACCATCCAGTGGTGGCAATCAGTCTAGTAGATGAGGTTCCCAGTCGTAGTGGATCTCAGGTGAGTAAAGATGGGGCTCATTCTGGCCCAGTTGGCCATCAGGGTACTTATTTCGATGGATGACACACTCATTGTTATGTTTTCCCTGGTAGACTCGAGGTTGAGGTATCAAATGCAATTATTACAAGTATCATCTCAGTCTGTCATCGGTCTGCTTCAGTGCTTTTTGATCAGGGGTCTACGTTCTCCTTTGTATCCACCTATTTTTCTGCTGATTTAGATATGTGGTGTGATATGCATGATATCCCTATTTGTGTGTCTTCACCAAATGGTGATCTGTGGTTGTAGATCGAGTCTATCACCTTTGTGTGGTTACTTTTATGGATTATGATACATAGGTAGACTTTGGTCATATTAGAAATGGTTAATTTTGATATTATCTTTGGGATGGATTGGTTATCACTGTACCATGCGATTTTGGACTGTCATGCCAAGACAGTCACGCTAGTGATACTTGGTCTTCCGAGGTTAGAGTGAAGGGGCGCTACCAGCTCTGCTCCTAAGAAGATTATTTCTTTCATCTAGGTTAGGAAGTTGGTAGATAAGGGTTATTTGGCGTACCTAGCTTATATTCGGGATATGAGTGCAGAGACTCCTTCCTTCGAGTCAGTTCCAGTAGTTAGTGAGTTCACTTAGGTCTTTATATTAGATATGCTGGGTATGCTGCTAGATAGAGATATTGATATCTGCATTGATCTAGAGCAGGGTACTTGACTCATTTCTATTCTTTCATACTGTATGGCTCCAGCGGAGCTGATAGAGTTTAAGGAGCAGCTTCAGGATTTATTATGCAAGGGTTTCATTCAACCTAGTGTGTCTTCTTAGGGTGCTCTTGTATTGTTCGTAAAGAAGAAAGATGCAACAATGTGTATTGATTATAGACAGTTGAACAAGGTCACCATTAAAACAAGTATCTGATTCCTCGTATTGATAATCTATTTGACCAGCTTTAAGGTACTTCTGTGTTTTCAAAGATTGATTTGAGGTCCGAGTATCACTAGTTGAATATTCGGGCCGAGGGTGTCCTAGGATGGCTTTTCGGACTCGTTATGGTCATTATGCATTCTTGGTGAAGTTATTTGGGCTTACCAATGCCCCCGCAATGTTTATGTATTTGATGAATGGAATACTCAAGCCTTATTTGGATTCGTTTGTGATTGTCTTTATTGATGACACTTTAATCTATTCGAAGAGTCATGAGGACCACAAGAAGCATTTGAGGGTGGTTCTTGGGTTATTGAAAGAGAAGAAGTTGTATGTTAAATTCTCGAAGTTTGAGTTCTGGCTCAGTTTTGTAGCATTCTTGGGACACATGGTGTCCAATGAGGGTATTATGGTTGATCTAAAGAAGATAGAGGCAGTTCGGGACTGGCCTAGACCTACTTCAATGATAGAGATTCAGAGCTTCATGGGTATTGCTAGTTACTACCATCGGTTCATCAAGGGGTTTTTATCTATTACTTCTTATTTGACGCATTTGACTCAGAAGGAGGTGCATTTCCAGTGGTTAGATGAGTATAAGGAGAGATTTTAAAAGCTCAAGTCATTTTTTACCACATCCCCGATTTTGGCCCTTCTAGTGGAGGGGAAGGACTTTATCGTATATTATAATGCTTCGAGGATTGGGTTGGGCTGTGTGTTGATACCGGAAGGTAAGTTGATTGCTTATGAATTGAGGCAATTAAAGGGGCATGAGAAGAATTACCTTGTTCATGATTGTTGACATCCAATTTTGTCCCGTCTTTTTCAATTTATTTGCAATTTTAAATATTTTTAACACCTCAAAATAATTTTAATCTATATACATACATGCGTGTGTATATATATTATTATTCTCTTATTATTATTATTATTATTCGCACTTTTTACTATCATTTGCATTTTTATCATAATCATAAGTTTTATCCAAAAATTCTATGTTATTTTATTCTCGCAAAATTGCATCGCATTTCCATTTTTAGTAAGCATTAAACATTTCGCAAATATTATATTTTATTATTATCACATCATTACGTTATTTTAAATAATTCACATCTTTTACAAAATATATATATATATATATATATATATATATATATATATATATATATATATATATATATATATATATATATATAATGTTAAACCCCTTTTATATTTTTAAATCCATAATCTATTTTTCATTTTTTCCGACCCAAACAATTTCCTAAACCAAAACAATTTTCACCCATCACCAAAACTAATTCGTCCAGCCCAATTCCCAAACCCGTCGGCCCACTCGGCTGGCCCAACACCCCTTTTCCCTAACCAAAACCCATTCCCCTTATTCCCTTTTCCCTAACCAAAACCCATTCCCGTTATTCCCTTTCCCTTTATTTCCCCTCAATTCCTGACCTGACCAAAAACTCTCAAGCCCATTCTCTTTATTTCACCAAGCCCAACCGGCCACCCCACTGAAACCCCCAACCCGACTCGTCGACCCAACTCACCCGAACCCGCAACCCGACCCATCGCCCCGACCACCACCCTTTTAATTCCCTAAAACCCAAAACAAACAAAAACCTAAAAACCCCTAAATCACCCAATCGCGCACACCCGCCACCCTAACCCCTACATCGCCAAGACCCTACACTCGACACCACCACTCGCCAACACCGCTTTGACACCACCAACCCATCACCTCTCACCGCGACCCATACCCCTAAAAACCCGTTCCAAAATCATTGTTTTGGGCCCTTTATTTTGAATTTAAGCTCGGTTTTAGGGGGAAATGGGGGCTATAAAAACCCCTTGTGTTCTTCAAAAAAAAAGGAGAAAGAAAGGGGAGAAAAAAGAAAGAAACCGAAAGATTTTTCGGAGGTCCGATTGGATATAAAATATTTTTGGTTGTGTTCTTGATTTCAAACATTTTTCCTCCCTTGTTGTTCAAGAATTAAGTCCGAAAAGGTTTGTTCTCCACTTCTGATTCTCTGATTTTGACACCTGATTCGGGTCGGGTCGATCCGGTTCGGGTAATATTTTCAGAATTCTTGCATTTCATATTTCTATATGTTGGTTATCTGAAATTGGCGAAAATATTGATTTCGGATTTTGACACCTGATTCGGGTCGGGTCACTGACCCGGTTCGGGTAATATTTTCAGAATTCTTGCATTTCATATTTCTATATGTTGGTTATCTGAAATTGGCGAAAATATTGATTTCGGATTTTGACACATGATTCGGGTCGGTCACTGACCCGGGTCGGTCGACCCAGTTCGGGTAATATTTTCAGAATTCTTGCATTTCATATTTCTGTATGTTGGTTATCTGAAATTGATAAATACTTGATTTCGGATTTGATACTGATTCTGGTCGGGTCGACCCGATTGGATATTTTTCCGGAATTCTTGCATTACATATTCTTGTTATTGGTTATCTGAAATTGTTGTTGAAATCTGATTTCGGGTTTGAACCTCTGACCCGGGTCGGGTTGACCCGATTGGATATTTTTCCGGAATTCTTGCATTACATATTCTTGTTATTGGTTATCTGAAATTGGTTTTGAAATCTGATTTCGGGTTTGAATCACTGATTCGGGTCGGGTCACCGACCCGGGTCGACCCGATTTGGATATTTTTTTTAGAATTCTTGCATTTCATATTCTTGTTCTTGGTTATCTGAAATTGGTCTTTGAAATCGATTTGGGTTTGAATCACTGATTCGGGTCGGGTCGACCCGATTTGGATACTTCCAGAATTTCAGAACTCGGGTCGGATACTTTAATTGCTCACTGTTTGTTTCTTTTTTACTATTTTATTGTTTTATTAATACCGCATTTAGGCCGATGAAATTGAATTCGAGGCCGCGCTTTTCTTTCGTTTCGTTCCTCTGTTTTCAGCACTGTTTTAAGTATCCGGGCAACGGATATCTTACTATTTTTTTACTATTTTACTGTTTTATTAATACCGCATTTAGGCCGATGAAATTGAATTCGAGGCTGCACTTTTCTTTCGTTTCATTTCTCTGTTTTCAGCACTGTTTTAAGTATCCGGGCAACGGAAATTTTACTGTTTTTACTGTTTTAAACTAAACACCGAGTATTTTTTTGGAAATCATTTTTCTGCTTACTGTTTTATCGTCTGCTGCTGCTGTTTCTATTCTGATTTCATTTTTTGCTGATTTGACCACGATACTACACTGGCCGATAAAAAATATCCGTCGATTTTGAGGCCTCCACAGTTGTAAAGACGGAAATATAACTTCTGGGCAAGGATGAGGCTTAAACCTTTATTTCATCCGAGATCAACATGTTTAGTAGGCGAGGTGACTAAAATAACCAACAAGTTATATATTCGCAGCCACGACGTGATTATAATGATCTTTTCTTTTCATCCGAGAGACCAACATGTTTAGTAGGCGAGGCAATCAAAATAACTACCGAGTCATACATTTGCAGCAACGACGTGATTGGAATGCTCTTTTCAAAATTTAAGTCTGAGCCATCCGTGACCAAAACACTCATTGTTTTGGATGCGGATATGAAGTTATTTGTATTTAACTGCTGTTAATCGTTTGTTCTTGACAGCTTGCAGGGAATAAAGTAAATAAAGGCAGATGTTCCCTCGGAGTTTATTTATTTTATTTACTTTCTTTAATTCAGCTTTTGCCCCGCTCTGTATTGTAATATTATTTATCGCACTTATGTAACTATTGAAATGCTTAGAATAGGCAAACTTAGAATTAATTTATAGGGTAGTTTAAGACTTGAAACTCGTCGCTGGCTTATTTATTTGTAGGCTCGGTTAATTCAAACTTAGAAACCCTCCGCTAGTTATTTATTTTAGGCTCGTCGCGCGTATTCAAGATTTTCAAAACAACTTTTGTCATCTTTTATTTGATTTATTAATCATACAAATAAGTTTATCTTTTTATCATTTTTTGCAATTCATTGATTCCCAAAATTTTACTTCTTTGGCATTATAAATAATTTATTGTTATAAATGCAATTCTTAAAAAACTTTACATGTATCTTTCTTTTTAAAATGCATCATTTACTAATTATTTGCAAACATCTTTAAAATCTATTATACTTGTAAAACATGGATTTTTCTAGTAATAATTAACCTGAGTTTGACCGGATAACCGAAAGTTAGCGGATCTTAAAGAATGTCTAACCCCTTCTCTTTAGGATAATAAAGAACCCTTACCCAGAATCTCATTAGTTTCGCAGACCTTAAAATTGGAGTTACATTGCAGCATTTAGTTTAATATTTAGGTGTCCTAATTCACCGTAAAAATAATTAGGTGGCGACTCCTCAACCCATTTACCCAGGAATCACCGGACACGTTGTGCTCCGCTTTTTGACCCGAGCAAGCCGAAAAATGGGGCGCGACAGCATAGCGACTCCACTGGGGATATTTCAGGTTCTTAACCATAGCAAATTCAGGTTATTTATAATTGTGCTTTACTTTCACTCTTTGTTTGATGTAATGCTTTGATTTGTTTCTTTTGTGAAATTTTTTGCATGCATAAACTGCTTTAATTGCTATATTGTTTTACTGCTTTCCTTAAATTGGCATTTCGCTCATATTTCTTCCACTCTGAAAAATTGACACTATCATACATTACACGCGAGGTGTGTTTTGCGCACCCGCAAATTTCTTTCAAATTACCAAATTTTAGGAGAGTTGGCATATGCGCGGAGTGTCCGGACCATCCGGTGGCCGTGTAGCCTTCTCACTCGAGTAGTCCGCTCGGGAACCTTGTGTCTAGTCAGCCAAATCTTAGAAAATTTAGGATAGAGCTATACCACCCTTTATTTTAAGTCATGCATGCATACACCTTAGGTGGATCGATCCTTGGCATCGGCTCCACAATTAAGAAATCTACCAAAATTGTCAACGGGTCTCACAACCCGACGACCAATCAGCATATTATGTGTAGTATGATAAGGATAGACTAATCCAAGACTAATCATGACATGCTGAAATTGGAAAATGTACATTCATTTTGTCTCATTTCCGACAAAGCATTGAAGTTTAGCAGCTTGGATCAAACCTGTCGTAATCCCGCATATCTGGCGTTTAGACCCACCTCCGGCATAAGGGAGGACCCATGCATATTAGGATACGCATTTAATTGCCATACAATCATTTTGTTGTTTTCTCCTGCTTTTTCACTCTGTGCATATTATTTGAAGCAATAATTACTCGCTCTATACTAACTTGGTTTTCTTCATTTTTAGAAGGTTTATTTTGCCTAGATTATTTTTCCCAAAGGTTGATTTGCGTTGACTAAAACTGGCGGAACATCCCTACTTCACAAGATCAAAGGCCCGATCCTTCAGCAAAATGATTGATTCAGATACATCCGAACAAACTGGCCTGGAGCTTATCGCTCTTTCAAGAGATGAACCAGAAGCTTCGGAAAATAGAAATGCTACCGTCCAAGAAAAATACATCGCCCAACTGTTACAACAGATGGCAGCCATACAGAATGAGATAGAGCGGCTCCAAAATCTCACCAACCTGTCCATTAGCGCCAATACCCCACTCCCTGAACAAGGGACGAATGCAACTGCACCGCAAACTTTTTCATCTCCTGAATCGCCATTTACCCAAAACCTCCCCGAAAATTCGCCACTAAATAAAACCGATCCACAGCACACTAATCCGCAAGCTAGTCCACAACAAAGCCCGCTACAAAATGACCCTGCAACTCCACATACCCAAATTAACCCACTCATCCAAAACACCTCTTCCACGCATCACCAGGCAGCCCAACACATATTGATGGCACACGTCGCTGATCCCAACGAGCAGCATGTGCCACCAGTATATGCAACGGAAGCTCAACCTTTTACTACCACCGTACCAAACATGGCTCTTCAGGAAATCGGCCAGTGTGAAGAAATGGACAGGCAGGTAAGGATCAGAATCGGTGAAAGTGTGGCGAGAGAGATTCATAGCCTAAAAGAAGCATTCAAGAATATCCAAACCATCAAGGGGCATGATGGACTCGAGTACGAAGATTTGTGCATGCATCCCGACATTGAATTGCCTGTCGGATATAAAATGCCAAAATTTGACTTGTTTGATAGGAAAGGAAATCCTTACTCTCATTTGATATCGTACTGCGACAAACTGATTGGGGTAGGTAAAAACTCAGGCCATCATAATGAAGTTATTCATAAGGAGTTTGACAGGAGAAGCACTCGACTGGTACACAAGTCAGGACCCGCGAAAATGGCATGACTAGAGCACAATGGCACAAGATTTCGTGGACAGATTTAAGTTCAACACTGACACAGTCTTGGACAGATTTTATTTGATAAAGTTGGAAAAGAAATCCACAGAGACCTTCAGAGAATATGCCATGAAGTGGAGGGCGGAAGCAGCAAAAGTTCAACCCCCGATAGCAGAAAGTGAGATGACCACTCTCTTTGTACAATCTTTGAAAGATGCAACATACTATGAGAGAATGATAAGCGTCATAGGACGGAGTTTCTCTGAAGTCGTAAGGATGAGAGATTTCATAGAAGAGGGAATCAGAACGGGAAGAATTACAAACTTTGTAGCATTGCAAGCAACGAGTGAGACAATCCAGTCGGACTCATTTGATGGAGCAGTGAAGAGGAAGAGAGACGGAGTGTCCCCTGTCATGACGGTTCAGAAACATAGGCCAAATCAAATATCGACCTACCAAATGCCATCACCTCAGCCTCCCTACTACAATCAAAACAACCAAATTGCTCAGCTTTCCTATTATAACACATACGTCCAAAGCCCTCAACCTTATTATCAATACCCACCTGGTCTCTACCCTGTCTACCATACCCAGCCAATATATAGCCTGCCTCGAGCACATGTCTATCCAAATCCCCCACAATATCAGCATGCATACTTACCTCATCCACGAGTCCATCTACCAAACGCACACAGACCCCGCGCAAAACACGAAAGAAAGCCAGCTAAAACCTATACACCTTTAGCCGAACCTCGAGCCCAGTTTTATGAACGACTGAGAACCGCAGGAATACTCCAGCCTATCCAAGGAAATGTCCCCAATCCTGTTCCAAAATGGCACGATGAGACTAAGCATTGTGCGTACCACTCGGGAATTCCTGGGCACGACACTGAAAATTGCTATGCCCTCAGAGACAAAATTGAGGCATTGATCAAAGAAGGAATTATCCAACTGAAAGGACATTCCTCTAATGTAAATGATAACCCTTTTCCAGATCATGACAATGCCAATGTGAACATGATTACTGATGATGAAGAACACAATTTGGAAGGGACTATTGTGCCAGTCCGGAGAAAGGAAAATGTTGAATCACCAGCCTCTATCACCCCTATGATTACAGTCCAGTTAAGGGCACCGTTTGGAGTAGAAGTACTTCCTCCAAAGTCGCGGGTCATGGCACCATCTTTTCTTGGAAAAGTCTTATCAACCAACCTCCAAAGGAATAGAGAGGCTCATTTACCAAAGCCTGTTCCACCTCTGAGTCAGTCATTCATCAAAGCATGCGCCACTCAGGAATCAAAGGAGGACAATGCAGCCAACCTCGTGAAGGGATTCCAAAGATTTTGCATTGCTGAAGAAGAAGCAAAATGCAATGTGATTCTCAATGATCACGCTAGAGGCTCAACCATGTGGGATGCAGAGCAAGAAGATGATTTGGGAAAATTGGACATGTGCCCCGGCCTTGTTTCTCCCGGAAACTAGTTAACTGCATCAATATTTAATGAAACAATGCGATTCAGATTGAGGCCTGAATCACATATATGCATTTAATGTGTTTTGCCTCCACCTTTTGAAAGCTTAAAAAACAAATCTGCACTGCTTTTGCTATTTTAAAATCTGTTTCGTTTAATAATTTTCTTTTCTTTCTCATCATGCAAACTAATGAATTTGTCGATAACATGTGACATATAATGGAACAAGCAAACAAAGTCCCAAACAACGAACAAGACTTCGAAGAATATGAGGAAGACTCACATCCGGAAGAACTGGGGCATAAGCCAAAGTCAGGTTTGGATGAAACATCAAGATGGTTGATAATTATAAAGCATTTGTACGAGCATTTTCTACTGGGGCAACGATATATCATTCGAAGCCAAGTGGATACAAAATCATGTACGAAGAGACTGATTGATGGAAAGCAGATGGACGCAGTTTGTCCGGGGCCACTTTATCATAATAGAATGGCAAAAAACCATCAACACAGATGCAATGAACGGATACCATATCTAAGATTTATTATTTTTCTATGTAATACTCTTTTTTTATGATTGTAAAAGTTGCGCTCCCTGGCGGGATACGGAAAGAACCCACGTCAGGTTCCGTTTCTTTAGATCACAAAATTCCCCAAGTTCCTTTTTACTTGTAATGAACTACGTCATGACCTGATTCCCTCATGGGGATACGTAGGCGGCCTAAATCGGCTTCGGTCCCACCATTAGGAAATATTTTCTCCTTTATATCACATATGACAAAATGCACCCATCTGATCACCCTGATAGGACAGGCAAGCAACCCACACAAGACTCGGCCTGGTCCAGTTGAAAGTTCAGCATCCTCACATATCAAAAACTGGGGCATTTGTTTTAAGAGATCACCGCAAGAAGACGCCGATAAACATGGAAAAGCATCGGCAAACTAAGTCTTCAGCCAGAAGAAGGATTTTGGATAAGACGTTTGTTTTGTTTCACCGCATGTCATCCTTTGCCGAACGGACATTTACATAAATGCATACTTTCTTATAAGTAAATTATTTTCAACAAATATTTTCATTAGAGTTCGACAAGAATTTTTACTGATATGCATACTTTCTTATAAACAAATTGTTTTCAACAAATATTTTCATTAACGGTTAGCCAAGACTGGGAACCAAACATGGGCTACAGGTCTGAATCAGCGGGACATGCAACTATCAAGAGCAGAAGCTACAAAGTCAACGCGAATCAACCGTCCCTCTCCCGAACTCACAATTTTTTCTTTGAGTACAGGTTTTTCAGGTTGAAAGAAGCAGGGAAGCCACATCACTTATGATCAACTTCACAAAGAATTTCTGCATGACAGCTCACCGCAAGGATCACGCTCCTATTTTGCGTCTATACAAAGACATCGTCTTGACCTACAGAGACCCAACCATTGTGTCTGCACAATGATGTTATTTCAAATCACCGGGAGCCTAAACACAGCAAACTGAAGTGGAACCATCTATTACGACAAGCGGCGGCAAGAACGTCATTTACATCAAACGACGACAAGGATGTCGCATCATATTTTAAATGCAGGTGACATTTCAATTCACGGTCCACAGGAGTTTGAATCAACAGAAGATTCAGCACAACGTGGAACCATATTACAGCAAATTGACTGCAAGGACGTCACGACTATCTTTTACAGTGTCTCAACGACGTCAACAGCATTTCAATGACGTCTTCAGCACATCAACTATCTTTTACAACATCCCAACGACGTCAACAGCATTACAATGACGTCTTCAGCGCAGCAACTATCTTTTGCGGCATCTCAACGACGTCAACAACATTATAATGACGTCTTCAACGCAGCAGCTATCTTTAAAGGCAACACAACAACTATCTTTTACAGCATCTCAACGACGTCAACAGCATTACAATGACGTCTTCAGCGCAGCAACTATCTTTTACGGCAACGCAGCAACTATCTTTTACCGCATCTCAACGACGTCAACAGCATTACAATGACGTCTTCAGCGCAGCAGCTATCTTTTACGACAACACAGCAACTATCTTTTACGACAACGTAGCAACTATCTTTTACCGCATCTCAACGACGTCAACAGCATTACAATGACGTCTTCAGCGCAGCAACTATCTTTTACCGCATCTCAACGACGTCAACAGCATTACAATGACGTCTTCAGCGCAGCAGCTATCTTTTACGATAACACAGCAACTATCTTTTACGACAACGCAACAACTATCTTTTACCGCATCTCAACGACGTCAACAGCATTACAACGACGTCTTGGTAGCGGCGACTATCTTTACGACAGCGCGACAACTATCTTTTACCGCATCTCAACGACGTCAACAACATTACAATGACGTCTTCAGCACAGCAGCTACCTTTTACAACATTTACAATGGCATCGACAGCATTACAACGATGTCATCAGCATTATTATCACAACGACGTCAATAGCATTACAACGACGTCTTCAACGCAACAACTATCTCTTACAGCAAACATCATTACAACAACGTCATCGATGTTACTGCAGCACAACAACTACCTTTTACAGCATTACAACGACATTAACATCATTACAATGATGTCAGCAGCAAACAACATTACAACAACGTCATCAACGTTATGACAGCATAACATCTACATCTTACAGCATATCGCATTACAGCAATATCATCAGCATTACGTCTACACAACACGACTATATGACGACGTCTTGGACACAACATGACCATACAATGACGTCATCAACAACATTACATTCTTGCAACAACAACATCACAATGATGTCTTCAACGCAACACGTCCATACAACGACATCATGAACATCATTACAACGACGTCAACTTTAATACAACGGCGTCTTCAGCAGAGCAATTATCTTTTACAGCATTACAACGGCGTCTTCAGCAGAACAATTATCTTTTACAGCATTACAACGACGTCTTCAACACAACAATTATCTTTTACAGCAAAACAGCATTACAACAACGTCAACATCGTTACAACGATGTCTTCAGCACAACAGTTACTTTTTACAGCATTACAACAACGTCCTCGACGTTACGGCAGCACAACTATCTTTTACATTATTGCAGCGACATCAACAACATTACAACGACGACTTCGACACAACACCCGCCTCATAATACGAGTATTTTAATTTCAGTCAGGCGCCCACCTTATAATACGGGTATTTTAATTTCAGTCAGGCGTCCACCTCCTAATGCGGGTATTTCCAAGTTATATTCTCTACAATTTTTCCCAGCAGTTATACACTAATTTTATCTTAAGCTTTAGTTTGCAGGAGTTTTTATTTGCAGGAACTTCATCACAACGTGGAACTATCTCTTACGGCGAAACGAGGCAAATTGGTCAAACAACCTACTTCGAACGTCGATCCGCTCTTCCCCAATAAGTTCTCACATCTGCAACCAGTGTCATCATAACTCGACACTGGGGCATTATTTCTGGAAATCTGCACCATCTTCTACAACTTCTCTCCCCCTCGGGATTCTATTTCTACCAAGTGCACCCCTACTCCTCGTTCAAAGCCCGAGGGTCAGGACAAAATTGGCTACTGGGTCAACTTCTTTGTCCGAAAACTCTTTCATCGTCTCCGGCCAAAGAGGGGCATCTGTTGACACCCAATTTTGTCCCGTCTTTTTCAATTTATTTGCAATTTTAAATATTTTTAACACCTCAAAACAATTTTAATCTATATACATACATGTGTGTGTATATATATTATTATTCTCTTATTATTATTATTATTCGCACTTTTTACTATCATTTGCATTTTTATCATAATCATAAGTTTTATCCGAAAATTCTATGTTATTTTATTCTCGCAAAATTGCATCGCATTTTCATTTTTATTAAGCATTAAACATTTCGCAAATATTATACTTTATTATTACCACATCGTTACGTTATTTTAAATAATTCACATCTTTTACAAAATATATATATATATATATATTTAATGTTAAACCCCTTTTATATTTTTAAATCCATAATCCATTTTTCATTTTTTCCGACCCAAACAATTTCCTAAACCAAAACAATTTTCACCCATCACCAAAACTAATTCGTCCAGCCCAATTCCCCAAACCCGTCGGCCCACTCGGCTGGCCCAACACCCCTTTTAACTAACCAAAACCCATTCCCCTTATTCCCTTTCCCTTTATTTCCCCTCAATTCCCACAACCCACAACCAAAAACTCCCAAGCCCATTCTCTTTATTTCACCAAGCCCAACTGGCCACCACCTGAAACCCCCAACCCGACTCGTCGACCCAACTCACCCGAACCCGACCCGACCCATCGCCCACCGACCCCCTTTTTAATTCCCTAAAACCCAAAACAAAAACCTAAAAACCCCTAAATCACCCAATCGCCGCACACCCGCCACCCTAACCCCCTACGTCGCCGCACCCTACACCTGACACCACCACTCGCCAACACCGCCGCCTGACACCACCAACCCATCACCTCTCACCGCGACCCATACCCCTAAAAACCCGTTCCAAAATCATTGTTTTGGGCCCTTTATTTTGAATTTAAGCTCGGTTTTAGGGGGAAATGGGGGCTATAAAAACCCCTTGTGTTCTTCAAAAAAAAAGGAGAAAGAAAGGGGAGAAAAAAGAAAGAAACCGAAAGATTTTTCGGAGGTCCGATTGGATATAAAATATTTTTGGTTGTGTTCTTGATTTCAAACATTTTTCCTCCCTTGTTGTTCAAGAATTAAGTCTGAAAAGGTTTGTTCTCCACTTTTGATTCTCTGATTTTGACACCTGATTCGGGTCGGGTCACTGACCCGGATCGGGTCGACCCGGTTCAGATAATATTTTCAGAATTCTTGCATTTCATATTTCTATATGTTGGTTATCTGAAATTGGCGAAAATATTGATTTCGGATTTTGACACCTGATTCGGGTCGGGTCACTGACCCGGTTCGTGTAATATTTTCAGAATTCTTGCATTTCATATTTCTATATGTTGGTTATCTGAAATTGGCGAAAATATTGATTTCGGATTTTGACACCTGATTCGGGTCGGGTCACTGACCCGGGTCGGTCGACCCGGGTCGGGTAATATTTTCAGAATTCTTGTATTTCATAATTCTGTATGTTGGTTATCTGAAATTGATAAATACTTGATTTCGGATTTGACACTGATTCGGGTCGGGTCGACCCGATTGGATATTTTTTCGGAATTCTTGCATTACATATTCTTGTTATTGGTTATCTGAAATTGGTGTTGAAATCTGATTTCGGGTTTGAACCTCTGACCCGGGTCGGGTCGACCCGATTGGATATTTTTTCAGAATTCTTGCATTACATATTCTTATTATTGGTTATCTGAAATTGGTGTTGAAATCTGATTTCGGGTTTGAATCACTGATTCGGGTCGGGTCACCGACCCGGGTCGACCCGATTTGGATATTTTTTTTAGAATTCGTGCATTTCATATTCTTGTTCTTGGTTATCTGAAATTGGTGCTGAAATCTGATTTCGGGTTTGAATCACTGATTCGGGTCGGGTCGACCCGATTTGGATACTTCCAGAATTTCAGAACTCGGGTCGGATACTTTAATTGCTCATTGTTCGTTTCTTTTTTACTGTTTTATTATTTTATTAATACCGCATTTAGGCCGATGAAATTGAATTCGAGGCCGCGCTTTTCTTTCGTTTCGTTCCTCTATTTTCAGCACTGTTTTAAGTATCCGGGCAACGGATATCTTACTATTTTTTTACTGTTTTACTATTTTATTAATACCACATTTAGGCCGATGAAATTGAATTCGAGGCTGCGTTTTTCTTTCGTTTCATTTCTCTGTTAAAGACTTGTTTTAAATATCAAGCCAAGGATATTTCTTATTTCTTGTTTTAAACTAAACACCGCGTCTTTTTTCGGAAATCATTTTTCTGCTTACTGTTTTATCACCTGCTGCTGCTGTTTCTATTCTGATTTCATTTTTTGCTAATTTGAACACGATACTACACTGGCCGATGAAAAATATTCGTCGATTTTGAGGCCTCCACAGTTGTAAAGACGGAAATATAACTTCTGGGCAAGGATGAGGCTTAAACCTTTATTTCATCCGAGATCAACATGTTTAGTAGGCGAGGTGACTAAAATAACCAACAAGTTATATATTCGCAGCCACGACGTGATTATAGTGATCTTTTCTTTTCATCCGAGAGACCAACATGTTTAGTAGGCGAGGAAATCAAAATAACTACCGAGTCATACATTTGCAGCCAAATTTAAGTCTGAGCCCTCCGTGACCAAAACACTCATTGTTTTGGATGCGGATATGAAGTTATTTGTATTTAACTGCTGTTAACCGTTTGTTCTTGACAGCTTGCAGGAAATAAAGTAAATAAAGGCAGATGTTCCCTAGGAGTTTATTTATTTTATTTACTTTCTTTAATTCAGCTTTTGCCCCGCTCTGTATAGTAATATTATTTATCGCACTTATGTAACTATTGAAATGCTTAGAATAGGCAAACTTAGAATTAATTCATAGGGTAGTTTAAGACTTGAAACTCGTCGCTAGCTTATTTATTTGTAGGCTCGGTTAATTCAAACTTAGAAACCCTCCGCTAGTTATTTATTTTAGGCTCGTCGCGCGTATTCAAGATTTTCAAAACAACTTTTGTCATCTTTTATTTTCTTTATTAATCATACAAATAAGTTTATCTTTTTATCATTTTTTGCAATTCATTGATTCCCAAAATTTTACTTCTTTGGCATTCTAAATAATTTATTGTTATAATGCATTTTTTTAAAAACTTTACATGTATCTTTCTTTTTAAAATGCATCATTTACTAATTATTTGCAAACATCTTTAAAATCTATTATACTTGTAAAACATGCATTTTTCTAGTAATAATTAACCTGAGTTTGATCGGATAACCGCAAGTTAGCGGATCTTAAAGGATGTCTAACCCCTTCTCTTTAGGATAATAAAAAACCCTTACCTAGAATCTCATTAGTTTCGCAGACCTTAAAATTGGAGTTACATTGCAGCATTTAGTTTAATATTTAGGTGTCCTAATTCACCGTAAAAATAATTAGGTGGCGACTCCTCAACCCATTTACCCAGGAATCACCGGACACGCTGTGCTCCGCTTTTTGACCTGAGCAGGTCGAAAAATGGGGCGCGACAATGACTTTGAGTTGATAGCGGTTGTATTTGCTTTGAAGATTTAGAGGCATTACCTATATGGAGTTCATTGTGAGGTGTATACTGATCACCGCAGTCTTCATCATGTGTTTAATTAGAGGGATTTGAATTCTAGACAGCGTCGGTGGATGGAGTTGCTCAAGGATTATAATATAATGATTTTGTACAATCCAGACAAGGCCAGTGTGGTGGTTGATGCTTTGAGCCGAAAGGCAGTGAGTATGGGGAGCTTGGTGCATTTGAAAGTTAGTGAGCATCTATTGGCATTCAAGGTTCAGTCCTTAGCCAACAGTTTCGTGAGACTTAATATTTTGAATATGGGTAGAATTTTAGCTTGTGTTGAGGCGAGGTCGTCTCTTTTGGAGCCGATCAAGACCCACCAATATCATGATGTGAAGTTGGGCAAAATCAGAGATAAGGTGATGAGTGGTGAAGCCAATGAGGCTATGACTAATGGTGAGGGGGTCTTGAGGATCAAGGGGCGAGTGTGTGTTTCTCGTGTTGGAGATTTGATAAGATTGATTACGGAGGAGGCTCATAGTTCTAGATATTTAATTCATCCGAGTACTACAAAGATGTACCATGACTTGAAGCAGCATTATTGGTGGGGTAGGATGAAGAGAGACATTATTGAGTTTGTGTCTCGGTGTTTGAATTGTCAGCAGGTCAAATATGAGCACCAGCGACCTGGTGGTTTGTCTTAGAGGATGTCAATTCCTGAGTGAAAGTGAGAGAGGATTGCTATGGATTTCGTTGTTGGGTTGCCCAAGACTTTGGGCAAGTTTGATGCTAATTGGATCATTGTCTATAGGTTGATGAAGACCACGCATTTCATTCTGATTCAGACCACTTACAATTTTGAGAAGTTGCTGAGATTTATATTCGTGAGCTTGTTCGTCTACATGGGGTACCTATTTCTATCATTTCAAACTGGGGTACCCTGTTTACTTCTCATTTCTGGCAGACTTTGCAAAAGGAGTTAGGTACTCGCTTCGATCTAAGTACAATATTTAACCCTCAGACAGACGGTTAGTTCGAGTTGACCATTCAGGTTTTAGAGGATATGTTATGAGCCCGCGTGATTGATTCTGGTGGTTATTGGGACCAGTTCTTACCTTTGGTAGAGTTAGCGTACAACAACAGTTACCACTCCAGCATTGATATGGCATCATTTGAGGCTTTGTATGGTAGGAGGTGTCGCTCTCCGATTGGATGGTTTAATGCATTCGAGGTGAGGCCTTGGGGTACCGATCTGTTGAGGGATTCCTTAGATAATATAAAGGAGATTTAGGACAAGCTCTTGGCAGCTCAAAGTAGACAAAAAGAGTATGCGGACCGAAAGGTCCGAGATATAGAGTTTATGGTTGGTAACAGGGTTCTATTGAAGGTCTCGCCTATGAATGGCGTGATGAGATTTGGAAAGAGAGGTAAGTCGATTCCGAGGTATATCAGACCTTTTGAGATTCTTCAGAGGGTTGGTGAGGTGGCATATGAGCTAGCTCTACCACCAGGTCTTTTAAGTGTACATTCGATTTTCCATATTTCTATGCTAAAGAAGTAACATGATAATAGTTCTTACATTATCCAGTAGGACTTCATATTGCTTTATTAGAATCAGGAATTCGAAGAAGAGCCTATGGCCATTTTGGATAGGCAGGTGAGGAAGTTGACGTCCAAAGAGATAGCTTCTATGACGGTACAGTGGAAGTATCATCATGTTGAGGAGGCGACTTGGGAGACAGAGTTTGATATGAGGAGCTGATACCCTCACTTGTTTGCTATTTTCGATACTTTTCTCTTTTTCGCTTCTCTCCATTCGAGGACGAATGTTTGTTTAAATGATATCTGATGTAACGACCCGTCCGGATACTTTTAGCTAAAGGCGCTTAGTTCACTATATTGTGCTTGTCGTAGACTCTGAGTGGGGTTTGTGATGTGCGGGGATGGGTAGCACGAATCCCGAGGTTCATTTATGTGATTTACGAATGGAAAATTCAAAATAGGAATGTTAGAGTTGATTAGTTTTACTCAAAGTTGATTTTCTAGTATATGGGTTCATTTCCAGGTTTCGTCACTTTCGGTACTTCCGGTACTTCTGGATGATCATTTATGACTTAGTGGAGTCATTGGTTCTCTTCCCAAGGCAATCGAATGTACTTTGTGGCATTATTTGTGAAATTGTGATTTTCGGATGTTTTGGACAATTCTTTAGAAAAGTATGTCTTAGCTCGATTAAATGAGAAATCCAAGATCGCGAGCGAGTTTGTAATACCATTTACCTCGGGATAGCATATTTGGTTTGCGTTCGGGAGGTCTTGGGAGTGTTTCGAGTGGTTGGTGGAAGATTAAGTAAATTATGTAGTTGTTGGTTCTAGTATGTCGCACCAACGGCTATTCGGCCGCTTCTGTGTGCCTGCCTCTGTGGAGGTTGGCTCGCAGATGCGGGCCCTGAGTAATTATGAGTTTTCACCCCTGCAGAGATTTCCTTGAAAAGGCGATGGCACATTTGCGGTGATTCGCTCGTACCAGCGCTTATGCGGGAAGTTTAGTGTTTCCGCCTCAACAGACTTTCTCTTCTGCGGTGAGGCCGCCACTGCGTGATATTCCGCCAGTGCGGGATTGTTGTTTCAGTCAGTTTCTTAAATTCCATAGAATGATTCACATTCCCAAAATATCATATCTCGGCATTAGAGTTGGTTAAGAGGAAAATTCTTGAAGTTTTTGCTGGAGTTCTTCATTAGAGGTAAATTCTTGACACTTTTTTATTATGTTTCATATTTTAAGGTCCCTAATCTTGGTATAGATTATAATTTGGGGAAAATGAATTGTAAGTTGTATGATAGGATAAGAGGGGATGAAACATTGATTTAAGGGTGTGAGATAAATTAGATTATCTTGATATTGTAAATTAGTATTGCTTAATGTTAGATGATCATGTTGTGGTGTTTAATTTCACCATGGAAACCCTTTTCAATTTGGGAGATATTCTAGGGTTTGGAATTGGGGCTTTTGGATAAATCATGCAATTTAGGATTCAATTGGGGTTAGTTTTCCAATTAACTTAAGGATATGACTACTTAATATGTAATTATGCTACTTGAGTAATAAAGTTCGGATTTTGGCATCATGGGCCCGGGGTTGGTTTTAGATGTCTTTTGGTATGTTTAAGGACTAAATCTTTGTATGCGTTTTAGCTTAATTATTAACGTAGAGTCTGTATATGTTAGACTACGATTACTACGAGGCGCTCTGAAAGGGAAAGGCATGCGTAGAGGGTTAACCGTTCATGGTACCTTCTTGGCTTTGAGGTAGGCTATAGTTTCTCTTTTATAGACTTTGATAGAAGTACGTACTAGTTATAAATGTTGATGGGTATTGGGCGTGTTTGAGGGTCCTACCTTAGCGGATGTGATAAATGCTTGGGTGGGTACCAGTGTTGAACTGTGATGATGGATGATTTGGGGAGTCAACCTTAAGGTGATTTCGATTGCTGTTGTTTTGTCTTGTCACCATTATGTGGGCTCGTCGCCATTCTTGATATTCTGTGTTTATTCATCACATAGATTTTGATATGATCTCCTAAATTACGTGAATTATGTGTTAATGACTTTCCAAAATCATGTGATATTCATTTCTATACTTGATTGCATCTCATACATTCTGATTACTTGCCTTGAATTGTCATTTGCATTCATACACTCATAGTTCCGATGATATTAAAATACGAGTGGTATGGAAATGTTGTAGGTCACCAGAAAAGTAAGTTGTTCTATGAGATGGTTGGAAACACTGAGATGATGAGGATCAGGTTGCACTCCTGCAATGGATGATATTACAGCCAAGAGCTGGGATCCGTTAAGAAAGTTTCAGATGAGTAAATGGACTTCGCGGTCCCATATGGGTGTGCAGTTCATAAAATTTAATCGCATGTATACAAGAGATGAAAGGTACTTGGCATGTGCATTGCATTCATATCATACACATATTATTTTATTGGTTACCTGCTGGTTGGTAAATTATATGGAATGGTTAATGAGACTTGGATGATTAAATTGTTTGGAATGGTTAATGAGACTTGGATGATTTCTTCATAGAAAGCATGTTAATTAATTACATGATACTTGGATTATAGAACTCGTCTGTAAATGTGCTTGCATGATTCATGAACCCTTGTATGAATAAAGTGTCTTAATTGATTCAGTGAACCTTTATGTGAACTATGAGACTTATATGATTATGAAATTGTTTAGTATAGGATTACGAGAGAGTTGACTATATATTTATCTCTATTAAGTATCTCCCGGCGTTGTCGGCCTATGATGTCTATGGGGGTACGTTGTGTACTCATGCTACACTTGTTGCATTCTTTTTGGATGCAGCTACAACGCCTTCCACCAGTTCAGGACTTCGTGGCTGAGTCTGAGCCGGCGAACTTCCAGTATTCAGGGTGAGGATGTTTTTTTCCAGCATTGCCCTGGATGCTCCTATCTTTATTACTTTCTTTTACTTATTCGAGAGACATTTCTATAATTTCATACTAAGTTACTCTTCGATTGGATTCTTGTATTCAGATGTAGTTCTCTTGTATTATTGACCAGATTTTTGGGGGTTGTATAACTTATTATCAAACTTATTTCTTCTTTTATGTTATGAGTGGACAGTTTATTTAAGTATCTTGCTATTTCCGCATTTCTTATTTATTTGTGTGGGATAATCGGGGAGTGGTTCGCCTAGCAGTTGGAACAGTGTAGGTGCCACCACGATTCCTTAAAGAGGTCGTGAAAAGACAAGAGAAGTCTCTGTAACATGAAAGTACTCTCAATAAGGGACAAACAATAGCAAGAAAAGGATGCTTCTTTTGAAATCCGTTATTCGTTTAGAACCCTGCCAAGAAAGAAGGAAAAGTCATTACATACCTTTGAACTGAACTTGCAATGATGGCGAAGAAATCAACTTGCTTTACAAGTTAATCTTGAACGACAAAAACTAAGCTCTTTACACCTTACTTCACTATGAAGAAATCTCCGATTTGATATCATCCGAACAAAACCAATGTGGGTATAACCTCTATGTCATTCTTTGCATTTTTGCTTTAGCAAAAGAAAACTTTTCCGCTCCACACATTGCTACTATTGCCTCAATTCTCGTGGAAAATGATTACTTCCTATACATATATATCCTAATGAACGTTTCAACATATTTATTTATTTTATTATTATGAGAATCAATCCTACTACTTCTGGTTCTAGGGTTTCCACGCTTGAAAAAAAATCGTTAGTTCAAAATGATCAATATGTAGAATCAGAATAAGTAATTGCTGAGATTCGCGCAGGAATATCCACTTTGAATTTTAAAGAGAAGGTTCGCAAACACCCCACTTCAGGAAAAAGCACTTTCTATCTCCATGTGCTACAAAACAAACAAACTTATCTAAGCACTAAAAGCAACAATAAGGAATGGAATAGGAGAAGATATAGTGCAAATCACTTTTCACTTTCTCATCAGTCCAAACCTTGTCCTCTTGACATTCCCCTTGCGGGGAACTATCAAAAGCGATTGTTGCTCCTTATGCATAATTCCGCTCAACTCTCCCTTTAGAGCTACCCTTGCCTGAAAAAGGAAAAGGTATCTTACTAACCTACTAGAGTAAGTAGTCTTGTCCGAAAGCCTCGGGCGAAAAGACAGCAAGAAAGTACCAAGGCCTCTTATTGTGTTGTGCACTCTTCGCCTTCTAGCTAGGAAGCCAAAGAAATGGTGCAACGAAATCAATGTAAAAAACTGGAGTAAATTTTTGGATGAAAGGAAACATCTTTGTAAAGAAAAAAATGAATTAATTAAATTGAAGTTCTTTCTTTGACAAAGCACGAAGAGTAATTGATCAAATTCGCGGACGTTCCTATGAGTAAACGCTTATGATACTAGAACTCATGCCCTATCGAGCATGTTATCCCATTCTGAAATTGATTTATTCTGTAGCAGCAAATGTTAGTTATAATATGGGTTCCAGCGAAGACGTCATCGGTAAAAACCTTTCTTATTCGATCACCGAGAAGTCGGACGACTCTTCAGTAACCCATGGTGATCCGATCCCTTTGACACTTTTTTCGATGTATACCCCCTCCATCATTCGGAGGTAGAAGAAATAATATAGTGAATGAGAAAGATAAGGAGTTTGGAACCACTAACGAAAGGGGGTCGGATAAATAGTTAGGGAGTGAAACAGTCTTTTGGGGGATAGAGGGACTTGAACCCTCACGGTTTTTTGAAATCATCGAGGTATTTGGGTAAATAGATATAATACATGTAATCGCAGAAACTATCAAAATAAAAAAAGAAGTGACAATAGTTACTATAAGTATGCGAAAGAACCCTTTTTCGAATTCCCTTAAGATCTCAAACTTATGTTTATCAACTTTTCCTATCCAAATGCCTATAACCCCCCCCCCCTTAAAACGTGATTAGTAAAGAGAATTTGTATAGTTAAAATTTGTCATAATCTTACTTTACACTTGTCATATAAGCACTTCATGTGCTATGACTCACTGCCTCATAACTTGATCCTATCTAGTTTAGTTGATGCCACATGGTAGCCTTATAATTCTCAAGAATTGTGCTCATTACATAAGAGCAAAAATTGTTGTCCACGTAATATTTATCCAATAATAATAATTAATTTTTTAATCTCAACTCACTTAAATAATAATAATATTTTAATACACTTCATATACTCATTATAATATATCACTATTACATAGCCTCTTTTAGCACACACAAAATATTATTTTCAATTGTTGTCATCACGCATTGAAGTCCAAAATTATTTTGGGGCTTCATCCTTTTATACAATGAACTCTCGATCTGCATACGTGTATATGATCAAAATTCTACGAGGCTTAGGCCTACTAACATATGTAGAGATATTCAAACCATAGCCTGACAATAGGGTATTACACTAACGCTAAGGTACATGTATTTAAGTTGAATTCTAACTTTAATAACTTAAAAAAGAACAATACCAACAACAACCAACCATCAAAATTCAAAACTAGTGAAATAACTTCTACATTATTTTCACAAATTCAAGAGCAATAACATTATAAAGTATATTTAAAAAAACTAACACATTCATATTGATATTGAACATAAATATAGCAAATTTTAACACAAAAGATAATCTAAAGTGATCCCAATATATTTTTGACAAATAAAGTTTACATTTTTTTTGTCAAATTAAAATCCATACACATCAATAACATTATAAATATTACATAAATAAACTAATACATAAACATTAAACCCACAAACTAAAAAAATCCCTAAAACCTACAAAAGCAATTCAAGATAAAAATCCCTAAAAATTAACCTTACACATTTTTGACAAATAAAGTGTATATGTTTTTATCAAATTCAAATCCATACACATCAATAACATCAAAATATTATATAAATAAATTAATACATAATCATTAAACCTAAATCAAAGAATCACAAAGCAATTCAAGAAAAAATCCTAAATTTTAACCTTGATTTGTGGGGCTTGGTCGCGGTGGGAAGGGGGTCGCAGTGTTGCCTGACGCCTGTGACGGGAGTGGGGTCGCGGTGGGGATGGGATTTTCTTGGGAGAAATTTCGGTAGGGATGGGGTTGTTTGGGAGAGAATGGTGAAGTGGAGAGAAAGACCCGACGGGGTCTGGTTAAAATAAAAATCGACGAAAAAAATCAATCAAGTCTGTCGGTTTTTTTGAATAATTGACCATTTTGTTACCAAAAAAATAAATAAAAAAGGAAAACTCAACGACCTCCGTCGGTTTTCTTAAATAAAGGAATTAAAATATTTTTTATTAAAATTTAAAAAACAAATTAGAATTATAAATTATTTTTATTATTTTAACAAAATACGACAAATTACGTTGGTATTTTATTTTATTTTTTTATTTATTTTTAATAAAATTGACGGGTTATGTCGATTTCGTTGTATTAATTTTTGCAGATTTTCCGCAAAAAAAGATGACGTCTTTTATCAGTTTTTAATTAAAAAAATTGAAAATAATAATAAATTACCTAAACTGACAAATTGTGTATGTTTTCCGTCGTTTTTTCTTGATGGCACAGTCTATCAATTTTCTTTCCTCAATTTAACAGTTTTTTAGTAGTGCTATCCCATGAGGGATTACAGTCAGACGATGTTATTCTATATGACAGTCAAATCATACAAAGTTAACATCAGTTTATAAAGCAAGTCAGGGATGTACTTGGTGTGATTCCAACAATATTATATGTTGATGATGTAACTCTATCAAAAGTATGTAGATGTAGCATACATAGCCCAACTAAAGGAAGGATACATAAAAGGAGATAGAACAAAATATATTTCATCGAAAAGTTTTCTCACACATGATCTCCAAAAGAATGATAATATCAACATGTAGGGCTGGCAATTTCACCCTAACCCGATGGATATCCGATCCACCGACCCGATTATATGGATGAAAAAATGATAAAACATGGATTTAATAGGGTGACGGATGGATCGGGTCGGATTTGGGTGGACATACATCCAACCCACCACCCGACCCACCCATCCACCCGTAATAAATTAATTATTTTCAATCCACCCCTCTTGTAGATCTTTTAATATTTGATATAAATAATTGATAAACATGATTGCTAATTATAACTACCAATTTATGGATCTATTTTTACAAAATATAAACTTGTGGTCAACTTTTACATTTAAAATTTGAAATCTCAAATCATGCCTTTTTGAATGATTTGGAATTTCATCTCATGAGATGAAATCGCATGTCCAAACGATGATTTCATCTCATAAGATGAAATTGCATGTCCAAATGCTTAATAAATGTTATTTTTAATTTGACTGAATCAGGCTAATCAAAATAACTTGAGTTAAGAAATATGTGGGTCGCTAACTCATCTAAATTTAAACAGATTGAACAAATTATATTTTTATCTGCTAATTATACCACTTTAAGTTTGATCAAGTAAAACGTACATTGAACAACATAAGAAAGGGAAAAAACAAATGTTGATCGTTTTCACATAAAAATGTGAACTCACAGTACTAGGAGGATTGATGATATTTATTTTATCTTAACAGTTGATATAATCAAATGCAACTTTGTGGGTTTACCAGACCCTGTCATTCTCGAATTAATCCGTACAATTCTCTACTTCCAATAAAATGAACAAAGTAAAGTTCATTTTTGTGAAATTTGAACTGACATATTTATTAACTGTTATAAATTACCTACAAGACTTGAGTATTGATCAATTTTAAAAAGTCTTCATCGCTTCCATCCACGAAGCACCTGATCCACCTGATTCACCCGTGGATGATGGGAGGATCGGATGTGGATTAAAAAAATAGGGTGATGGATGGGTCGGGTGGTGGATGGATCGTTGGCGGGTGAAGGCGGATTGAGCTCCACCCGATCCACCTCCAATCCATTGCCAACCCTATCAACATGCAACAGATTCGTTTGAGTGATAATATGACTAATTTATTCATCAAATCTCTACAAACTACAATTCTCGAGAAGATGGTATACAAGATTGGGATGCGAAAATTCAATTTTTCAGATTGATGTTCTCATCAGGAGTGTTAATATGTGTTGTACTCTTTGTCCCTTACAAAGTTTTGTCCCATTGAGTTTTCCTTGTAAGATTTTTCATGAGGCAACCATAAATGCGTATTATTTGATATGTGTACTCTTTTTTATTCACTAGAATTTTTTCCACTATTTTTTTAGTAAGGTCTTAATGAGACACATTATCTATCAAATAGACATATAAGGTGGAGTATTATAAATATATTTTATATATTATTGTGAATGTCTAGTTATTTCTTTGGAGAAAAGTTAGGCTTAGTTACTTTTGGAACCAAGTTAATATTTTCCTATAAATAAAAAGATTCTCATTGATTGTATTGTCTTCCCTCAAGAGAAATAATAATGTCTCTCTTCTCTCTACCTTTCTCTATAATATTCTTCTTTTAATTCTATTATTTTATAACATATTCACATTAAAGTAATTATTTGGCAAGGGTGGGTTTTATGTAAATGTTTTCAGAATTTACACCTCCACTTTGGTTTTCCAAAGAGGATGCAGGTAACTTCATACTATTAGCTTACATGTGCTTTAATCTCTCTTCTTTTCTTTTCTTTTCTATGCTCTCCTAACTTAATTGTATGATAGAATAATTTCTCTTGGGGATTCCTTTCATTATTCACAATATATATAGTTCTACAAAGGTGGATTCCTAATATGGTACGAATCCTAACTTATCTTACAAAGGTTGATCCCTAATACAATTAGAATCCTAAGTTACCTTAAATATACATCTATCATAATTACAAAATATACGGAGAATATTCACTAATACTCCCCCTCAGACGGAGCGGGATTAGGCCGAACGCTAAGGCTGGATCGGAAGTAGGTGAAGAGTTGTCGCGGTAGTTCCTTTGTGAAGATGTCTGCATACTGATAAGAGGAAGCCACGTGTAATATTTTGACCTGACCACGGGCAACCTTCTCTCGCACAAAGTGGATATCCATCTCAATATGATTAGTCCGCTGATGTTGGACCGGATTATGAGACATATAGATGGCAGATATGTTGTCACAATAGACTATAGACGCCTTGCGGAGTGGACACTGGAGCTCCAAAAGAAGATTTCGGAGCCAATAGATCTCAGCAACTACATTGGCGACACAGCGATATTCTGCTTCAGCACTCGAACGGGATAATGTGGCCTGCCGTTTGGCGAACCATGAGATAAGATTATCCCCAAGAAATACACAGTACCCTGAGGTGGAACGACGTATGTCGGGGCATCCTGCCCAATCTGCATCCATGTAGGCAAGAAGCTTGGTTGGGGCAGAGGGGTATAGATGTAATCCAAAGTCTAGTGTGCCCTTAACGTATCTGATAATACATTTAAGGGCGGCAAAATGGGACTCTCGGGGGTCGTGCATGAACAGACACACCTGCTGAACGGCATATGCAATATCAGGCCTAGTGAATGTAAGTTAATGAAGAGCACCTGCTAGACTCTGATATAGAGTGGGATCAGAAACTGGCGCACCGTCATTAGCACTAAGCTTGGATTTTGAGTCCACCGGAGTTGGCATAATTTTACAATTTGCCATCTTGGCCCTATACACTATCTCTTCTGCATACTTACGCTGACACAGGTACATAGTGGCTGCAGATCTGGTCACCGATATACCCAAAAAATAACTTAGCTTTCCCAAGTCAGTCATAGCAAATTCAGTTTTGAGTAGAGCAATGATTTCATTCTTCAACCCATCAAATGAGACAGTAAGAACAATGTCATCGACATATAATAGCAAATATGCAGTGCTGCTACCTCGGTGAAAAGTGAAGAGAGAGTTATCACACCTGCTATATATAAAACCAATCTGCAGAAGATACCTGGCAAAATGATCATACCAAGCGCGGGGTGCCTGTTTCAATCCATACAGTGATTTCCTGAGACGACATACAAATTGCGGAACTGCCGGATGAATAAAGCCAGGGGGCTGATGCATGTATACAGTTTCTTTCAAATCCGCATGAAGACATGCATTCTTGACATCTAGCTGATGAATCGGCCAATGCATGCCATAGCAATACTGAGAACAGTCCGAATAGTGGCCGGTTTAACAACCGGACTGAATGTCTCACCACAATCAATACCCTCATGCTGATTAGTACCATTTGCAACTAGTCTTGCCTTATACCTCTCTAAGTCAGCGTTGTCTATGAACTTGTGACGAAATAGCCACATACACCGGATAACATTCACACCAGTTGGTCTAGGTACCAAATCCCAAGTGTTCTGCTTGGTTAAAGCATTAAACTCCTCGCACATGGCCGCATTCCAATTAGGGTCCAGTTTAGCTAGTTTTGGATTCTTTGGAATGGGTGATAAGGTTTGTGTGGAGAGATTGAAGTGAACCTTGGGTTTGAAGATCCCGTGTTGTGCACGAGTCTCCATGCGGTGAGAGGGCAGCAGTGGGAGGGCAGCAGTGGGAGGTCGGGACTAGTTGCTGGACTGGGAGGCAGCAGGGTTGCGGGACTGGTTGTTGGACTGATGGGAAGCAGTGTTGTTGGAGGTGCGATGAAGCGGCCCAGTTCTTTGAGCGTAAGCGATATGGGTGGTCTGAGGAGACTTCGGCCAGTTCTGCGCGAGGTGGTGGTTGGGTATTTGACCGAGAGTAGGGAGTTGTTGGTGTATGGCCGGATAGTGTTGGGGAAGAGACTGTAGGAACAGTGGGCTGCTGTTGGTATAGATTTTGGATGACCGGGGACAGACATGGTTCATCGAGAAAGAAGTAGTCAGTGGTCTGAAATTTCCGGAGATTTGAAAAAGAAAAGGTTGTCTCATCAAAGGTGACGTGACGGGAGACGATGATTTTGCGAGTAGCAATGTCATAGCACAAGTAGCCCCGATGATTAGGAGATAGACCAAGGAAGACACATAGCAGAGTGCGAGGGGCAAGTTTGTGAGGTGCAGTGGAGGCTATGTTGGGGTAGCATGAGCATCCAAAAATACGTAGGTGATCATATGATGGTAGCCTACGGTATAAGATTTCAGTAGGGGTCTTGTTTTGGAGTGTGCTAGTTGGTAAAATATTAAGAAGGGATTCTACCATTTTGACAGCATAGACCCAAAAAGGCGGTGGTAGATAGGCATGAAACAAAATTGTGCGAACCATGTTATTGATGGTACGTATAATTCGTTCAGCCTTTCCATTTTGGGAAGAAGTATAGGGACAAGAAAAATGGAAAACCATGCCTTGTTTAGAACAGAAATTGTGAAATGCCGAGTTATTAAATTCACGTCAATTATCACATTGGAATGATTTGATAGATTTTTTAAATTGTGTTTTAATGAATTTTTGAAACTCGAGGAATTTTGCAAAAACTTCAGATTTGAATTTCAGTGGGTAAATCCAGATAAAATGTGAAAAATCATCCAAGAATACTAGATAGAATTTATGACCCAAAGAGCTAACAATCGGAGATGTCCACAAATCAGCATGAACAATATCAAATGGAGAAAAAGTAACACTGTTTGATGACATAAATGGAAGACGAGTATGTTTGCCTAGTGGGCAAGAAAAACAGTGTTGGACAATTTTCTCATTATTACATTGAATACGCTTAGAAGTCCTAAGAAAAGTAAAAATTGGGTCTCCGGGGTGTCCGAGTCTGTTGTGCCAAGTTGAGGGAGAGATCGCCGCAAGGGATAGAGGTGCTTGCGGTCTGAGAGCGGAATATTGAGTGAATGGGTAGAGATCTCCCACACTATTGCAGAGTGTAAGAATTTTCCCCGTATTGAATTCCTTCACAGAAAAACCAAAAGGGTCAAATTCGACAGACAGAGAATTATTTCTAGTGAATTTTCTAATAGAGATTAGATTTTTAATGATGTTACGAGTGTATAGGACGTGGTTTAGGGAGAAAGGCGGGTGTGGATGTTTGGTGTGTGTGTTATCGTAACCTTCAATTGCATGCGATGACCATTGCCGACAGTAATAAATTGAGGACATTTTAACCGAAGCAGTTCAGATAAGTTACCTAACGACCGGGTGAGGTGAGATGTGGCTCCGGTGTCCATGTACCAATTTTTGTCAGGCTGTTGAAGGTTCACGGTGTTGTAGGCCTGGCCCAAATCAGTGGGGCCCAGGCTGCTGTTGTACTGTTGTTACTGTTGCTGGACCGAAACCAGGTGGGCATGATGCTGCTGCTGCTGGGCCTGCGTGGTGGCTGGGACAAGGCCCAAGAGGCTGGTCGACCATGCATTTCTTTGGAATGGGCCCTGCGGTCGAATGCGGGCATGTAGCGAGGCCCGATTCGCTGGTTGGGCCCACTTCTGCTTCTTCTTTGGTTCCAGAATTGATGTTGTCCAGTGTTTGGGCTTGTTTGCTGTCTAGCCCACTGGTTGTGTTGGCCCTTTCCGCGGCCCTTGCCTTTGTTGTTGTTGCCATGGCCTTTGCCGCCACGACCTCCGCCGCGGGACTGCTGGTGGTGGTGGTCTTGTGGTGGTGGCTGGTTGGTGTTGGCCGCCGGTGTTGCCATCCCGTCAACGGCTAACGCCTTTTGATTATGTTCCTCTTGTTTAGCACGACGGGTTTCTTCCAACAAGAGTTGTGACCGTGCCTTGGTGAAACTGGGTAGTGGGTCGGCCTATTGAATCATCGTTGCAAGTGTATCGTACTCACCTTTCGGTAAACCTGCAACTAATTGGAGTACCATTTTGGTTTCAGAAACAGAATTTCCGACGTTGGATAGTTGGTCGGCTATGAGTTTCAGTTGTTTGCAATATTCGGACATGTTGTTAAAATTCTCGAGACGCGTATTGTTGAATTGCTCCTCCAAATACACTGCCCGCGTATTTTTATTGTCCTGAAAAATTTCTTCCAACCGCACCCAAAGGTCACGTGCTGTAGCACCTGTTTTCATGATGGTACACAACAAATCTTTGGAGATGGTGCCGTATATCCACTATTTGACGATGGCGTCAAGGCGATGCCATGTTGATTCAGCAATATCGGTGGGACGAGGAACGGAGTCATCAATATGGTCGAGCACGTTGTATGCACATGCATGAATATAGAATAGTTCTGTCCACATGGAATATTGACGGTCTTCTTGGTCAAGAATTATAGGGATAGAATTCTTGATATTTGTAACGGCGAACGCCGAGTGAAAAGAAGACGATGAACGTTGAGAGGGGTTGTCAAAAGTGCCAGTGGAGGAACCGGAATTTGTGGGGGAAGACATGGTGGCTGCCTTCATGCTGTTTCGGCCGAGGGAAAAACAAGAAAAAAAAATTATGTTTGGCCGAGAAAGAGAAAGAGAAGGGAGAAGAGTAGGGTTTAGGTTTTAGGCTCTTGATACCATGTAAGATAGAATAATTTTCTTTGGGGATTCCTTTCATTATTTACAATATATATAGTTGTACAAAGGTTGATTCCTAATATGGTACGAATCTTAACTTACCTTACAAAGATTGATTCCTAATACAATTAGAATCCTAAGTTACCTTAAATATACATCTATTATAATTACAAAATATACGGAGAATATTCGCTAATATTAATAATTACAACTTGGGAATCTTATATATAAACCTAATAATAAAACTGTTTCTTGCAGACTTTCTAGCAGATATGTGAAAGCTTCCATTACTCCATTACATGGCATGCGTTCAAGATTAGACATTACATACAATATGTCTATTGAAAAGTTATAGCAACCCATGGTAATTTGTAAGGCCTGCTTCAGTATATAATGAGTCAACAACTCGTTGTCTCTTCGTCCATCTTGGTTATCCTTTAATTTTGTGCGCCTAGAACCAAACCACATTCTGTGAAGTTTAATTTTTAATTTCTTCATTTTAGCTTAAAATGTGATTTTAGTCTCTACCGGTGACCGTCTCTATGAAGTCTTTATGGCAATATTTTCTCGATCAAGACTTGCACAAGTGATCATGCAGTATGTTAAATGCATAAAGTCACTTATAGGATCATAAAATCAATATCATAGGGGAATAAAATACTTCAATTTTAGAAACCAAGTGTTTTTTCTTTGAGAGCATTTCCTTTCGCTGAGGGTGGGCCGATGTTTTGACATAGACGCAAAACCAACACGAGTCCTCTTAATTAGGTCATGTTCACTTGTCAATTGTCATGATGAAGAATTCACTCCTAGAAATAGAGATTGAAATTTGTACTATAAAACATGATTTTTCCACCTCATTTTTATCGAACTAACTCACTGAAAAACGCATGGTGGAAAACACACTACAAGAAAGTATAGAATTGGCAACAAAACTTTAGCAACAATAAATATATTGTTGCTAAAAAATGTAAATGACAATAAAAATTTAATATATTATTGCTAAAACGTAAATGGCAACAAATTGAATATGTTGTTGTTGCGAAAACTTTTCACATCGGAGGTTATTACAATGACATGCAATAATGTTTGTCGTTACGAAAAATACTCTTGGCAACATCCAACATATGGCAACAAAAAATGCTGTTGTATGTCTTTCTTCTTGTAGTGACATGTTCTCATTGAAATGCTGGAAAACCTCTTAATTTTTTTCATGTGAAAACATTATTATTTAGGTTTTTTCCATCAACATTCAGTGGGAAATAGCCACTGAATATTTTTTTAGTAAAAAATTCAGTGAGAAAATAAAGATTTTAGTAGTGATTGAACATTGTTAGACTGAATGTTGAAAAGTCAGTTTTGTCTCCTTCATCAAATCGTTGTTGTGCTTTTAAGTGAACAACTTGTTGCCAGAAATTTTGATAAAAATATTTAAAAAATGTAAAATGTAATGTCACAATTGCGAATCAAACCTGTGACCTAGAACAATTTTTGAGTCACCTTTGCCACCAAAGTAATAAACTTCCATTTATCTTAAAGAGATTCACCATACCATAGATATACTAAAAGATTTGTTTTTTTTTTCTATTTGCACTCACCATATGTGGCTCCGCCGGCATACATGAGCTTAGTTACATTACATGTCTCAACAATATTTACTTTGCGAAACCTAAACCCATAGAATCAATTAATGAAAGATAAAACACAAATTTTACACATTTTATGAAGATTAATTAGAAAATTATTCTATTTACTAATTTTTTTTTAAAAAAAGAAAACTAGCCCTCAGTTCGCCTCAAGCACCACTTGTCTAATCAAGGAAGAAGAGGAAAACTAAGAAAAGTTGCAGGGACAGTTCTCCCTGGTGGTATATACTACTCTATCTTTTACTAACACTTATATTTTGATATACAAGTAATCAACATTTCAAAACTCTACGTCTAATTAAATAGTTTCACATTAAACTAGAACGGAGAGAGCACCATGTTGTAATTACAAATGTATAATACACTTGCACACAGACGCACATATGCATATACTAGTGTCTCGGAATCTCGGGTTAGATAGTTTATAATATATATGAAGTGGGATTATCCCACAACAAAATGCAAAAAAGAGTTTGAAGACTTTATATATTAAAAGTCTTTTATTTTCAGATTTTATTTCAAATCTAAATTTAAATGGATATGTATGTTCATGAAACAAGATGACTATTAAGAACAGTCACTTTTAACTCTATAAATAAGGTTTTCCTTCATGAAGTAGCATATAGAAAAATTTGCAGGTATAACACATGCTTTGTTATATCCTGAAGGGAATTGCTTGTATTTTCTCCAATTTGTATACGAGCAATATCTCTTTAAGGAAAGTCGATTTATTCACGCCTAAAAACCATTTCTTTTTAGATTATGTTTACTTATTTTTCTACCACCTCGGCATTGCAGATTTATACAGATTGATGATATTGGGACCGAATTAATATTCATGTTAAAAGTAAGAAATAATTCGTGAAATGAATCAGCAAAGAAAAGAAAAACGGGTCAACTAATACCTTAACAGAGGTAAAGCTAAGACAAAAACATCTTTTGCTAGCTAGTTTAGAAGGCGATAATGCTTATCAATTATGTTCTTAAGTTTTAGGAAGATCAACGTTTTTGAGTTTTATAAATACACTGAAAGACTTTGTACAACATATGAACTTCTGTCTACCTAGTGTTTGAGAAAGTTGAAGTAAATCTAGGTTTAGCCTGCTTTTGAGGTAAAGCAGTAAAATTATATTTGGAAAGTTCATCAGAAATTAGCTGCTGAAATAAAAACAAGGTGCATAGGAAAAAAAGATGCCCTAGGTTGAACTTTATCATATTTATCATGGAACTTTAACCTATGATATTTCAAAACATAATTACCAATTCGAAGTATGTGGGATTTGTCAGGGCAATGAAACTCCATAACTAGTCAACAAAATAATGAAAATGTAATCTCCTAACATAATCCACTAACCCCCCCCCCTCTCCACACTCACCAAAAGAAAAGGGAGAATAAGAACATAAGTTCAGTAATTCAATCAATCAACTATGCTTCAATTTACTAAATTTGAAGTCATCTATAATGAGGCAGTTCCTTATATTTCGCCATTCCCACCTCATATGATATGTAAGATGAGATTAACTTGGATAGTTGTAGTTAAAAGAGTATGTAAACATTTAGATCTACCTGAGTTAGTTTCAAGATTTTGAGTCATCTATACATCGATTCAACAATCGTTACACTCACAAAACTCAATATCATTTAGTACTATGGTACAATGAACGATCCAAAATTAAGCGACGTTTATTAGCCGTCATAGAAAAACAAACACTAATAAAGAGGATGGAAATGATCATTATTCTTAACTCAAAAAATTTCCACAAAGGGAAACAAGGGATCGATCGAGAGACAATTAGCTTACATCAACAATACATAGGCAGACAAACCGGAGCGGCTGGACCGGGCTGGGCTTTTTATCGATCGGGCCGGACAAGCATGGAGGACATAGGTGAGTAGTGGCGACTAGATATTGAATTGGACCTTCGCGACACAAACATGCCCGAAAATCGAACCACTGAATTTAGAATCCAAAATATGTCTCCCAAAACATATGCCAATTCGTCGTATATACTCATGCTTTTCCTTAACATTACATGCATCACTATTGTCATTGCATCTCCAAATCTAATCATTCTTTTCAATTTTCTCTTCTTCTTCTTCTTCTTCTTCTCTTTTTCTTTCTTTTGAATCTTTGGATGAATGAAAGTAGCACTTATGTGAGTAATAACTTATATAGTCTACTATCAATTATTTGACATTAATTATACCAAAACTCTTAAAGGAAGAAGTACTAAAGGGCATGGTGGACTTACTTAAATACCCTTTTTTTTAACTTGTAAAAGCTTCTCACTACTTGTGAAAATCATGTAGTAGTTGAAGAGAAGTGATCAATTTTACTCCTTCAAGAAAAACAACCACTTTCATGCAGCTTTAGTTTCTTGTAACTTTTGAGAGCTTATGAATTTCAAATAGAAAGGGAGTCTTGATGGAAATCAGATGGACTAAAAATTAACTATTGAAGTTGGATTATTTTCTACCGTGTGGTAAATTAATCCGTCTATATTCACTTGAGTTGTTTGGCTATCATTCTGTTTTCTTTTTTCTTTTTCTGTGGGAGATAAAGGGACAATAATGTTATAAAAATCAAAGGATGTCTGACAGGTAGGAGAAAATTAAGTAATGAGCACATAATGAACTCATTTAACGCTCGACCAGCACGACTTAGAGCGTCCGTACAAATAAATATATAGAATTCAAGTGAAATATGTCGTCATAGGCATGTCCCATGCTATAAAGGTCCGATGTAGATGCAATTCCATTGGATCTAGCGTGACTAGATTTCAATATTTTTTTTCTATGGTCGACACAAATTTAGTTTATTGTACAATTTTCCGTGTGAATAGCTTGTCGAATTTCGCTTTTTTAACTGACCTACATAATTTATTACTCCTGTATTTGCGGCGTTAGTCCTTACTTGTTAAATATACACAATATACATGTATATATTGTGTATATTGAGTCTCGGATTTGCTCCCTTAATTGACTCTCGGTTTTGCTGATTTAGGTAATGTAAATTATGGTAAATATTTAGTATCCTAATTTAGGTATGGTTGTAATATAATTAGTAGTGTATTACCATAAATGTATAGAATAAGGTTTTAGGAATAGAATAGGAATAAGATTATCTCCTATTATGTAACTTGTATATATAGCCTTTCAAGTAATGAAAATAATCAAGGGGATTATTTATTTCATGGTATCAAGAGACTAGGTCTAACAAAAAAAAATTCTCTCCCAAATTGTGTGTCCTTCTCGGCCGAAACCCCCCCCCCCCTCGGGTTTCTTTACCAAAATTTGTCTTCCGCTCTCAAAATCTCTCTTACTATTCCCAAATTTCTCCTCCTCCTTTGTTCTTTCAATATGTCTAAGAACAATTTTCATCCTGCCCTCATGGTTTCTAACATCAAGAACAATATCTCTATTGTGCTTGAGATGGAAAACGTCCAATATGCGACGTGGGCAGAATTGTTTAAAATTCACGCTATCTCCCATCAAGTTATCCATCACATAATTCCTCCCGCTTTACCTATTCCCGCGGAGGATCCTCAGTTATGGATTACTCTTGATGCTACCGTTCTCCAGTGGATTTATTCCACTATTTCGGTTGACCTCATACAGAAGATTATTGAGCCGGATACCACGGCTATGGCTACTTGGAATAGATTGTGTGACATATTCCAAGATAACCAACATTCACATGTTGTCACACTCGAGCGGGAATTCTCTCTAGTTCTCATGGAAGAATTTCCAAACGTATCTGCATATTGCAAGAAACTCAAGGAGTTGGCGGACCAACTCCGTAACGTTGGCGCACCAACTCCGTAACGTTGGCGCACCTCTAACAAATAATCGTCTGGTTCTACAACTGGTTGCCGGTCTTTCTGAGGCTTATAATGGCGTTGGGACTCTCCTTCGTCAAAGAACCCACTTTCCGTTTTTTATCAAGCCCGCTCCATGCTTACTTTGGAAGAAGTCGGTTTGGCTAAAAAGACGGCTACCGGAGCAAGCCCCGTCGTCCTAATGACGTCCTCCACAAATTCTTCAGGTTTTGTTGATAATTCAGGCCAAAACCGTACTCATGGTGGCGGCAAAAATAATCGTAAGAATAATAACAAAAACTGCGGGGGCAAACGCGGCGGTTCCGGTGGTGGTTCCGGTGGTCAGCAGGACGACAGTGGGGGCCGTCCAATCAACAGTGGGCCTCCTCCCTACTGGTCCCAGCAGTGGGGCCCATGGCAGTGGGGTTGTGGTAATGGACCGTGGGCCAGCAGCCCCTATTTTCCAGCGGCGGCCAAATGGCCGGATAGTCTACTGTGCCCAACAATCGCCAGATTAGGGCCCATCGCCCATCGCCCGATAATTCCAGCGATTACGGCCCAGACAGCCCGGCTCGAATTCTTGGGCTGACCTCGGCAAGCTCACCACGCATAGCCCCACTCGCAGGATGTCGAGGCCGCGATGTACATACTAGGTTTGACTCAACTGGACCCGAATTGATATATGGACACTGGTGTCACTAACCACATGACATCCAATTCAGGTACTCTCTCATCTTATTCCAATTTGAGCAACACTCGCGGTATAATTGTCGGTAATGGTAACTCTATTCCAATTCAGAGTTATGGTCATAAAACTCTATCTCCCCCCAACCCTCCTCTTATCTTGAAAAATACTTTACATGCCCCCAAATTGATTAAAAACTTAGCGTCTGTCCGAAAATTCACCACTGACAATTTTGTTTCTGTTGAATTTGATCCTTTTGGTTTCTTTGTGAAGGATTTCAAGACGGGGAGTCCTCTCATGAGGTGTGATAGTAGGGGAGGTCTTTATCCTATCACACCCGATTTCAGTCCATCGAGTCAAGCCTGCCATCAGCCTTTGCAGCCATTTCTCCTTCCTTGTGGCATGCTCGCCTTGGTCATCCGGGATCCTCTATTTTATCTGTTTTAGATAAAAAAAATAGTTTTATTTCTTGTAAGGGTACGAGTCGTACTCCACTTTGTCAATCTTGTTCGTTAGGAAAAATTGTTAAGTTGTCATTTGTAGACTCAAATTCTCATACTTCAATGCCATTTGATATTATTCATAGCGACATATGGACGTCTCATGTTCTATGTTCGTTGAGTCATCTGTATTATGTTCTTTCTTTGGATGATTATTCTAAATTTTTGTGAACGTTTCCAAATGCAAATAAATCTCAAGTATTTTTCGTCTTCATAAAGTTTAGAGCATTCATTAGAACACAATTCGAAAGAGAAATAAAAAATATTCAGTGTGATAATGGAAAAGAGTATGACAATGGGGTGTTTCGGGAGTTCTGTGCAAATAATGGGATTAATTTTCATTTTTCGTGTCCTCATACATCTTCACAAAATGGGAAAGCCGAACGCAAAATTTATTCCATAAATAACATTGTCCGCACTCTCTTAATTCATGCTTTTGTACCCCCATATTTTTGGCATCATGCTCTTCAAATGGCGACGTATCTCCTTAACATAATTATTCCCTCCAAAGGTCTGACATATTCTTCCCCCCTCCAAATTTTATATAATAAAAATCTGTTTTATTCTCATCTTCGGGTTTTTGGGTGCTTATGTTATCCGTTATTCTCATCCACCACAATTAACAAACTTCAGGCCCGGTCTACTCCGTGTGTTTTTTGGGTTATCCGTCTAATCATCGTGGTTACAAATGCTTTGATTTATCCTCCAAGAAAATCATAATTAATCGTCATGTAATTTTTTATGAAACCCAATTTTCATTTACTAAAGTTCATACTCCCGAGCCTAATTCGTATAATTTTTTGGATGATGGTATATCCCCATATATTACTCACCATTTTTCGGACATATCCTGCACCCAAAATCCTCCAGCGGGCCCACTGCCCGTTGGCCCCACTATTCCGTCGCAATTTCCAGTCACTGGATCAGTTCCAACGATTGGGCTGGGCCCAGCCCAATTTCACGGAACTAGTCGATTCTTTGCCCAGATTTGCCGATTTGGGCCAAGAGGCCCATCGTCACCGCCGGGCCACCGTCCCGAGCCCAGTAAATTCCCGAAATCCACTCAATTCTTCCTCGAGTCATAGGTCGGTCACTCGTAGTCAGCGGGGTATTTTTACACCTAAAAGACATTTTAATTTACATTATAGTGTCTCTAAATCCTCCTTGCCCCGTAATCCTGTGTCTGCCTTAAACGACCCGAATTGGAAAATTGCTATGATTGATGAATATAATACTCTTATTGATAATAAGACGTGGGAGTTAGTGCCCCGTCCTTCTGGTATTAATGTTATCAGGTCTATGTGGATTTTTGCTCATAAGGAGAATTCAGATGGCTCATTTGCTAGACATAAGGCGCGGCTTGTGGGTGATGGTAAGACTCAGCAGGTTGGTATAGATTATGGGGAGACATTTAGTCTGGTGGTCAAGCCGGCTACCATTCGCATTGTTCTTAGCTTGGCCCTTTTGAAGGCATGGCCTATTCATCAGTTGGATGTCAAGAATGCTTTCCTACATGGTGATCTCAAGGAAACAGTCTATATGCATCAACCGTTGGGATTCAGGGATCCCAACAGTCCTCATCGTGTCTATTTGTTGAAGAAGTCCTTATATGGGCTTAAGCAATCTCCCCGGGCCTGGTATACAAGGTTTGCTGATTATGTTTCGACTATTGGGTTCACTCACAGCAGGTCAGATAATTCCTTGTTTATCTACCGTCGTGGTTCGTCCTTGGCCTACATTCTGTTGTATGTGGATGATATCATGTTGACGGCCTCTTTCGATGACTTACGCCAGTCTATCATGACCATGTTCAGCTCTGAGTTTGCTATGAAAGACTTAGGACCCTTGAGTTATTTTCTGGGGATTGCCGCCAAGCGTCATTCCGATGGATTGTTCTTGTCTCAACGAAAGTATTCAGCCGAGATCATCGAGAGGGCTGGGATGTCATCCTGTAAGTCCACTTCCACTACAGTTGATACTAAGCCCAAGCTTGGTGTCGCGGCCGACGTCCCGTACGAGGATCCAACCCGCTATCGTAGTCTTGCAGGGGCCTTTCAGTATCTTACCTTTACCAGACGAATATTACGTATGTTGTCTAGAATATGTGTTTATTCATGCATGATCCCAGAATTGAGCACATGAATGCACTTAAACGCATCATTCGGTATATTCAGGGTACACTGGACTATGGTTTGCATTTGTATCCTTCATCGACATCCACACTTGTCTCCTACACAGATGTTGATTGGGGTGGGTGTCCAGACACCAGACGGTCTACGTCTGGCTACTGTATGTTCCTTGGCAACAACTTGTTCTCCTGGTCTGCGAAGCGTCAGGCGACTCTATCCCGCTCAAGTGCCGAGGTTGAATATCGAGGGGTAGCCAATGTGGTCTCAGAATCATGTTGGTTACATAATTTGCTTTTAGAGCTTCATTGTCCAATTCAAAAGGCAACATTGGTTTATTGCGATAATATTAGTGCCATTTACCTTTCTGGTAATCCGGTTCAGCACCAACGCACTAAACATATCGAGATGGACATTCACTTTGTCCGTGAAAAGGTTGTTCGGGCTCAGGTACGCGTCTGTCATGTCCCGTCAAGATATCAGATTGCAGACATCTTTACAAAGGGTCTTCCCTAGGTCCTTTTTGAAGATTTTAGGGACAGTCTCAGCGTTCGAAGACCGCCCGCTATGACTGCGGGGGTGTGTTAAATATACACAATATACATGTGTATATTGTGTATATTGAGTCTCGTATTTGCTCCCTTAATTGGCTCTCGGTTTTGCTGATTTAGGTAATGTAAATTATGGTAAATATTTAGTATCCTAGTTTAGGTATGGTTGTAATATAATTAGTAGTGTATTACCATAATTAGTGTATTACCATAAATGTATAGAATAAGGTTTTAGGAATAGGATTCTCTCCTATTATGTAACTTGTATATATAACCTTTCAAGTAATGAAAATAATCAAGGAGATTATTTCTTTCATTACTGTCTCTGTATACCGTGGTGGTTCCAAGATAGATTTAAATTTGAAACTTCAAAGTGAACTTTGAACCCCTTAAACCATTGAACCAATCTGTTCTCTTGTGTTCAAGGTATTTTTTATTTATTTAAATTTTTCATTGTTAGTAGAGGTGTTATATATCATGAAGCAAGTAAATTAGCCAACAAATTTATTGGCCCCGTCATATTTGAGTCTAATGGAAGGCAGTTGGTTTTTGTCCAACTGAAAAGGACCCATAGCCCCCATTAGGAAGCTTCTGGAAGGAGTCGAACACAGAGGGAAACGGCTGGTGTTAGCAATCTTTGCCAATTGATAAAGCAGTGTGAGACTTTGACATTAGCTTGTTTCATTATGTGTTGAATCTTCTCAATGGTGAAATTGAGCTTGTAGTTGCATTTTCTGTTTCCTTTAACCATTTAGAAGACTGTCTAAGGATATTTGGGCTTGTGCTTTGTCTTGAGGCGAGAGTCTCTCGAAAACAGTCGTTCTGCCTACCAAGATAGAGGTAAGGTATGTGTACACTTTACCCTCCCAGATCTCATATTGTGGGATTTCACTGGGTACGTTGTATTTAGAAGACTATCTAAGGGTATCTATAATTTTTTTTAACTAAATTGGGTATTCAAAATTTATATATGTATATATAAAATATAAAAAAATGTTTTATGTATATGATAATTTTTTACCAAAGGTGTTCGAGTGAACACCCTCAGCAGGCCCTAGATCCGCCTTGTCCATATATACTCCCTCTATCCCAATTTATGTGGCACCATTTCCTTTTTAATTTGTCCCAAAAAGAATGTCATCTTCCTATAATTAGAAATAATTTAACTTTAAAATTATTTTTTACCTTTAATGAAATAATTTAGAGTCACACAATTGTCTTAGTTTGTTTTATACCACATTTCTTGTTTGTGAGTAATTCGCCATCTTTTTTTATTTGTCACTTGTGACAATGTGAAACCAAATGTGATTACTTGGATTTCGAAATGCCGAGAGAAGTATAGTTAATATCTTAAGAGATGATCACTTTCACTAACGTTATACGTATTCCTTTTATTGAAAGAAAAAAAAAGGCATCTTCCTCGTTAATTTATGAATAAAAATAGACTCGGGAAATTCGTTTAGTCTAGCAATTCAAGTGAAATAGAAAAGAATTTTTTACATCATATGTCGAAATAGGACCCTAATTACTATTTTTATTAACCTTTTAAATTTACTTATCCAACATAACGATAATTTTCAAGACATAGAAAATTAAGGAAAACGTGCATAACTTGATTTAAGATCCAAATATTGTTATATCCCTCCCAATCCCTAACCCTAATTAATCATCTTTCCCCAAGTCCTCTACAACAGATGCCGGTTGTCGTCCTCTTCGCCAGTCACCAGAGCAGATCTGAAGGGAGATGTGTGACGCCGTCCTCTTTGCAATTCTATGTCGTCATCCTCTTCGCATATTACCTAAGCAGATTTTCTTATTCGTCTGTTTCCTCTTCGCATATCACCATCCTCTTTGCCAGCTTCATGCATATCATCGTTGCAACTTCACATCTGAGCTCTGGGAAGAAGAAATCACCCCCCGAGTAGATCTAGTGTTGAGTTGCACGTTTTTCTTTTTCTTTTTTGGGTAAAATAAAACGGTTTTCTTATTGCTCTGGTGGAATGTGCAATATGATTACTGTGGGTATTTATGGTGGTTATAGAAATTTTTCTTTCTAGTGGTGGAATGATTGTATGTTGGGGGTATGTCATTGTATGTAAGGTGTATATATTACTAGTGATGGGTCTGGTGTATGTCTGATGCATGTGGGGTGTATATGTCAGGTGTATGTGTTGGCACTAGCAAGAACTTCAGAGTTTAGTTTTGATGATTGATAAAATAAACGAACATATCAAGCATGTCTGACTTAATGAGATACTTCATATTTTCGCTTTGATGATTGACAAAGTAAATGAACATATCAAGTGTGTCGGGCTTAATGAAATAAATTCTACGCACTAAGCACCTCAAGTTGATTGCATAGCACAACGCACAAGGAGAGTGAACCAAGTCAGCAAACATGTGTTATCTTAGAAAGACGTGTTCTATCTTAGAAACAGAGCAACATATTGATCAGAAGTATGAGAGAGCAAACACACAGGGTAAGGCAATGATGAATGAACTAGGTTTATGGACTAGATCTATTCAACATACAGATGTAGTACAGAGTTGTACGAATCAGAAACAAAGCAGAAGTAAAATGAACAAGGTCTACGAACATGTTTCGTAACAGACACATATGCGAGACAGAGTTGAATGGAACAAATGCAAGGACCAGATCCAAGAACGTGTTCCTTGTCACGAGTCCTACCGCGAGTAGGATTTGTGGTTTACGGTAAAAACTTGTGCTATGTAGTCTAACAGTCCAAAAACGTTAAGGTTTCATGCTCAGAGTGCACATAATCAGACTATGAAAGAGATTCACAAGTTCATGTCATACTTCACAAACTTACACTCATATTGGAGATATTCATGATAGGTTCACACATTATTCACACATGAAAACAGGACAAGAAGATATCAATTGTCAGAGCATAAGCTTATACTCATTGGCACCCGAGATCAAGAGGATAGGTGATGGAAAAGGGAAGTCATATTCTAACTCATATTCATTACACATCATGCAAGAGTATAGGAACCAAAGTTGAGTGAAAAACAGAGGGACTATTGCCCCCACAAACCAATTATCAAGGCATCTGTATTGAGGTTCAACACCTCAGATCAATGTGTATTAATGCAACACTAGTACATAGAAGGAAGAGAGGTGACAAGCAATGCAAGACAAGTTCTTTATATTCTTACCCTATCCAAATTCTGAATTCAAGATTAAAACAATACTTGGGACTTAATGGTTAAGTATTCACTATCCTTAAGTGGGGTAATCTAAGTGAACTACCTTATTTATCTAGAAACAGTTAGATTGTAACTTATTTAATACTCTTAATCTAATTTCGTTCAAGTAATCAACCCTAATCAAGTCTAACTAATCCTCAAATGGCAAAAGAATATCAATCATTAGCATTATGAGCTAAACAGATCCCTTAAACTACTTTCAGGTTATTAACTTAGTCTTACCAAAGCCACAAAATGAACTATCATTTTAAAGATTATTTAACTAAAGTTATTCAGAGCTCAATACTAAGAGACTAGTTAAATTTTGAATAGCAGTTAAACACCAGCAGAGGATTAAACATTTAGTGATTTGAACATTAGACCCAACCCAAGCCAGATGCTAAGTAGACTAATTACAGATCAAATAATATCTAAAACACTTAAATAAACTGATTTAAATTAAACAGGAGTTATTAAGTCAACTAAACTAACTAAGCATATTTAAGCAATTGAATAACAAGAGATTAAACTAAAAGCAATCACATATAACTACACATAAAAAGCAAAAATAAAAGGGAAAAGGATTACATTTCCTAGTGCAACCTTGACTGAGATTTTGAAGTTGGGGAAACCCACGAACACTCAGTCACACACACACAAGAAAATTTAAAATGGACAAAACTCATTAAGGTTTCATCCTTGCTAGTTGTAAAGTACAGAAAAAGAGAGAAAGAGGAGGCTTACCTCTTTTTATGGACGGGAGAAGCAAGGACATTTAATGCCTTTGCCCAAATTGGCCTGAAGAAAAGCAAAAACATGTTGTACTTCACCATTTTTGGCAGTGATGACAATGAGAGCTAGGGTTTGGCTCCTCTTCGCGAGAGGAATTTGGGGTTCTCGCGGTTTAAACTTTAAAGGGTTGTTGGCTTCTGACCAATTTCGCGATAATTCGAAATTTAAAGAACGATGACTAGTTTAATTTACAATCAACTCATACGCATTTCTATTATAGCCGATTTTAATGCAGAAATTAATTACGCATTTCTATTATAACCGCTTTTAATGCAATAATTAATTACGCATTTAAATTGTAACCTTGAATTGTGAAACTCATTTCAAATAAAATCAATTTTGAAAAGTAATATAAACTTAAACCAGAATTGGGAAAAAATTGAAATGTAATTGTTATTTATTTATTTATTTATTTATTTAACCTAATTTCCTGACTTCACAGAGTAAAATACTCATCAATTAGCACTAAAGAAAGTCTCATTGCCGGATATTTTCACCTCCAAAGCTCCGTAAAAGAATCCCCAAAATCCTATTAACAATCTCAGTTTGGTCATCCGTTTGTGGATGACAAGTTGCTACTGATGAATCTAGCTATTAGGAATTCCTCGTCTCATAGATCAGGATCGAAACGAAAGAAGACATGATATACTTTGATGCCTCAACTTTATTTGTTGATTGCTTCTTTGGTTGATTGATTCTTGAAGACAAGCATACAGACAGACAGTGACACAGATCCATTTATGCTTTCGCTTATATAGCAATTTTCACTACTTTGACTCCAAAGTTTAAATATATTTAAAATTCATGAGACTTTCAAATGATATACAATAATATAATTTGTGATACTTTTCCAAATGTAATGGCAAAATATTACCAAAATAGTTTTTGTAATATCCTTTTGACTCTAAAAATGTGATAAATATATTTAAAATCATAATTTATATGTGAAATATTTAGTAGGCATAATATATTTTTACTTTACCAAATGAATTGGTAAAATATCACCAAACTAATTTTGTAAAATTATTTTGACTTTGAAAATAACATATTCTACTCTGTTTTTGTTTCAGAAAAATTTGACTAACTATTAAAATTATGGAGGGAAAAAATTGGGTGTCAACAGCATGAACGATCATGGACTGCCTTGGCCCAGCCCTTCACAAATGTAGTTGTAGACACCTATTTTTTATCCTTCAATAATTTTATTTAATTATTCAGAGTTCCCAAATCACAAATGGAGTGAAATATATTTTTCACAAAGCGAATATAATGTTATAAAATTACCTCGGGAGTATTTTGTCATTTCATTGACAAAACATCACTTGGTATTATATCGTATATCATATCCTTATTTTACATAATTTTGATCATCAATTATAATTTTAGAATTTTAACCGACAATTATAAATGTAATTGTCTCAAAAGTTTTTTAAAAACTAAACAATTAATGTTCCACCTCATCAAATTCAAAAATTTGTTAATTAAATATGACAATGGAATTACATGGTTTATTAATGATTATATTGTGGTAATATTGTAACCTAGTGTTGGATAATGATAGAAGATGATATTGTGGTGGTTAATTTGATGTTGGAAACCATTTTGAAATTGGGGGAAAATCTAAAGTTTGCAATTAGGCCTTTTGCATAATCATGAAACTGGGGGTCCAAACGTGATTAGTTTTCAAATTAATTTGAGGATATGATTCTATAGTATATTATCATGCTTTGTGAGTAATAAAGTTCCGACCTTTACCACCGTAGGCCTAGGGTTGATTTTAGGTTGGACTTTTGGATTGCTTTTCAGGACTAAGTCCTTGTGCTTTGTGTTAGAGTATTTATTAACATATAATATATGTGTTAGACTACAAGTATTATGAGGTGTTTCTCAAGGGCAAGGCCTGCGTCGAGGATTGAGGTTCGTAGAATCAGCTCGCCTTTGAGGTAGGCTATGATTTATCTTTATATACGCCGATAGAAGTACGTAGTCGTTATAATTATTGAGGGGTATTAGGCGTGTTTGGGGGTCCTACCTTTAGCGGTTGTGATGAACGCTTGGGTGGGTACCGATGTTGAACTGTGTTGATTGGTGATTTGGGGAATCGGCCTTAGGTTGATTCCGACTGCTGTTATTTAGGCTTATCTCCATTGTGTGGTCTTGTCGCTATTGTTGATAATTATTGTGTTTATTCATCACATTGCTTCTGTTATGAAAGACTGATTTATGTGAAAATTGTGTGTTATTGAGTTTCTGAAGCATATGATTTTCATCTTCTATATTTGATTGCATCTCATATAGCATGATTACTTGCGTTGTTATTGTTGCATTCATACACTCATGTTATTCTGATGATATTGAAAGTGGAGAGATATGGAGATGTTGTGGGTCCAATGAGACTGGAAAGGTAAGGATGTTCTTATGAGATGGATGAAACACTGAGATGCGGAAAATGATTGATATGGCTCGAAATGAGACCTAGGCTCTAGGAAAATGCGTGTGTTGAATTTCGGTTGGCTATGAGCGATATATGGATGGCTCGGGCTTCCCAGGGTCACGATTCATAGAATTTGAACGTGTGTATACCAAGTAGTGAAAAGCTACCTTGCATTTGCATTTATATCATACATTCACATTACATTGATTTCTTGTTAAATCAATTGTATGTGGATTTGGTTGATTTTCATGACTTGGAATCCTGATAAGAAAGATTCTGTTGATTTAACTCTGTATTATTTGAATGGTCGGATATTGAATTGTTATATGATCAAGGTGACTTATGTGATTCAATAAATTGTTTAGAATATGATCTATTTGAGAATCTACTTTATATTTATTTTTATTACGTATCTTCCGTCATTTTCAGCCTATGATGCGTACGGGGGTACGTTGTGTACTCATGCTATGCTTGCTGCATTCTTTTGGATGCAGATTCTGATGGAAATTTACTAATGTGGAATAAAGTATATCACATTAATTTATGACTCGAACAATTGGGGCCCGCACATCAGAAAAGTCATTTCCACACACGTGCACACGTAGTGCCAAGTATCGCAAATTTTATTAGTGAAGTAGATATTGGTACGTGTGTAATACGTTTGAGACATAGAATTATGGACGGTTATTGGCCAAATGACAATGTATTCCACGTTGGTAAAAGAAGGAAGAAGTGTACGAAGTGTAAGATGAAACGAGTCGGAAATCGCCGAGGAGCCGCGAAGGGCCGCGGCGCAGCCCCGTCAGAGCCGAAGCGCCTCCCAGGCAGCGCCGCAGCGCTAATTGGGTGGTCAGTCACTTGAGCCTTCGTGGCGCGGCGCTAATTCACAGACTCGCTGCGCTTCGAAAGTAGAATGCTGCGACGGAAAGTTGGAAAGTTCTGACCTTTGGACAGGTTTTGGAGCATTGATTCTCCATTACTTGGCACATGAATTCAGTCATTATTTGGCTGAATGTAACCCCTCAATTAAGTGTCATTACATGGCTATTTAAGGTCATTAGTTGGCTAGTTGAGGGGTCTTCTCCTTATACTATAAATTGAGTCATTTGGCTCAATTGAAGAATACTACACAACACTTAGAAAATACTCCAGAATTTTCTGAATTCATCTTCTTCCTCTCTAGCAAAGTTACTATACTCAAAGTTCTTCAAGAGTAACACTTGAGTTTACTTTGCTCAATTGTTAAATTGTTGTTGTATCTTAGGAGACTATTGCCCGACAACGTAAAATGAGATATACGGGGCAATCTTGTCTTAAAGACAAAGTGTCATCACTTGACTCAGCAAATCACACAAACAGTTTGTTAAGTTCTTGATTTCCAGTTTATTGTAATATTTAGTTTATCCTTTCTTACAATTGTAATAGTTACTTACTTCTCGTTCCCTTCAACAACTGGATTCCAACAATTTTAAGACAAGATTTGTTGTAAGTACTTAGAAAGATGACTAGAAAAGAATAAATTGCTTCTGATTCTGCTGATGCTGCTACTCAAGGCAATCCATCTGCCTTCCTCACTACTTAGGGGACACTTAATGCCTTTCCGGTTGCTCAAGGCTCATACAACGCCTTGACTGCTGCTCAAGGGAATGTTGTCGTTCCTCCACCCGCTGGATTCCACCATGAATGCCTTGAAAAGTTCATGGGCTCCAACTTCAAGAGATGGCAACAAAAGATGTTATTTTATCTGACTGTTATGGGAATGACTCATTTCCTAACAGAAGATCCTCCACAAGCTGGAGATGAAATGGACCCTTCGCCTACTGAAACGGCTGAAGGGGGCCTAGGAATCAATGTCATTAATGGCATGAAGATGGTTCTTGATGCATGGAGTCATAGTGATTGCACCATTGGCATCACCAAAGAGTTATGGGAGAAACTGCAAAAGAAGTACAACGCACAAGATGCAGGTACTAAGAAATTCATCGTTGGTAACTTCCTGAAATTTCAAATGGTGGATAGCAAAACAGTGATGTCCCAAGTCCAGGAGTTCCAAATGACTCTACATCACCTGGATTTGAAAGGTATGAAACCAAATGAATAGTTTTTTGTTACATCACTGATTGAAAAGTTACCTCCCTCATGGAATGAGTTTATGAGTTACTTAAAACTCAAAACAAAGGAAATGACCTTTGAAGAACTTATTATCAAACTCCAAATTCAGGAAGATAATAAGAAGGCCTTGCCTAGAGGTAAACAACCCGCTGAGGCAAAGGCAAATCTGGTTGAGGCCAAAGGGAACCCAAGCAAGAAGCGCAAGTTCCAGAAAGATAGCAAGACCCAAGCGGCGGAGAAGTTCAAAGGAAACTGTCACCACTGTGCAAAACCTGGTCATATGATCAGGGACTGCCGCAAGCTCAAGACTGAGCAACAAGAGAAGGCCAAGGCACAGGTTAGCATCGTCAAAGACAAGTTTCTGGATGACATGATTGAGGAGTTCTCAGCGGTGGTGCTTGAAGCAAACCTTGTTGAGAATCTTATGCAGTGGTGGATGGACACATGTGCTACAAGACACATTTGTTCCAATAGAGATACCTTCTCCACTTATACACCGGTTACAAATAAGAAGTTGTTCATGGGCAACAACGCTTCCTCTGGCGTGCTGGGGTAGGAAAGGTAGTCCTGAAGATGACTTATGGAAAGGAGCTCACTCTGAAGGAGGTGATGCATGTTCCTGAGATTAGAAAAAATTTAATTTCAGGTCATTTATTGGTTAATGTTGGTTTTAGGCTAGTGTTTAAATCCAATAAATTTGTAATCACTAAGAATAGAACGTTTGTGGGAAGAGGGTTCGTCTGTGAGGGTCTCTTCAAAGTTAACGTCATGTCTGTATTACGTACAAGCAATAATATTAAAGTTTCTTCTTACTTGCTTGAGTCCTCTAATTTATAGCATCATAGATTAGGATATGTCAACTACAAGTCCATCCAAAGGTTGGTAAAGTTGGAGTTGTTGGCGTCTATCGATGTAAACCTTCAACATAAATATGAGGTGTGCGTAGAGGCAAAACTCACAAAGCTTCATTTTCGATCTCGAAAGGAATATCGCTCTTCTAGAACTTATTCACACAGATATATGTGATTTGAAGTTTGCACAAACTAGAGGGGGAACAAGTACTTTGTGACATTCATTGATGATAGCACAAGGTATTATTACCTTTACTTGTTGAAAAGTAAAGATGAAGCCTTTGAAGCATTCCAACGTTACAAAATAAAAGTTGAGAACCAACTAAGCATGCAGATTAAATCCATTCGTAGCGATAGAGGGGGAGAATATGTAGCGCCATTTAAGAAATATTGTGTCGAATCAGGCATTGTTCATCAAACGACGGCTCCATACTCACCTTAGTTGAACGGTGTGGCGGAACGCAAGAACCGCACATTGAAGAAAATGATGAATGCATTGTTCATCAATTCCGGTCTTCCACAAAACATATGGGGAGAAGATGTCATTACCGCTAATACGATTCTTAACAGAGTCCTACATAAGGGTAAGGACAAAACTCCATATAAATCATGAAAGGGAAAAAACCCCACTTATAAATATTTAAAGGTGTGGGGTTGTTTGGCAAAGGTTGAAGTACCCAAGACAAAGCAGGTCAAGATTGGGCCTAAGACTGTAGATTGCATATTCATCGGATATGCAAATAACAGTAGGGTTTATCTCTTCTTAGTGCATAAGTCAGATATTCCAGATATCCACGGGGGTACAATCATGGAATCAAAGAATGCTCAATTCTTTGAAGATACCTTTCCTAGAAAGAAAAAAGACATAACCTCTCACAAATAAAGTTATGAACAAAGCTCTCAGGAATCGGGAGTCGTTGACGGCCCAGATCTAGATAGTTCAGATCTAGTGGATCTCGAAGTGGCTGAATATCTGAAATCTAGTGTTCCAGATTCTCAAAACTTGGAGACTCCAGAGATGGAACTAAGGCAAAGTAAAAGGGCCATGAAGGATAAATTTTTCGGTTCTGACTTTGTAGCTTATATGTTTGATGATGAACCAAGGACAATTGCTGAAGCGTTGTCAACTCCAGAGGCACCGCTTTGGAAAGAAGCTATTGAGAGTGAAATAGACTCTATTCTGCATAACCATACTTGGGAGTTGGTTGATCTTCCTCTGGGAAATAAATCGTTGGGTTGTAAATGGATACTCAAACAGGAGTATAAAGCAGATGGGTTTATAGATAAGTATAAGGCTAGGTTAGTCAAGGGCTATCGGCAAAAGGAAGGCCTTGACTATTTTGACATGTACTCCCAGGTGTCTTGGATGACGTCCATATGGGTATTCATTGCGATCGCAGCGTTGTGTGACCTTGAGATACATCAAATGGATGTCAAGACAACCTTCCTAAATGGTGATTTGGAAGAAGACATTTATATGGAATAACCCGAGGGGTATGTGGTTCCAGGGCAAGAGAAGAAAGTTTATCGGCTTGTTAAATCTCTGTACGGACTGAAACAAGCCCCGAAGCAATGGCGCGAAAAATTTGATAGTACTCTACTATCGAAGGGTTTCTCCATTAATGAGTGTGACAAATGTGTCTACATGAAAGGTAACTCTGATTTGTTCGTCATGATATGCCTGTATGTAGATGACATGTTGATCACAGGGAGCAGTCCTAGTATGATTCTAGAGACTAAGAACATGTTAAAACAATGCTTTGACATGAAGGATATGGGTATCACAGATGTCATCTTAGGAATAAAGATCTCTAAGACATCTGACAGACTGGTCTTATCTCAGTCTCACTACATCGAGGATGTGTTGAGAAAGTTTGGGATGTTTGACAGTTCGCCTATAAAGGCACCATTGGATAGAAATCAAAAGCTTGATAAAAATTGTGATGCACCCGTATGCCAGGAGCAATATACACAGGTGATTGGTAGTTTGATATACATAACAAACTGCACCGACCTGATATTGCTTATGCAGTCAACAAGTTGGCTAGGTTTACCCGTAATTCGAGTAATGATCATTGGAAGGTGTTGAATCGGGTACTATGATACCTGAAATACACACTAACTTACGAGTTGCATTATTCGAGATATTCAGCTGTACTATAGGGGTACAGTGATGCAAACTGGATATCTGATATAGAGAACATCAAGTCCACCAGTGGGTATGTATTTACAATTGGTGGTGGGGTTGTGTCTTGAAAATCCTCTAAGAAAACTTGCATCGCCCGATCCACGATGGAATCAGAGTTTATCGCTTTAGATAAAGTAGGAGAAAAAGTTGAGTGGCTTCATGACTTCTTAGAGGATGTTCTTTGTTGGGACAAAACCGTACCTTCTCTAATGATCCACTGCGACAGTCAGTCGGCTCTAGAAAGGGCACGGAGTTCTATGTACAACGGCAAGTCTCGTCATATTCGATGGAGACATAAGACCGTTAGGCAGCTGATCACCACGGGTATAATATCCATTGATTACATAAAGTCAAAGGATAACATAGCTGACCCACTGACAAAGGGTTTACCCAAGGATCCGATGTTCTGCATGTCTAGGGGAATGGGCTTAAAACCCAAAGTATAAGGACCAATACGATGGTAACCCAACCTTACTGACTGGAGATCCCAGGAATTAGGTTCCATGGGAAAACTAAGATGTAAAGGTTCAGTTGAGCGCTTCGGTGGAAGCATGAACACTTCAGATAGTGATTTATATAAAGAAAGATCAATCCAAAGCCATTCCCGCGATAGACATTAAGTGCTATCTGCAGTGTGGGTAAATGTTAAGTTTCCAAAACCTTTAATGATTCTCAAACGGTTGAGGTTAGGTTTGGGGAAACTTTTAATGGTTCCTAATACTTGTAAAGTGTTGTATAGCAGGATACCTTGCAGGAGACCACTTATTTAAGTGCGAAGACAGGCCGCCTCAAATGAACGCACTTAAGAATCCAGGAAGTGTCCACGACCACAACGGATAAAATATTACGAAGAACTGAGTAAATGAAGTTGTTGTGTTGGTACCGTTGACTTGTCTTACACTAAAAACTGACGGTTCAAGACATCACGTTCACCGCGCAGTAAGTAAGTCTGATGGTTTCAATTATGGAAGGTTAAAAGCGTATGCTACCTATCCAGATGCAACATCGGTCCGCTGAAAGATTGCTGGAAAAGGCACTGTGTGTGTGCGCCAAAATCTCATTCTAGAGAGGATTGTTGGAAATTTACTAATGTGGAATTAAGTATATCCCATTAATTTATGACTCGAACAATTGGGGCCCGCACGTCGAAAAAGTCATTTCCACACACGTGCACACGTAGTGCCAAGTATTGCAAATTTCATTAGTGAAAGAGATATTGGTACGTATGTAATACGTTTGAGACATAGAATTATGGACGGTTATTGGCCAAATGACAATGTATTCCACGTTGGTAAAAGAAGGAAGAAATGTATGAAGTGTAATATGAAATGAGTCATAAATCATCGCGGCGCAGCCCCGTCAGAGTTGAGGCGTCGCGGTGCTAATTGGGTGGCCAGTCACTGGAGCCGCGGCATCATGATGCTAATTCACAGAGCCGCGGCGCTTCGGAGGAAAAATGCTACGACGGAAAGTTGGAAAGTTCTGACCTTTGGACAGGTTTTGGAGCATTGATTCTCCATTACTTGGCACATGAATTCAACCATTATTTGGCTGAATGTAACCCCTCAATTAAGTGTCATTACATGGCTATTGAAGGCCATTAGTTGGCTAGTTGAGGGGTCTTCTCCTTACACTATAAATTGAGTCATTTGGCTCAATTGAAGAATACTACACAACACTTAGAAAATACTCCAGAATTTTCTGAATTCATCTTCTTCCTCTCTAGCAAAGTTACTATACTCAAAGTTCTTCAAGAGTAACACTTGAGTTTCCTTTGCTCAATTGTTAAGTTGTTGTTGTATCTTGGGAGACTATTGTCCGACAGCGTAAAAGGAGATATACGGGGCAATCTTGTCTTAAAGACAGAGTGCCATCACTCGACTCAGCAAATCACACAAGCAGTTTGTTAAGTTCTTGATTTCCAGTTTATTGTAATATTTAGTTTATCCTTTCTTACAATTGTAATAGTTACTTACTTCACGTTTCCTACAACAACTGTATCCCAATAGATTCGGTACCTTCTACCAGTTTGGGACCACACGGCTAAGTCCAGAGTTTGAGGGATTGAGTGTTCGGGGTGAGCTTGCTTCTTCACGGCATGCTTGGGACATCTTCTATATTTATGTCTTAATTCACATACGAGAGATATTTTCAGACTTTTAGACTTGTTATTTTTACATTTTAGTTCTCTTGTATTACAAACTATATCATGGGGTTGTATAACTAGATTATTTGTTTGGATTTGGCTTTATTTATGTTATGATAAGACAACTTTATAACTACTACTTTTATTTCCGCTTATTCTTTTATTATATGTTAGTAATTGGAAAGTGGGTTCGCCTACCGGTGAAAAATGTGTAGGTGCCACCACGACACCTTGAAAGTGGTCGTGACATAACTATTGAGTTGATCTTAATCCGAATTACCTCTATCACGTAGGTTGTCGTTCATAAGACATGTGAGGCTTGGTAGGACGGGTGTTGGCCAAGCGATGAGGTATGTATGGCTTACCGTTTTATTCCTATTGGCATGATCGTAGGAGAATCATTATAAAATGAATGTTCCTTATCCAAATTCCATTCTTGAATATAGAAGCATGTCTACTCTTATTACAAAACAGTGTATGAGCCTTATATGTCCTTGTCAGGAGCACTTTCTGCACTTTATGGTATCTCTTGGTTTGTCCCTTGTCGGGAGTATTTTTCGTGCCTCATGAGTTTCCTTGCTATATGATTGGTACGAAGTTCATTGTTAGATTATAACGATTGTTGTACATAGTTCCTTAATGATATGCGGGGGTTAACGACCCTATATCACTCCGCCTTTATTTCTATTGGTCTTCTGAGGTTATTCATGCATTATATATATATATATATATATATATATATATATATATATATATATATATATATATATGTATCTATTTTATGACACTGAACTGCGTTATAGTCGACCGGATACGTCACTTATATGTGCACACCACTTCAGTTGGGTACGATAACACAAGTCCTCTTATGATCGGGTACGATACGATAATGATATTGTCCCATAGTGTGATTTATACCCATATGTATATGATTTTTAACAATAGCATGCATTGCATATGCCCACAGTGGCTTTTCAAGGTCCATTTTTTCTCTTTACTTTACATTACCCTCATTGTTTATCTTATTTATGCTTATCTGTTTTACATATTCAGTACATTCTTTCATACCGACTTCCCTTGCTGGGGCACTGCGTTTCATGCCCGCAAGTACGGTAGACGTCCAGATGCTTCCCTACAGTAGGTGTCTTGATCCAGCTGCTGGTTGTCACGCTCCTCCCTTCCGGGTCTGTCTAGAGAGTTGGTAGGTGATGGTTATTGTATATATGTATGTATCTTGGGTATGGCGGACCCTCTTTCGACCTGTAGCTACTCCATATTGTATTTAGAGGCTTGTAAACTGGAGTCCGATGTTTAGTGATTTTGTATGGCCTTGTCGGCTTTTCAGATGGTATGTTGCACTTATGACGGCCTTAGTGTGTGTGTATATATATATATATATATATATTGTTGGATCTTTTTGTTTGTGGGATATTACGTCATGTCACTTTATAGCTATTGATTAGAGGCCTTGTCGGCCCAAATCTTGTTATGTATTCCTCATATACTACGACTGGTATGGTCGGGCCCTAAGGCTCCTGGTGCCGACCACACCCCACGGTTGCGGTCTGACATTGAGTCTCTTGGGACTTTCAATTAGTTTCAAAGATATAATGCAGCAAATAAAATACTCATGGGACCAAGTGGATGCGCTCATGACAAGTTAATGTGTTCATGATACATTTCTGAAAGGTTTTATTACGTTTCTATGGTTATTTTTTCCTTTTCGTTTTAAATTTTATTTTGACATTTTCTACTATTTTGCATTCTTTTATCTGTTTGGGCTGACAAAGTGCATGAAACGTCAAGACAATTAGACGAAATGTCTGAAATAATTCTTTTACCTACAAACATGCGGCAGTAAATTCAGTGAAGGTAAGAGTTATTTCCCATAGAACTTTCGTTTTGATGTTCTATCTAAGAAGTTTTGGTATTATGAGATTTCTTAAACACTCCAATCTAGGAAATGTTGTTTTTCGTGTAAGGAAATATTAGGTAGACATGCTTTATTACATGCTTAGACATCATAAAATTAAAATAAGTTAAAAAAACTCACATGTTAAACTTTGATTGTTCATCATTTTAAGTTTAAACGATATTCAATCATCTTGGTTTCGTGTCACTATATGACGATTCATAAAAATTAGTACTTTATTCTTTTTAATATAATTATTTATTCAAAATTTTATTTTAATAATATTTTATAAAATTGTGTACAACATGACTTGATATGAATATGTTGGGCACGTGCCGAGAAATTAGTACAATAAAATGAATAAACTATAGCATCTATATATATTGTATAAAGTTAGGCTTTGAAGAGGTGATACTACCTGCCTAAGGAATGCATTACTATCATGGAAAGACTACATGTTCAAAAATAATAAAACAATATAATCAATATTATTTGGAATCAGTTTGGTCCCTTTTCTTCCATCTCTTTTTGAAAAGAATAATTTATTTTTTCATATACATGCCTAGGGTTTGTGTCGAACCCATTGAATAAAATTCATACGGTTATTTCTGGTAAGAACATCAAAAGTTGGTTAAAATGCCAATTCACTCTCTAACCAGGTCCGTAATCATTTAAGAATTAAACTTTACAACCTTTATATATTGATTGAGGACATAATTGTTGGAAATTTACTAAATGTGGAATTAAGTATATCCCATTAATTTATGACTCGAACAATTGGGGTCCGTACGTCGGAAACGTCGTTTTCACACACGTGCACACGTAGTGCCAAGTATCGCAATTTTCATTAGTGAAAGAGATATTGGTACGTATGTAATACGTTTGAGACATAGAATTATGGACGGTTATTGGCCAAATGAAAAAGTATTCCACGTTGGTAAACGAAGGAAGAAGTATACGAAGTGTAAGATGAAACGAGTCGGATTTCGCCGTGGAGGGCCGCGGTGCCACACCGTCGGAGCCGCGGCGCTAATTGGTTGGCCAATCACTGGAGCCGCGACGCTAATTCACAGAGCCGCGGCGCTTCGGAGGCAGATTGCTGCAATGGGAAGTTGGAAAAATCTGACCTTTGGGCTGGTTTTGGAGCATTGATTCTCTATTACTTGGCACATGAATTCATCCATTATTTGGCTGAATGTAATCCCTCAATCAAGTGTCATTACATGGCTATTGAAAGTCATTAGTCGGCTAGTTGAGGGGTCTTCTCCTTACACTATAAATTGAGGCCTTTGGCTCAATTGAACAAAACACTCAACACTTAGAAAATACTCCAGATTTTCTGAATTCATCTTCTTCCTCTCTAGCAAAGTTACTATACTCAAAGTTCTTCAAGAGTAACACTTGAGTTTCCTTTGCTCACTTGTTAAAGTTGTTGTATCTTGGGAGACTATTGCTCAACATTGTAAAAGGAGATATACGGGCAATCTTGTCTTAAAGACAGAGTATCATCACTCGACTCAGCAAATCACACAAACAGTTTGTTAAGTTCTTGATTTTCAATTTATTATAATATTTAATTTATCATTTCTTACTATTGTAATAGTTACTTACTTTTCGTTCCCTACCACAATTGTATTCCAACAATAATTGTGTAGGAGTATGTAAATAAACAATATCATGAAAATGACATGTTTATATCCAAGACCTTTTTTAGCTCCTCCGTGTCATGTGTCATTCTAATTGCATTTTTGTTAGGCAAGAACCTGAAAACTGTTCCAGTTAGGACTAAAGGAACACAACGGAAATTTTAAATAATGGGGATTAAATGTGTGGATACCTTTGACTGGGGACAAACTGTGCAATTTATCCTATATAATTCACTGCATGTGAGATTAATGTCTGTTATATATGAAATCATCTTATTTGGGTGGACAGAGTGAGAAGTTGTGTTTAAGCATTTAATAGATAAATCGATTTAGGAAATTCTCAATATAAGGATCTCATGCATTCAAGTTTTGATTTGCGGTTGTTGAAGATTGGAAGAAGTTTTAAGCATGTTGAAGTTCCATATCTTCACGATTGAAATCAACAAGAAACATTCAATTGAACAACATGGAAGACAAAAATGTTAGGTGTGATAAATAAATGCGGATTCATTGAAGTTTATAAATTCCTAAGCCATCTCGGTTTAATATGTACTATACTATTATTGGGTTCATAGTAAACATTTATAGATATTTACTATATATATATATGACAGAAAGGCAAGGTAAGGTTGTGTACAAATTTTGACTTCACAAGATATGTTTTAAGAAATCATTGTTCTTATATATATATATATATATATATATATATATATATATATATATATATATATATATATATATATATATAAGATTTGAGTATTTGTTTCACGTTGTTCATCTACAAAAGCTTGTACTTTATTCAATTAAATATATTTTTTACTGAATATTTTATTATAAAATTATTGATATTATTTTACTAAATTGTATATTGCATGACTCGATATTCACGTGCTGAGAAACTAGTCTATATTAAAAGTGGAAAACCCTTTAGCTAAAAGTTAAATTACTAAAATGTTCTTTTAATTAACTAAATATCCTATATGATTAGAAAAACATAATAGGCACAAACTCCTTCGTCAACAATCACAGCCATTCAATTTACAAATATATTCTCTTTTTAATTTCTGTTAACTTATTTTAGCACGACATTGTTTTTGTACTTGATCTATTCCTATTATGCACAAATATCTCTCGCTTGACAATTTCTGATACGATAATATATTCAGTGAAATCTCTTAAAGTGGGTCTGAGAATAATAGAGTGTACGTAGATTTTATCCCTACCTTAGAAAATAGAGAAGTTATTTCTGTTAGACCCTTGACAATTTCTGATATTACGTTAAAAGAAACATATAAGGCAGTTCACAAAAGAGAACAATTTTTTGATAAATTTAGAATGATGACATGTGACAGTTGGCATAATTTAGAAGGAAAACTTATGAAACGTTTCAATATTAAATCACGATAGTGAGAGAAATATTTAGACAGACGTACATATAGCCCTCCAAATCTAAATAGTTGGAAAAGCGAAGGAAAGTGCTTCAGTCTCTTGGGACTTTCAATTAGTTTCAAAGATATAATGTAGCAAATAAAATACTCATGGGATCAAGTGGATCGACTCGTGACAATTTAATGCGTTCATGATACATTACTGAAAGGTTTTATTGCGTTTGTATGGTTATTTTTTTCTTTTCATTTTAAATTTTGTTTTGATATTTTCTACTACTTTTGCATTCTATCTCTTTGGGCTGACAAAGCGCATGAAACATTGAGACAAGTAGACAACCTAAAGGCAAATGTCTGAAACAATTCTTTTTACCAACAAACATGCAACCATAAATCCAGTAAAGGTAAGAGTTATTTCCCGTAGAATTTGGTTTTGAAATTATAATCTAAGAAGTTTAAGCATTATGAGATTTATGAAACACTCCAATCTAGGAAATGTTGTTTGTTGTATAAGGAAATATTAGGTAGACGTGATTTATTACATATTTTTATCTCATAAAATTAAAATAGATTAAAAAAATCATATGTATCCAATTAAATTTTGATTGTTCATCAATATAAGTTTAAATGATATCCGATCATCTTGGCTTCGAGTCACCATATGACAATTCATAAAAATTTATACTTTATTCTTTCAAGTATAATTATTTATTCAAACTTGAAAGAAATAATCTCTTGATTATTTTCATTAATTGAAATGTTATATATACAAGTTACATAATAGGAGAATCCTATTCCTATTCTATTCTTAAACCCTTATTCTATACATTTATGGTAATACACTAATTATGGTAATACAATACTAATTATATTACAACCTTACCTAAACTAGGATACTAAATATTTACCATAAATTACACATAATAATATTTAACACACCCCCGCAGTCATAGCGGGCGGTCTTCGAACGCTGAGACTGTCCCTAAAATCTTCAAAAAGGACCGAGGGAAGACCCTTTGTAAAGATGTCAGCAATTTGATATCTCGACGGGACATGGCATACGCGAACCTGACCACGGACAACCTTTTCACGGATAAAATGAATGTCCATCTCGATATGTTTAGTGCGTTGGTGTTGAACCGGATTACCAGAAAGGTAGATGGCATTAATATTATCGCAATATGCCAAGGTTGCCTTTTGAATGGGACAATGAAGCTCCAAAAGCAAATTACGTACCCAACATGATTTTGAGACCACATTGGCTACCCCTCTATATTCAGCCTTGACACTTGAGCGGGATAGAGTCGCCTGACGCTTCACAGACTAGGAGACCAAGTTGTTGCCAAGGAACATACAGTAGCCAGACGTAGACCGTCTGGTGTCTGGACACTCACCCCAATCAGCATCTGTATATGAGACAATTGTAGATGTCGATGAAGGATACAAATGCAACTCATGGTCCAGTGTACCCTGAATATACCGGATGATGCATTTGAGTGCATTCATGTGCTCAATTCGGGGATCAATCATGAATAAACACACCTGCTGGTCAGCATACGTAATATCCGGTCTGATAAAGGTAAGAGTGGCCAGTGGGCCGGGCTCGATGCAGCGGGGTCGGGTCGAGGCGGCGGAGACGGGGAGAAGGGCGGGGTTAGTGGCGGGCTCTGGCGGGGTCGGGTCTGGCGGGACTGGAGCAAGTCCCGTCCCGATCCCGATCCCGTCGGGCTTGGGTCGGGGCGGGCTCGGGTCGGGCTCGGGCTCGGGTCGGGATACGGCGGGTTTTTTTTTTTTTTTTAAAAAAAAAAAAAACATATGTATAAAAAAAACTCAATAAACAAAACAAGATAGTATAATAAAAACATCCCAAGGCTGTTTTTGTGCCTCTTATATTATTTAATAGACATATGATTTTTTTGTAATACAAATACAATTGTCTAAAATCTAAATTGCAACTTTGTGGTGTTGTCCAAAAGTTACAAATTACATAATAAAATTACAATTAAAAAATTACATTCTCAAAAACCTCGTTCTAATTGCTTGATGATTTCATGTGGTTCTTCGGTTGGAATTGGTATTTGTTGGTCAAATTGATCCACGCCGCTTCCACTACCTTACATTAAGATTTCGTTGTAGTTTTCATCTTCTTCTTCGTTGATCTCCGGTTGACCGCACCTTCTCCGCTCCGCTCGTATCCAATCTCTGAATAATACTGCAATTTCCAAGCTGTCTCCGGCTAATAAGTGTCTGTGGTCTCCTATTTGATATCTGCTAAGCGCTTTCATACGCAGTTGACGACGCTTGAATGTTCAAAACATCTCGAGCCATCATTGAAAGTGTCGGAAAGGTCTTCTCATTCCCCCTCCAGTATTTCACCAAGTCTTCATGTCCATCTTCATTGATAACTTCTTGATACGGTACAGAACCCTGCAAAACAAAAATATCCAACTCGCTAATTTGGTTAGTAGTAGAGGTACGACCGCACATTCTATTTCTGAGGCTTTCAATACTAGCCGCAGAAACAAAGATGTCTTTGTGAGGTTGTATTGAAGATGAAGAAGATGGTATGGAAGCTGGTAAGTTACTAGCATTTTCTTGTTGATAAAATCTATATATATTTTTGCATTGGTGTTCTACGCTAGACAATACTTCTTCTTTAGTTTGTTCAATAGGTGGTGGGTGATTTAGATTTTTGGGACTTGGAGGTGGTAGTACTTCTATACAATCGTAAATAGTTTCAATTAGTGATTTAGTACCATCTATTTTAATAGTAGGATTTAATACAGAACCAATAATATAAATAGAGGGAATAGGAATAAAATATTTTTTTATTTTGAGAAACATTTTTTTAATAGCTGCCTTATAAGCTGGTTTTTCCATATATTCACTAAGTAATAAAAATATTAGAGTTGTATAAAATAACATAGTTGAAATAGTAGGATAATATATACCGGAAAATTCTTTTGTTGCTTGAAAAAATTTCTCTAAAAATACAATAAGTTCGAAAATTTTTTCCCAATCACTATCTAAAATCATATCAGCTGGCTTTTTATTATGAGAGTTAAAAATAAAGTTATAGGTAATTTATAGTCATAAGCAACAAGTAGTTGCTCGTATAAAGAATTCCACCTAGTGGATACTTCTTGTGGAATTTTTCTAAAAGGTAGTCCACAATCATGACAAATTTTTTTATATTCTTTTCTACGTTGTACTTTATTACTTTTAAAAATAAAGTTTATAGCAAATTGTATTTTACTAAGAATGTCTTCAAAAAGTGATAGACCATCCTTTACAATTAAGTTATATATATGGTACGCACATTTTATATGAAAATGGTCTGGAAAAGACGGAGTTAAGCTATTTTTTAAAATTGTAATTGCGTAATTGTTATTAGAAGCGTTATCTAAGGTAATAGTCATAATTTTATCGGTAATTCCGTAATAATCGCACACTTGATAAATATTTTCTGCAATAAAAGTACCAGTGTGCCTATCATCTATATATCTATACGCTAAAATACGTTTTTGCATAGACCATTTATAATCTATTCAATGACAAGTTACAGTTAAATAATCATGGCCGTTAGTACTACGACCTATATCAGACGTGATGGATACTTTGCCATTAAAATGATATAATGAAAAACGTAAATATTGTTGATATTCATGCGCGAATTTAAATACATCTCTCTTAACAGTTGATCTAGGAAAACCGTTAAAAGCAGGATTATATATATCTCTAATGTAATGAATAAAACCGGAGATGAAGGAAATGAAAAGGCAAACCCTCCACAAAGAACTAATTTTGATATTGCTTCCCTATCTCTATGTTTATTGTATTTAGGGCCTACAATTCCCCGTCATAGGGTTAATTTGACCTTGTACTTGGTGGGGACAATATTAGTATGTGAACCTTGTCTCGATGGAGCGGGCGTTTGCGCACCGGTTTTGAAGCCTGGTATTGGGCATACCTAGTGGATGAGCACTTACTACGTGTCTAATTAAACCCCCGTCCCACCGTGACCTTTTCCAGCTTTTAAATTTTAAAACATTTTTACAAATTTTACATATGGCTACTTGATTCTCTACGTCCCTATCAAAAATGTCCATGCATCTGATTTTAATGGTCGTTTCTTTGGACCTCGTCTCATACTAGGGGGAATAGGAGGTATTTCAGTTGAAGGTGCACTAGTGGGTGTGTTGTCATCAACATTAGTGGGTATATCATCTAGATCATCGTCTAAATTAAAGTCTTCTTGAGTTCCAGAAAATAGCTCCTGGTCTAAATCTAATGGTATTGTAGGAAAATGTTGAGTATCAACAAAATCATCTGTGTAGGAATAAGATGACTAGAAGAAGTACCCTTTGCTGGTTGCCCCTACTAGAAGAAGCACCCTTTACCCTTACCCTTAAACATACCTTTTAATCCTTCCATTTTAATTATGATAATAAATAAATAAATAAATAATTAAAGACAATAAAATTAAGTGATCTAAACTAAATAAGCAGACAATAATAATTTAATGAAGGAACGAATGTACCAAGCAACGACGTAACGTCGACGTGTAATCGAAGGTTGAAAATTGAAACTTTGCTCGATGGAAGATCCTCAAGCTAGTTGCCAACTTCACTACCAATTCCCAAATGAATAAATAAAATTGAATATTTAGCAAACAATGTAGAATTGTAGAGAGATATATTGAGAAATTAGAGAGATTGTAGGAAGATTTGTGAGAAAGATGAAGAGAAAATGAGTTATTTATAGTTGAAAAATTGGGTTAAAGTGTAAATATAATAACTTATGGGTTAAAAATAAATATTAAGGGGTAGGGGTTGGGGAGGGGGCTAAAATGGTCGTTGGCAGCGGCCATAATCTAAAATGGTCGTTGGTGCAACGGCCATTTTACAAAATCAGTCGGGGTCGGGCGGGCTCGGGGCGGGTCGGGTCTCGCGGGCTGGGAGGCTCGGGTCTCGCGGGACGAGACATCGTCCCGTCCCGAGTTCGAGTCCCGCCCCCGTATTTTTTTTTTTTTTTTTTTTTTGTGGGGTCGGAGGGACGGGGCCGGGCTCGGACGGGCTCGGGGCGGGCTCGGGTCGGTGCCGTCCCTACCTCGGCCAGCCCTAGATAAAGGTAAGATACTTAAGGGCCCCTACAAGACTGCGATAGCGGGTCGGGTCCTCGTAAGGGACTCCGGCCGCGGCACCAAGCTTGGGCTTGGTATCAATTGGAGTGGAAGTGGACTTACATGATGACATCCCATCCCTATTGATGATCTCGGCTGCATACTTCTGTTGTGACAAGAACAACTCATCGGAATGACGAGTGACAGCAATCCCCAAAAAATAACTCAAAGGCCACAAGTCTTTCATAGCAAACTCGGAGCTGAGCATGGTCATGATGGACTGGCGCAAGACATCGGAAGAGGCAGTCAAGATAATATCGTCCATATATAACAGAATGTAGGCTACGGACGAACCACGACAGTAGATGAACAAGGAATTATCCGACCTGCTGTGAGTGAACCCAATAGTTGAAACATAGTCAATAAACCTTGTATATCAGGCCCGTGGAGACTGCTTAAGCCTGTATAAGAACTTCTTCAACAAACATGCATGATGAGGATGGTTAGGATCCCTGAATCCCATCGGCTGATGCATATAGACAGTTTCCTTGAAATCACCACGTAGGAAAGCATTTTTGACATCCAACTGATGAATAAGTCATGTCTTCAAAAGAGCCAAGCTAAGCACAGTGCGAATGGTAGCCGGCTTGACCACCGGACTAAACGTCTCTCCACAATCTATACCAACCTGCTGAGTCTTACCATCACCCACAAGTCGCGCCTTATGTCGAGCAAATGAACCATCTGAATTCTCCTTCTGAGCAAAAATCCACATAGACCTGATAATATTAATATCATATGGACGGGGCACCAACTCCCACGTATTATTATCAATAAGAGCATTATATTCATCAGTCATAGCAATTCGGGTCGTTTAAGGCAGACACATGATTACGGGGCAAGGGGGATTTAGAGACATTAGAATGTAAATTAAAATGTCTTTTAGGTGTAACAATACCCCGCTAACTACGAGTGACCGGTCTATGACTCAAGGAAGAATTGAGTGGATGTCGGGAATTTGCTGGGCTCGGGACGGATGGCTAGTGACGATGGGCTTTCTTGGCCCAACTTCGAAGCGATACTAGTGGCTAAACAGAACCGACCGGTTCCAATATTGGGTCGACAGCCCAATTGTTAAATCGCCCAGTTGACAAAAGCGGCGAAGCGGACTGTGGCGGGCGGTGGGACCAGCGGGCGATGGGCCATTGGAGAATTTTGGGTGCGGGAGATGTCCGAAAAATGCTGAATAATATACGGGGATATTTGTTCATCCAAAAAATTATACGAACTAGGCACGGGAGAATGACTTTTAGCAAATGGAAATTGGGATTCATCAAAAATTACATGGCGATTAATGATGATTTTATTGGAGGATAAATCAAAGCATTTGTAGCCACGATGATTAGAAGGAAAACCCAAAAACACACATGGAGTAGACCGGACCTGAAGTTTGTTAATTGTGGTGGATGGAAATAACGGATAACATAAACACCCAAAAATCCGAAGATGAGAATAAGAAGGAGATTTATTATATAAAATCTGAAGAGGGGAAAAATATGTCAAACCTTTTGAAGGAGTTATGTTAAGTAGATATTTAGACATTTGAAGAGCGTGATGCCAAAAATATTAGGGTACGGAAGCATGAATTAATAGAGTGCGGATAATGTTATTTATGGAACGAATTTTACGTTCGGCTTTTCCATTTTGTGAAGATGTATGGGGACAAGAAAAATGAAAATTGATCCCATTAGTAGCACAGAATTTCCGAAACACCCCATTGTCATACTCTTTTCCATTATCACACTGAATATTTTTTATTTCACGGTCGAATTGGGTTCTGATGAATGCTCTAAATTTTAGGAAGATGGAAAAAACTTGAGATTTCTTCGCTATTGGAAACGTCCATAAAAATTTAGAATAATCATAAAAAAAACATAATACCGATGACCCAAAGAACTAGGAACATGAGACGTCCATAAGTCACTATGAATAATATCAAATGTCATTAAAGTATGAGATTTTGAGTCTACAAATGGTAACTTAACATTTTTTCCTAAAGAACAAGATTGACAAATTGGAGTACGACTCGTACCCTTACATGAAATAAAGTTATTTTTATCTAAAGCTGACAAAATAGAGGACCCCGGATGACCAAGACGAGCATGCCACAAGGGAGGAGAGATGGCTGCAAAAATTGATAGGAGGGCTTGACTCGATGGACCGGGATTGGGTGTGATAGGATAAAGATCTCCCCTACTATCACACCTCATGAGAGGACTCCCCATTTTGAAATCCTTTACAGAAAAACCAAATGGATCAAATTCAATATAAACAGAATTGTCAGTAGTGAATTTACGGACATAGACTAAGTTTTTAATCAATTTGGGGGCGTGTAGGGTATTTTTCAAGATAAGAGGGGGATGAAGGGGAGACAATGTTTTATGACCATAACCACAAATTGGAACAGAATTGTCATTACCAATAATTATACCGCGAGGGTTGCTCAAATTGGAATAAGATGAGAGAGTGCCTGAATCGGATGTCATGTGGGTAGTGGCACCGATGTCCATATACCAATTCGGGTCTGGTTGAGTCAAACCCAGTGTGTGCATTGCGACCTCGATATCAGTCTGAGTGGGGCCTGCTGCGTGATAGGCTTGCGGGGGTCGAGGCCCAAGCACCTCTGCTTGCGGTCTCGGCCCAGGCCGCCTGTAAATCGGACCAGGCCGAGGTGGGCAGGGCTCTTCTTTGGGCTGGCCACTGCCGCAGGAAGGTAAATTGGCTGGGCCCAAACTGCTATTGTGGGGCCCACTGTCACTGCATAGGGGCCCACTGTGGCCCCCAGAATTGTTGTTGCTGCTGCTGACCACCGCGACGACCCCCACTGCCACCACCATTCTGCTAGTTGTCGCCGTTGTTGCCGCCGCGGTTTTTGCCATTTTTCTTATTTCCACCCTTTTTGCCGCCACCGTTATTGCGGTTTTGGCCTGAGTTGTTGGAACCGGTAGGATATACCGTGGACTCGGTCATCATGACTACGGGACTAGTACCGGTAGCCGCTCATTTCACTATGCCTGCTTCTTCTAGTGTAAGCATAGAACGCACCTGATAAAATTGCGAAAGCGAATTACTTTGCCGAAGATGCGTTCCCACACCACTATAGGCCACGGAGAGGCCGGAAACCATTTGGAGGACCAAATGATCGTTCGAAATCGGCGCGCCAACGTTGCGAAGTTGGTCCACCAATTCCTTTAATCTTTTGTAATAAGCCGAAACATTAGGGAAATCTTTCATATTGACGTGGGAGAAATCCTGTTCAAGGGTAACGGCTCTAGAATTTTGATTTTCTTGGAATATGTCACGCAGTCTATCCCAAGTCGTCTATACCATAGCGTCAGGCTCAATAATTGTTTGCAAAAGGTCGGTAGATATTGTGGAATATATCCACTGAAGGACGGTAGCATCAATAATCGTCCACAACTTAGGATCATCCTCGCGTTTTGGCACCTCCGTATCCTCAGGAGCCGCGGAGATTATGTGATGGATGACTTGATGCGATCGTGCTTGAATTTTGAACAGTTCGGCCCACGTCGCATATTGGACGTTTTCTATTTCAAGAATGAGAGGGATGTTATTCTTGATGTTAGAAACTGTAAGGGTCGGATGAAACATGTTCCAGGATGTAGACATATTGATAGAACAATATGTGATACCATGAAAGAAATAATTCCTTGATTATTTTCATTAATTGAAAGGTTATATTTACAAGTTACATAATAGGAGAATCCTATTTCTATTCTATTCCTAAACCCTTATTCTATACACTAATTATGGTAATACAATATTAATTATATTACAACCTTACCTAAACTAGGATACTAAATATTTACCATAAATTACACATAATAATATTTAACAAAACTTTTATTTTAATAATATTTTATAAAATTAGGTACAACATGATTTGATATACACGTGCAACACACGTGCCGAGAAACTAGTATAATAAAATGAATAAACTACAAGCATCTATATATATTGTATAATGTTAGACTTTGAAGAGGTGATCTGACACATCTCTACGTCCTAGAAGACCAATTTTTTCTTTCTCTTTATTCCTTTTATTTTAATTTATGAGATATTTTTAAAAGCCCAAAAAGATTACCTCATTGATTATAATAATAATAATAATAATAAAATCCTATCCTAACCATCATTTGAAATCGTTAAATTAAAGACTCTATCATCTCTTTCCCTTTTCTATAATTACCATTTACTTCTCTATAATCAGTTTATTAATACGTATTAATTGATAATGTAGCAAGACTTGAACCAAAAAAAACCGTTTACCTCTTCCCCTTCCCTCTAATTAACATAAAAAATAATTAATAATATGCACTAATTATCTTTATCTTTATCTATATTAAAAGTGGAAAACCTTTTAACCAAAAGTTAAATTACTAAAATGTCCTTTTAATTAACTAAATACCCTACATAATTAGAAGAAAAAAAACAATAATAGGCTGGTTGTTTTAATTAAAAAAAGAACTTAGAGTCTAATCACCAATTCACAACTATAATCGATTAGATGGTGGAAGCATTACCTTTTGAAGTTCAATCCTCTTGAATTTGAGTTCTAGGGTTTCCTCGCCCAATAATGATGTCTCAATCGAATATCTAATGATTCGAAGGGTTTAATCATGTTAGTAAAATATTAGGCACTTGAAATCAATCTAGAATCATCATAGAACTTACCTTGGAGGGTTCTTGAGGCATGGGACTTGTTCTTTCTATCTCAAGGGTGTTTTTCGAGCATTAGGGAGTTAGGGAAATAAACTCCAACCTTAGATATATGCTTAAAAATACAAAACACAAAAATTTGACATGAAACTCGACATCCGCGATGAGCTTGTGTTTCACTTCCATCACAGGACCCTTTGTAGAGCAAACTTCAGAGAGCACGCCGGTACACGATGGGCCCATGATGCATGGCCATCGCGCAAGCGCCTTGTGCGCGATGCACGACCATCGCATGTGGCCTTGTGCTGCAGCATTTTTGTAATGCGTGTAACTTCTTATTTCGATCTCCATTTGGCCTTATCTTTATATGGATGAAAAGATATTTCAACGTACTACAACTTTCATTAAGGAAGCTTTTCCAAATTCTCATTTAATCAAGGAATTATGGTCGCCTGAAGTAGGCCCTCGACAACTTTCTCAAAACATTCTAACCTTCTAGTTTTAGTTAAATTCTCAAAGTACAAGTCAAACATTAGCCTGAAGATTAGAGGTGTTACATAGGTACTGATCCGAGCACGAGTGGAGTTCAAGGTCAGGACTTTGTTGACTAGTGAAACATATCTCGAAGTCTAGAGTGAGCTGATGATGGACATCCCACAGCACCAGACTTCTTCCTATCTTTACTTTCTATCTTTCTTCATTTCAGATAGTCTTATATAGTACTTTCCAGACTTGTATTCATATTAGTAACTCTTGTACTTATAATTTCCCGATATGGGGTAGTAGTTGTTGGAAATTTGCCTTTGCCGGGAGTTGCGACCGACCAACTTTAACGGCTTAAACACTAGTGTTACGCATATTGGAGAATCCGGTTCTTCACACATGCATGATCTACTAAGTACGTAGATAACCGTAGGGCCAAGAATCATTAAATTTCGTTGAGAAATGAAAGAGATATTGGTCCACGAAGTGAGGTGTTTGAAGCATGGAAAAGTGTGGTTTGGGATCAATTCTCCCTCATCGGTGTAGGAAGAAGGAATTGTTGTATTTATAAGACTCAAAATTGGTTTGGGGTTTGGGACCCCAAGGGGTATCCCACGTGCTTAAAGGATGGAGGACCTAGATGTTGTGCTTCGGTTCAAGGAAAGCCCACGCGCGCCGCCGCCGCCCGCCAGTCCGATTCCGGGTTCACGGGGTCACTTGAATCACAGAGTCCCACATAAGGGTAAGGACAAAACTCCATATGAATCATGGAAGGGAAAGAAACCCACCTACAAATATTTTAAGGTGTGGGGTTGTTTGGCAAAGGTTGAAGTACCCAAGCCAAAGCAGGTCATGATTGGGCCTAAGACTGTAGATTGCATATTCATCGGATATGTAAATAACAGTAGTGCTTATCGCTTCTTAGTGCATAAGTCAAATATTCTAGATATCCACCAGGGTACAATCATGGAATCAAGGAATGCTCTATTCTTTGAAGACACATTTCCTAGAAAGGAAAAAGACATAACCTCTCGCAAACGAAGTTATGCACAAAGCTCTCAAGAACCGGGAGTCCTTGACTGCCCAGATCTGAATGGTTCAGATCTAGCGAATCTCGAGGTGGCTGAACATCCGAAATCTAGTATTCCAGATTCTCAGAACTTGGAGACTCCAAAGATGGATCTAAGGCGAAGTAAAAGGGCCAGGAAGGATAAATCCTTCGGTCCTGACTTTGTAGCTTATATGGTTAATGATGAACCAAGGACAATTGCTAAGGCGTTGTCAACTCCAGAAGCACCGCTCTGGAAAGAAGCTATTGAGAGTGAAATAAGCTACATTCTGCATAACTATACTTGGGAGTTGGTTGATCTTCCTCCGGAAAATAAACCGTTGGGTTGTAAATGGATACTCAAACGGAAATACAAAGCAGATGGATCTATAGACAAGTACAAGGCCAGGTTGGTAGTCAAGGGCTATCGGCAGACAGAAGGCTTTGACTACTTTGATACATACTCCCCGGTATCCCGGATGACATCCATACGGGTATTCATTGCGATCGCAGCTTTGCGTGACCTTGAGATACATCAAATGGATGTCAAGACAGCCTTCCTAAACGGTGATTTGGAAGAAGAAATTTATATGGACCAACCCGAGGGTATGTGGTTCAAGGGCAAGAGAAGAAAGTCTGCCGGCTTGTCAAATCTCTGTGCGGGCTGAAACAAGCCCCGAAACAATGACACAAAAAATTTAATTGTACTCTACTATCTAAGGGTTTCACCATTAATGAGTGTGATAAATGTGTCTGCACGAAAGGTAACTCTGACTCATTTGTTATGATATGCTTGTATGTAGACTACATGTTGATCACATGAAGCAGTCCTAGGGTAATCCTAGAGACTAAGAACATGTTGAAACAATGCTTCGACATGAAGGATATCGCAGATGTCATTTTAGGGATTAAAATCTCTAAGACGTCTGACGGACTGGTCTTATCTCAGTCTCACTACATCGAGGATGTGTTGAGAAAGTTCGAGATGTTAGACAGTTCACCGATAAAGTCACCAATGGATACAAATCAAAAGCTTGATAAAAATCTTGGTGCACCTGTATACCAGGAGTGATATGCATAGGTGATTGGTAGTTTGATGTATATAACAAATTGCACCCGACCTGATATTGCTTATGCAGTCAATAAGTTGGCTAGGTTCACCCGTAATCCGAGTGATAATCACTGGAAGGCGTTGAATCGGGTATTACAATACATGAAATACACGTTAAATTTTGGGTTACACGATTCGAGATATCCAGCTGTACTAGAGGGGTACAGTGACGCAAACTGGATATCTGATATAGAGAACACCAAGTCCACCAGTGGGTATGTATTTACAATTGGTGGTGGGGCTGTGTCTTGGAAATCCTCTAAGCAAACTTGCATCGCCCAATCCACAATGGAATCGGAGTTTATCGCTTTAGACAAAGCATGAGAAGAAGCTGAGTGGTTTCATGACTTCTTAGAGGATGTTCCGTGTTGGAACAAATCCGTACCTTCGGTAATGATCACTGCGACAGTCAGTCGGCTCTAGGAAGGGCACGAAATGCTATGTACAACGGCAAGTCTCGTCATATTCGATGGAGGCATAAGACCATTAGGCAACTGATCACCACGGATAAAATATCCATTGATTACATTAAGTCAAAGGATAATATAGCAGACCCATTGACAAAGGGCTTACCCAAGGATCAGATGGCTTGCCTGTATAGGGGAATGGGCTTAAAACCCAAAATATAAGGACCAATACAGTGGTAACCCAACCTTACAAACTGGAGATCCCAGTAATTTGGTTCAATGGGAAAACTAAGTTGTAAAGGTTCAGTTGATCGCTTCAGTGGAAGCATGAGCACTTCGGATAGTGATTTCTGAAAAGAAACACCAAATTCAAAGTCGTTCCCGCGATAGACGTTAAGTGCTATCTGCAGTATGGGTAAAGGTTAAGTTTTCAAAACCTGTAATTATCCTCAACAGTTGAGGTTAGGTTTTGGAAAACTTTTAATGGTTCCTAACACTTGTGAAGTGGGGTATAGCAGGATACCTTGTAGGAGACCACCTATTTAAGTGCGAGGACGGGCCGCCTCAAATGAACGCACTTAAGAATCCAAGAAGTTGTCCATGGCCAAAATGGACAAAACATTACGAAGAAGAGAGTAAGGGAATTTGTTGTGTTGGTACTATTGACTTGGCTTACACTAAACACTGACAGTTCAAGACATCACGTTCACCGCGCAGTAAGTAAGTCCGATGGTATTTAACTATGGAAGGTTCAAAGCTGAAGCTACCTCTCCTTATGCAACATTGGTCTGCTGAAATATTCCTGGAAATGGAAAAGGCACCATGTGAGTGCGCCAAAATCTCTTTCAAGAGGGGATTGTTGAAAATTTTCCTTTGGCGGGAGTTGCGACCGACCAACTTTAACGGCTTAAACACTAGTGTTACGCATGTTGGAGAATCCGGTTCTTCACACATGCATGATCTACTAAGTACGTAGATAACCGCAGGGCCAATAATCGTCAAATTTCGTTGAGAAATGAAAGAGATATTGGTCCACGAAGTGAGGTGTTTGAAGCATGGAAAAGTGTGGTTTGGGATCAATTCTCCCTCATCGGTGGAGGAAGAAGGAATTGTTGTGTTTATAAGACTCAAAATTAGTTTGGGGTTTGGGACCCCATGGGGTATACCATGTGTTTAAAGGAGGGAGGACCTAGATGTGCTTCGATTCAAGGAAAGCCCACACGCGCGCCGTCGCCGCCCGCCCATCCGGTCCGGCTGTGGGCTGTGGGCTGTGGGTTGTGCTTCTTCTGATATTATGTTTTTGGGCCAGAGAACTTTGCCAGATGTACAGTTTGATCCCAGAAGTTTCCAGTTTGGTCCCTGAAGTTTCAAGATGTACCATTTATTTTGGTGGTATTGCTACCTCTATAATGGCTATTACTTGGCCAGTAATGACACTTATGGAGGCAGTTCATCAGCCCCTCCTTCTACTATATAAAGACCCCATTGTCACCATTGTTGATCACACTTTACACAACACACAAAACAGAAAAGCAGACAGAAAAACAGAAACGATTTTCAGTTCTTCCTACAACCTTCCAAGCATCATTTCATTACTCAAAATTCTTCACGGTAGCATTTGAGTTTCTTTTGCTCAATTGTTCAATTGTTGTTTTATCTTGGGAGACAATTGTCCAGGACGTATAAATGATACATACGGGGCAATATTGTCTTAAAGACAGAGTGCCACACTCGACTCAGCATACACCAAAAACAGTTCCAGTTTTCTTGTTCAAGATCATTGTAATTTCAGTTTCTTATAGAATTGTAATTTCAATTCTTGTATTACTTAGCAGTTACTTGTAATTTCCGTTTCCTGCATCCTTTGTAACCAACAGTAGTTTGACTTAGACTCATTTCTTTATGAGTATTTGAGACTAATTAAGTACATGTGGATTGTTTTACCTATATTTTCGCATTTACTTTCTGTTTTGACTTATAATTGATTGGGATTCGCCTCACGGCAAATGTGATTTTGGACCGTGACACAATTAGACAACTCAAAGGCAAATGTTTGAAACAATTTATTTGCCAAAAACATACAGCCATAAATCGAGTGAAGATAAAAGTTATCTCCCGTAGAATTTTGGTTTTGAAGTTCTAGTATAAGAAGTTATGGTATTATGAGATTTCTGAAACACTCCAATCTAGGAAATGTTCTTTGTTGTATAAAGACATATTAGGAAGACGTGATTATTACATGTTTGTACCTCATAAAATTAAAATAAGTTTAAAAATAAAATCACATGCATACAATTAAATTTTGATTGTTCATCATTATAACTTCAAACAATATCCAATCATCTTGGCTTCGAGTCATCATATGACGATTCATAAAAATTTGTACTTTATTGTTTCAAGTATAATTATTTATTTAAAATTTTATTTTAATAATATTTTATAAAATTATGTACAACATGACTTGATATACACGTATAGCGCACATACCGAGAAACTAATATAATTAAAATGAATAAACTACAAGCATCTATATATATGGTATAAAGTTAGGCTTTGAAGATGTGATATGGCACATCTCTATGGCCTACAATACCATTATCTTTTTTTTTATTTTTCTTTCTTATTATCCCTTTTATGTGATAATTTAGAAAGCCCAAAAAATTAGTTCATTAATTATCATAATAATAAAATTCTATCCTAACAGTCATTTGAAAAGGTTAATTTAAAGACTCTATCATCTCTTTCCCTTTTCTATAATTAGCATTTACCTCTATTTAATCAGTATGTATTAATACGTATTAATTGATAATGTAGCAAGACTTGAAAAAGAAAAAAGAAAAACGTATACCTCTTCCCCTTCCCTTTAATTAACATTAACAATATTTAATAATATGCATTAATTAATACTGGACCTTTAATTCTATGTACTAATATTGGATAAGTTGAAATGCTCAAAGATAATTCCTATCCATGAACTTTATAGCTCCCTCTATTAATTTTTTATGAGTCGAGAGGGGCAATGGAGCCATTGAAGTTTCTAAGGGAGGCTGGCTACAATTTTCCGACTGATTGTCATTCTTTTATCTCACAAATTCAAATGGTGTCGATCTGTTTATCTCAGTTATTCCCTTTGTAAAGTCGTTCTAGATGCGTTGTTCATAGTCCAAACAAGAAAACTGAAGTTTTGAAAAGTTCAACAACTACTTTTGGAGAAGAGATATTTGAAGATCTTCAGCAAGTGATGTCCGATAACTAATTGTTTCATGTTATTAATGTTTCTATTTTCTTATGTGTCTGGTGTTATTACAGTTTTATCACTTATATTTATTCTTCAAGAACACTGTTAGCATAAAATTTAAAAAATATATGTAATGGTTTATTTGAATTTTTTATTGCATTTTTTTAACATGTAGTCTTTCCTTATATTTTGGTTCTTTTAAAGAAAAAATTCTATGTATATCTTAATTTATATGTTTGTTTTTAGTTTTGGAATCATAATTTTTGGTCACGCCACAAAGTCTTGGTGAGGCGAATCAGCACTCAGTGCCTAAGCGAACCCAGCTCTATGATCTTGAACACGAATCTGATAAACTTGAAAACATTTGAAAAGGAAAGCATATAACATGAATTTTCATAAAAAGTTTTTCTTGTATCAAACTGCAGAATATCTGCTTCAGAACATAACTTTAGCAAAAGTCAAATACAGATGAACCCAAAATGATACTATATACATGACACTAGTGACATTGGTCTATGAAACCTCTAAGATCATTTTAAACTGTATAAGTGTGGGGATAAGGCCCCATCTACCCAAATATCTATATACCATATGAGGATACTAGACTTGGCCCCGGATAGAAATGAGGCTCACCAACAACCTAGCTAGAAGGTTTATTGTTCTGTACATCTGAACCTGCAGTGTGAATGCAAACAATAGGGACGTAAATACCGTGGAATAGTACTTGTATGCAAGACATAAACAACGCAATAAAAGAATAATTATGACAGGAAGTAAGCTTAAGGAAGAGAACTTATAACCTAAGATCATACTGGCACTTAGAGCTAAGGAATCTCTATGACAGATATCTTAACTTAAATGCAAGTCATAGCTTTAAAAATATTATGAAAACAACATGTAAAGCTTTTAAATAACATCAATTTAAAAACAATCTAAAATGAATCATTAAGAAATCTGTAATGAACATCAGTACTTAAAAGTCTCTAAACATACATATGGCTTTCTATGGGAGATCCTAGTCTCTAACGTAGAATCATACATAATAACTCACCATGTAGGTAGGTATATACATAAGGTGAGGTGCGCTACTGATTCTACTCTTGGAGACTCAAAATAATGCTTTCAGAAAAGGCTTTTAACCAGAAATAAGATTAGCCCTCGATCGGGATGGTTCTGTTGAAGAACTTTTCTTTCCCATGACTACAATGTGTGTCTCAACAATAGGTGTAGTCAGAAACAATAAGGAGAAGAGGCGAGTACAATTTCACTTGCTTGCTAACGAGATAGGAAAGAATCCAAAGTGTATATATATATATTTGGTCAATCCCAATCAGGAGAGAATATCTATTTCAATCAAGGGAGATTATATAATCACATGGAACCTATGATGATCATAACCCTACACCGGTAATGTGTAGCTTTAGGAATAGGACTTACAAAACTCTATTGTCCAGACATTCTCAGTTTCTAAGAGTGCTCCCAAAACATCATTTGCAAAACTTGACACATATAGCCATGTATGTAAAACTTGGCACCATGGCCCTTTCTGTACAACTTTAGAATCATCATAAACGACTCATTGGCCCCTTGTTGAAAAGTTATAATAGTCGGCTCATTAGTCCTTTTCTAGATCATAGTATGTGGCTAGGTAGCCTATAATATTTGTGGCTCAATAACCTAAAAATATCTTTGAACATCATTCTGTAAAATATAACATAAGTAAGAAAACCTTTTGAAAATCTCAAGTAAATCTTTTAAAGAAGAGCATAAGTTTAGTTGGTGTCTAGACTCGTAGAATATCATAAGAAGCTTGACAAAATTTTATCGAACTTGAAACCTTGAGAACATATGTGAAAAATAAATGAAATCATAGAAAATTCTCTGAACTGATAGGCCTCAATGTCAACAAGAAACTCACATAACTTGGAGAATATTTACATGGATATTTCTCGTCTAAGAAGTTAAAGACGTAGAATATCTATCAATATGAAACTTAGGCTTGAGAAACATATGAGAAGACTTATTCAAGCCTAAGGTCAAAACCACGCCAACACTTAATCCCCTAGGAACTGAAAATCTTTATGATGTTCTGATCGCAGGAAGTTTAACATACAAACTTCTAGGATACTAGGTACTATATGTTAAGAATAACCAGCAATTCACATATGAGACACATCTCCATTCGTCAAGAGATCACATCAAGTAGAAGAAATGTGGGATACAATAATTACAGAAAACGGAAAGTAAGTAAATATTACAATGCTAGAAAGGATAAACTAAAGATTACAACAAACTGGAATCAAGAACATTACAAACTCCTTGTGATTTGCCGAGTCCAGTGATGACACTCTGTCTTTAAGACAAGATTGCCCAGTATATATCATTTTACGTTGTCGGGAAATAGTCTCCCAAAATACAACAGCAACTTAACAAATGAGCAAGGGAAACTCAAGTGTTACTCTTGAAGAACATTGAATATAGAAAACTTGCTAGAGAGGAAGAAGAAGATTTCAGAAAATTTATTAAGTGTGTTGAGCAATTGAGTCAAAGGCCTCAATTTATGGTGTAAGGAGATGACTCCTCAACTAGCCAACTAATGGCCTTCAATAGCCATGTAATGACACTTATTGAGGGGTTACATTCAACCAAATAATGGTTGAATTCATGTGCCAAATAATGGAGATTCAATGCTCCAAAACCAGCCCAAAAGTCAGAACTTTCCATCTTCCCGTCGCAGCATTCTGCCTCCGAAGCGTCGCGGCTCTGCGAATTAGCGTCTCGGCACCTCGGCTCCAGTAGCCAACCACCAATTAGCGTCACGGCCCTTCACGGCTCTGCGGCGATTTCCGACACGTTTCATCTTTACACTTTGTACACTTCTTCCTTCGTTTACCAACGTGGAATACTTGTCATTTGGCCAACAACCTTCCATCATTCTATGTCTCTAACGCATTACGTATGTATCAATATCTCTTTCACTAATGAAATTTACGATATTTGGCACTACGTGTACACGTGTGTGGAAAAGACGTTTTCGACGTGCGGGGCCCCAATTGATCGAGTTATATATAATGGGATAAACTTAATTCCACATTAGTAAATTTCCAACAAGAAACACATTACTTAGGAAAACGATTAGGAATTCCAAAATTGAGATGTTTAGTCTTACATAGTTTGATTCTCAACTTTACACTTATAACATCACACTTAAGCTTTTAATCTACAAGAATGTAGAAGATGAAAATTAACATTAATAGCCCAACATCAAACTTCAGCCATATAAGCAATTTATAAAATATTAAAAAAGTGACGAGCTCCCGAAATTTTAAATTCAATGATGTTTCTCCACACTCAACCTTTCTTCTTATCAACAATAACCCACAAACTTTCTACAAGAACAAATGATTACTCCCCGCACCTTATATCACCTGGGACATTATATCACCTAGGAAAACCCCCACATCACCCAACACAACTCATACAATCAATAAAATTTGGACTCACGTCTTCGATCACCATCCCCTGAGTCCTAACCATAGAATATACGAAAAATACTTAGAAAATCTCATAGATGAAGATGGAGTAAAAGCTTTACATAACTTAGCTTGAAGGAATCTCAAAGAACTTCTTCACTAAAAGATTATTCGAGAAAATCTCCAAATTCGCTATAATGTGATCGTGTACTTCACATGGGCATAACCTTGGTTGATGAAGAAATATACTTACCTTGAATATTATTGGATGAGTAAGAGGAATTTGGTCTGCTTGGGGTCAGTTCTAAGTGAAGATGATTTTAAAAATAAATTAAAAGTTGTAATTTGGGTTCATATATGGGCACCCTTGGATGTGCCACGTGTCCCGCATTCACTTGGGCGCTGCACAAAGTCCGTAGTAAGACACACATAACTCTTTGTACCAATATTAGATTGACGAATAATTTGTTGCGTTATAAACTAAACTTCAATACCTTTAATATGAAGGTAATTCATCACCTAACTCATCATTCGCAGGTAGATATGCTTGTTTGAAGTTGAAGCACGGGTTTGTAGTGTAACTTCTAACTTGATGTTGTGCTAGAACTCTCCTTATATCTTAATTAACTTTTCAAAACACCTCCTACAGTTATTATTTGTCAGGATCCAAAATTTCATTTGTGACGTGAGGGCACCTACACTAACTCATAGGCAAACCACTAATCATACATGACAAAATTATATAAATGTAAATGTGGAAGAAGTAGATAACAACAGAAGTGTTGACAAAGTCTTAACACTTAAAGCATAAACCTTAGAAATATCCCCCAAAACCTGGTTCTCATGAGTATAGAGCTACTAATTGAAATACAAGTCTGGAACTTCAAATACAATTACTATCGGAGATATAGGACAGAAAAAAATAACAAGATAAAGAGTTTCAGTGTCGAGATGAAATCTACAGCTCACCCTGGACTCCCAAGAAGAATCTTTAAGCTCTCGTCAAGCTCATCCGCTGGCGTCCGGCTCAGTACTTGCACACAGAGTGCAGCAAGTGTAGAGTGAGTACGGAAAGCACGTGTACCCAGCAACAACATCGACCGACACTAGCTATAACGGTGACATGGGTTGATACTCCTAATACTTCTCTTCTTGCTTTGTTAGTTAAATGAATGGTTTATAATTAATTCATACCATTAAAGTAAAGATTCTAGAACCCCCCCCCCCCGTCATAAGGTCCATTGCTCTTTCAAGAAAATCATAAAGTTTCTAATTTACCACAATTAGGACAGATATGGTAACAAGATTCCAACTTTTACCAAATCAGCATCTAAGTCCTCAAAGATTACATCTTTTCATTAAGTAATAAGTTCTACTCATAAAGGTCCAACCCTTTAACAATTAAGGCACAATCACTATCAAGACTCAATCTTTTATTCAAATAAACAAGTTTACCATTAAATGTTCAATCTTTTAGTTCTTCTACTAAGGAACACGTAGAGATCTCATCTCTATATCGTTCCTAACAATCCAAGTCATAAAGATCCCATCTTTATTAGCATTCTAGCAATCAAGGTCATAAAGATCCTATCTTTATATCATCACCATATTGTCTCATATTTCATCTTACATCAAGAACAAGTTACAAGGTGCCAGTATTTCTTTTCTTAAAAGTCTTATGATCATAAAGTCTACAACTTTACATCACCGAGTACACATAGCAATAATTACACGTAAGAAGTATGAAAGAAATGCCATGCAGATGATATGTATGCAATGCAATGGACATATATCCCGGTATACACACGTTGTTGCAGTAGCTATCACGTGACCCATGGGGACTCACGAGGTCTATATACTCATTCAATCCCATCGGATACCAGCTCTGTGGCTGAAGTGTCTTTATCAGTCATCACTCTCGTATCATGTACCATATCCAATAACATGCTTCTCAAGCCCCTTTTCAGTAGTATCTCAACAGTCAAATGTCAATGTAATATGTATGAATGATATGGATATGTGTACAATATGCAATCAACATAATCAATACAATTAGTATTATAACTTCATTGTCAAGTATTTAGATGAGATGTAGAGTGATGAATGCATGACAAGTAAAATCAAGGATAGAAATATCAGACATGGCTACGAGCCCAAGTAATCAGCAATCATACCAAACCTAAGCGAATTTATGCACCGCACTCATGACCCGAAGACTAAACACATAATTTCCTTCAAATATATCATATTAGTTCATTAATTACCCAAGTTAAAGTCACCAGTGTCCATATTAGTGCTCGTCAGCTCACTAATACGAGACCCACATTACCTCATTAAATCATTAGTAGCATACCAACACATAACGTGATACTAGAGTCTAGTAAGTCTCAACTTGCCTGATTTGAAGTCAACAGCTTTCCCTTTCCGTTGAGCCTCCTCGCGAGCCCACGCTGATCATTTATATTAACTACATGAGATCACGAGTCTAACATATCCATATATATAAGTGAAACTAGAATCCCCAAGTTGATTTACAAAGGAACCCCGGGCCCACAATATCAAAATACGAATTTTATTACTCAACTAGTACCATAACATGCTAGATAATCATATCCTTAAGTTAATTTAATAACTAAGCCGATTGAATCCTCAATTTCAAGAATTAGCAAAAAGCTCTAATTCTAACCCTGGAATTTTTCCCGATTCCCAAAAGAATTTCTAACATAGAATTGATCAATTAAACATCACACACTAGCATAATATAACACTAGTTTATAATTTCAACAACAATCATTCAATAATCGATCCCCAAATCCCGAGTTTTACTCTCTTATTTTCAACAAAAGGTAAGTTCTCCCTCCCTCAATTAAAGATCATACTTAGGATTAAAATTTAACTAATACACAATAATTAAAAAGGGGGAAAATTATACCTCCATTGATGAACTCTCCTCAAAATCTCAAGAAAGACCTTATTGCTCGAGCTCTAATCCGGAGGAGACTATTTGGGGAATCAGAATAACTCCTAAGTCATTGAACATGTATAATATGAACAGTGATCCCGCTTCAGCGGAATCGACTCCGCTGGTGCGGATGCGCTTCGACGAAAAAGGTAACCGCCGAGGCGAGGTCACTTACCCTATCTAATATGCGCTGAGGCAAAACGTGACTCCGCAGAGGCGCACTCGCCTCTACGAGGAAGTCATCCACAGAAGCGGACACTCTCTATCTGGTCCATTCTCACATCTGCAAGCCAAACCTCCGCAGAGGCGGGCACGTAAAAGCGGATAGCAATTTGCTAGGGCAAACACCAATAGTAGCCAAAATCATCTAACTCCCCATCAAACATCGAAAACACTCCCAGGACCTCCCGGATATAAACCAAACATGCATTCATATTAGAAAATACATTTCGGACATGCTCGCATACCCGAAAGTCCCGGAAAAGGTCTCTGAAGCTTGGGTTTGACTAAAGTCAACTCTTAACTTCTAATTTCACAACCAAAACCCCCAAAACACACATGGCTGCCTCGTGAACCGAACCAAAGGCTCAACTAAGTCATAAACGTCATTCTGGAGCTAATGGAACTGACAAAATTACGAAAAGAGTGTGTTTACCTAAAAGTCAACTACGAGTCAAATTCATCTATTCTCTTAACTTAGCATTTTCTACATTTATCAAAAAGAGTCCAAAACCTACCCGATCACCTCGAGAACTGTGTCACTCATCCCCACAAGTCATAACAACCGAGACAAAATTATGGGAAGGGTATTCTTGAGAAACCAAGTCCAAAAGTTCAAAACGACCAAATGAGTCGTTACATTATTATGACCATATGATAAAGTATAAGTCTGTAGTCTCCTTAGGCATGCCCAACATTATTTTTAATCATCGTTGTCGCACTTTAAGATCTTGAATCATTTCAGACTTCATCCTATTACACATTGAACTCTTGATCTGTATACTTGAACACAACCTTATTCTTGTGGGTTTCGATAAATTTACTCATGTGGGACGGTTCAGTTCCTAGTCCACAAATTAACACAAACAATTGAGGCATGTTAAAGAGAATACAAGAACCAAAATAGAAAAGTTTAGTATTTCGTTAGTAGATAACTGGCTCTATATCAACTTTTGAGAGACAAGTCGAAGAGATGTATGATATACTTTAATTAATTTCACTGTGCATAATAATCATAAAAGTTTAAAAATTTCTTTAAAACATGAATAACATAGGATAATAAACTCGTAATTCCCTATCTAAATGTTATTAGATACTACTATATTAATTCAATAATTATCAATTTCTTTCATTTTTTTTATAACAATTCAGTAATTTTTAAAATGAGACAAATCATTTATCAATCTGACTAGAAATAAGTCATTTATACCTCCGATTACTTTAAATTTTAAATTTTCCATATAAGTCATCTATGCCTCCAACTACTTTAAATTTTAATTTTTTATACTCCTCAACTTAATCAATACTTCATAATTCCTTTAATTGTAAAAATTAGAGTTTAATTTCTTTTAAAAATAAAAATAGTTAAAAAGAAAAGAAAGCGGATAGAAGACTGGATGAAAACAAATGAGTCCATAAAAACATACATAGCTTTAACTAATCGTAACTGTTTCTTAACGAGTTAATAATTTATCCAATAAGAAAATTAACTAATTCGCATCAATAAATCGTTAACTATAAAATTTTAATCTGTTTTTCAACCCTTAATTCAATAACCCAATCAATAGGCCAATAAGCTAAAGTACCAATAAGCCAAAGTTGCAGTTGGATTATCAATTTCTTTCATTTTTCTATAACAATTCTGTAATTTTTGAAATGAGACAAATCATTTATCAATCTGACTAGAAATAAGTCATATGTACCTCCAATTACTTTAAATTTTAATTTTTCCATATAAGTCATCTATGCCTCCAACTACTTTAAATTTATAGTTTTTATACTCCTCAACTTAATCAATACTTCATAATTCCTTTAATTGTAAAAATTAGAGTTTAATTTCTTTTAAAAATACAAAAATAGTTAAAAAGAAAAGAAAGTGGATAGAAGACTGGATGAAAACAAATGAGTCCATAAGAACATACATAGCTTTAACTAATCGCTAATGCTATAGCAGTTGAAAACTGATCTTAAATAATGAAAATTCCACTTCAAATAAAATAAAATATTTTTCTTTTCATTTGCTGAAAATGTAAAAAATTAAAGTCCTCAAAAATAGTTATAATAAAAGCTATGCTAGCAGGATTGTTTGGTGAATGAAAAATCACAATCCAAATACGAACAAAAATCTTGTTTTAGTCATATTTCATGATGAACATGACTCAAGAAGAATAAGAAAAAGATTATGTGAAATACGTGTGTTATCTAAAATTTTCGACTTTTAAAGTTGTCAAACTTTCAGTTTGATCTCCTTTGCATTTTGCATCATTCTATTTCTGGACCTAGAAGTTTATAACTAGTATGAATGTATATACAATTGCTAATTTATTGACGCCATTCGTTTTTTGAACTTTTGAGTTTGAATGGAAATTTCAAATTCAACCAGTGACGAGGAGTGGATCATTATTTCCTAAGCTAAGAAGTTAATAGAATACTGAATTGGACTTTAGCTTTAGAGTTTACAATAGATACTTTATATACCTAGAAGTGAAAATATAAATATGATAATTCTTAACGAGTTTATCCAATAAAAAATTGAGTAATTCACACTGATAAATCATTAACTATAAAATTAAAATATGTTCTTCAACCTTTAATTCGATAACTTAATACCAATTGGCTTAGGTTTTGAACAGCCCTAATTAAAAAAAAGGCAGTCCGGTACACTAAGCTCCCGTTATGTGCGGGGTCCGGGGAAAGGCCGAACTATAAGCGTCTATTGTACGCAGTCTCATCTCACATTTCTGCAAGAGACTGCTTCCACGACTTGAACCCATGTTGATTGAAGTTTGAGATCAGCCCAAGACTAAGCCCAAGAAACTAGTTGCTGCAGGATTGAACGTCTATCTATCTCACCACGCTCCCCTACTCCTATAAAAATCGGCGGAAGGAATGCTCTGCTCATTTGTTCTTCTTTTGCTTGCGCTCCAATCCAGGGGCTAAGGGACCCAGTTCTTAAGACTTAAGATGTAACTTACGATAGTCTTTGATCTAGCCGAGCTGGTACAAAATACCTGGCTTTAGAGCTTGATACAGTCAAACTTTACCTCTTTTGAGAGGAAAGATGTATCACATCAGAAAGTACAAAGCCAAAGGTTTTTTTTCAATATGTATGCTTTAAAAGTCAGACTTGGAATATATTATTTATCTGTACTTTATTAATGGGATAGGTGGTTACTCCAATGGCGTACTACATTGTGTAAATGGGGGTGTATTCAATTAGGATTTTAAAAGACTATTTTGAAATAAATAAGTCCAGTGAATTTTAAAAGACTATTTAGGAATGTAATGACTTAACATATTTTAAAAGACAATCAATTTTTTTTATGTTTGGATTTTAAAAGATTTAGACAATCAAAATTTTTTATGTTTGGATTTTAAAAGATTTATCATAAGATTTATAAAGATTTGAAAGTACCACATGAATTTTCATGTCAATTTCTCTAATAGGTATTTCAGCGAACAACTTGCATGCATAGATTTTTGAGATTTCTTCTAACATTCCATCGTCCGTACAATCTCAAACGTCCCGAGTGTTTAGGTCCCATAATGGATGCAAATGCATTAATTGACTCCAAAGATAACCTTCTAATTATTATTGTTATTCACCGCACTGTTCTCGCCTTCTTCACCGCATTGTTCATTTCCTGTAAGAGTAGTAGAATCCAATTTCACTTGTTCCTCTAATGATTGTGTTGCAGGGGTGTTTGACTCAGTTTGTATATGGGCTCCTACCTCTGGATGTTGTGGCACCAATAACTAATGTTCTTCTATCTATTTTTTCAGAAGTTGGCGTTTTTCAGTTGACAACATAGAGTTAGCTAGAACAATTGTTCCTCTAGCAGACAAAAAAAAAAAAATCTCACCTGAAAAGTCTAATGGGTTATGATGATATTTTTTTTATAGGATTTGATATTTATACCTTCCACTAAAAAGTCACACAAAATCCTAATTAAAAAAATCTTTCAAAATTAGCAAGTTTTTAAATATCAAAAGACTTTTTGTTACTTGTTTAAAATTCCAATGGAATATCACTAGATTTGGATAACCTCCTTAAAAAATCCTAATAATCTTGATTAAATACCACAAAACTTATTTAAATTATTTAAAAGTCTTAATTGAATACTACAAGACTTATTTATTTTAAAATAGTCTTTTAAAATCCTAATTGACACCTAAATATGCTTGTACTCGAGTATGTAATTTTTTGGCTTTTGGTATATTTTGGCAAATTGCTTACTACTATTTTTTATTTTTATATTATACAAAACAACACACACTCTTTTTTCTCGTTTTGTTGCTTCAATAGCCGCACCTGTCCTTCTTCTTCATCATCACCACCACCATCTTCTAGGGTTTCTTCTAGGGTTTTCCAGAACCTTCTCGAAGCTTTTACCAAGCTGGATTCTCCTTCCTTCCTTCTTCCCATCTCCCACCGTCGTTGGTTCACCGGTTTCATTGATTAATTAATCACTCAAGAAACAACCCCCTTTTACCATCGCTACTGCTGATTTTTACTGCGAATTACCGGATAAAAACGGTAACTGTAGTATTTTTGGTATCTAGGTCGATCTGGGTTATGAGTTTCACTCCAAAATCTGTTCGATTAGGGCAAGGTTAGAGGAAAATTTTACAGCTTTCAATTTGAATGGCATTGGGGGATTTGATGGTGTCGAGGTTGTCGCAATCATCATCAGCAGCTTTGGATGAATTTGGTAATGAGGATGGGGAAAGGAGTAGTAATGTTAGAGATTCAGACACTGCTAGTAGTAGCTATGTTGGTGGTGGTGGGGTTGCTGCTGATAATGCGATGAATACGACAACAAGTATGGCTTATTTGCCTCAGACAATTGTGTTGTGTGAGCTTAGGCATGATGGTTTTGAGGATTGTGTTCCTTCTGGTCCGTCTGATACCGGGTTGGTCTCTAAATGGCGGCCTAGGGACCGAGTAAGTTGTGCTCTTTTCGTGTCATTTTCGTTTCTGTATCTCAATGACCTTGGTTAAAATTACTTACCAGTATTGGAATGAAATGAGCATGAACATGAGGATTTATATTGTTGAATTGATGAGTAGTTGCTTGATTGTTACACAAGGAGTGTAAGTAAGGTGGTTAGTGGTGCAGTAAAGCATCATACTTGTTGCTTGTTTGTTAGCTGGTTTTCCTCTGAAGTTGAATGTTACTATGCAACTGTAAGATAGCCTGCTTTCTTTGTTTCTCTAGAGTGAATCTTATTCTAGGATCCGCTTATAGTTCAAAAGTTGGAAGAAAAATTAGACGTCAATGTCATTTTAAATTGGGTATCCTGAGATTTAATTTAATAAAACAAGTTTGTTTCTAACAGCCAGTTCGAAGATGGAGGTTCGAACAAGATATTCCAGCCTTTGCAGTTAGTGATTTTGGTATGACTACTCTGTGATCTGCAAGGAGTTGTCGGAATTCGGATATTAGATTAATTTAACGTTTCGTGGTTCACGGTGAAGATTGGTACTGTATGGGAGCATGAGTCCTCATCTGTCATCATTGCAGAAGAAGTACCTTTCTTTGTGTGCCAAAGTAATGCTGAAGCTTGTTTTCATCTTGGATGTTAACTTGGGGAGCTAGACATGATAATTTCCGTTAAAACTAATTGCTTATTTTGCTCTTATTGGATGTGTTTGGCATGAACTTATGTCGAAAATTACTTTGTTGTTACTTTGATTAGAGCACTTTGAACATGTCAGTTGTGTCTTCCACAATTGCAGAACACCTTAATCAATATCATTCTTGATTCAGACATTCAACATACAATTCCTTAAAGAGTAGGAGGATTAAGTGACTCTGCTATGAGATTAAATGTTTATGTGGGTCTCTTAATAATTTTCCTCAGTTTCTGTTGAAATGTCATGTTTTGACTTCCAAAATGTAGGATATTAAGGAGTCATTGGGGCTAGAATTATAAGTGGGGGAACTCATTGGGTCATTTTGTGCTTTTAAGTTTTAAGGCTTAACACATTGGACTTCAAGAGGCTTATTAATTGCTGATCAGCATTCTTCTCGGTTCTCACCTCCTTCTCATAGGGGTTCCCCTAATGGATACTAGCTTCCAGAAAGGGAGACCTGATGTGTCAATCAAGCCACCTGTTGATTTAATGGGAGGGATTAGTGGGAAGGCCTTCTGGTAAGACCGAAAGTATAGTATGTTTTAATTTGTTTAAGAGTACAATTTGTGGTTGAACACAACTTTCTTGCTATATGGATATTGTCTTTAGAGGGATTAATAGAGAAATATAGACATTCAATTTGATGCAAAATGGGACAATGGATTTTATTAGAAATACCCGAAAAATAAAGAACATAGGAAGAACTCATGACTTTACATATTTTGATATCATAAGCAAATGTTAAATTGTAAGCACCCAAGTTGTGGTGTAGCTTTCAATCAAGTGAGTGAAAATCATGAGAAACAACAGTTCAAAACTCAGCAGAGAGAGAGCATCAAGTGATTTTTTTCCGTCTAAGCCTTGATGGCCGGAGCTTCCCGATACCTGTGTTGACGGGGTAGCAGGTGCTCCATGGTATAGTTGATGTGTGTGCAAGCTTGCCCGGACACTATTGTTATCTTGTGTTATTAAAAGTTATCACTTCCTTCGCTTAAAGGCGATTGAAGCAGCGAAACTAGAAGTTATCGCTTCATTGGTGAAGCTATATGCTTCTGTGAAATGTGTGCTTCAAACAATGAGTGGCAAAGTGATCCAAATGGGAAGGGGTCGGTTCTTTAATCTCAACTTTGAAGTTGGATTAATATTGATATTATTGTGTATTGGATGTTGAAGAGTTATATTAATTGCAATTTAATTAGCATAAAACTAAATTTCATATTTGTTGGTGTTCTCTAATTTTGTGTAATTGTGCACTTTACCTTAAAGAGCATGTGCTTCACTTTTTGTTTTTCGATTCAAGCTCCTCGGACCTTGTTGCTTCCTTTGCACTTTTCGCTTTTAAAACATAGCCATCATAAAAAACAAATATATAATTGTTATGGATATTAACTTTAAACTCAAAAGTTTAAAGTTAAATTGTTGCTAAATATTGAAAGCTGTAATTCTTTTTGGGACGGACTAAAAAGGAAAGAGTGTCACATAAATTGGGACAACGAGATTAGTTGTTTTGGAAACAATAACTACTACTATTACGTTTCAATAGTGTAATAGTAGAAGTAGTTGTATCAAAGGCCAAAATTTAAACGCTCCTAAGGGTGTGACCTAGTGGTCAATGAAGTGTTGAGAATCTTAAGGTTTCAGGTTCAAGTTCAGCAGAGACAAAAACATTAGCTGTTTTTTCTCATTTGTCTATCCTTGGTGGACAGAGTCACCTTGTAGCATTGTTGGTGGGAGGTGACAAGTATCCCATGGAATTAATCGAGGTGTGAGGTGCGCGCAAGCTGGTTTGGACACCATGGTTATAAAAAAGGTCAAAAGTTAAACAACAATGGTTGTCGAAGTCCTTAGACATTTGACTTTGTGAGGTCTTTTTTAGTGTTAATCTAGACATTTAAAATGCAATGGAGTATAGTTTCAAGATGTAATTGTTTATTATGCCCCTTCAACTACTATAACGACATACCCAGTATAGTCCCACAAGTGGGGTCTGGAGAGGGTAAGATGTACGCAAACCTTACCCATACCTTTGTAGTAGTAAAAATGAACAATAAGATACTATGCGAATACTAGGTAAGACTACTAAATAAAGAGAAGAGGAGACTAGTTCCTGCCCTCACCCTCATAAAAGTGCTACAACAAACTGCTACGCCTTCTACCCTAATCCTCGACCTCCAAACCTTCCTATCTTGGGTCATGCTCTCAGTGAGCAGGAGATGTGCCATGTCCTATCGGATGACCTCCTCCCAGTTCTTCTTTGGCCTGCCTCTACCTCCTAAAATTTGTTACAACCAAACTCTCAAAGGGTAGCCCGGTGCACAAAGCATCCCGCGTTAGTAGGGCCTGGGTAGGATCGCACCCCAAGGGGTGTGATGTAGACATCCTAATCTAATGCAAGCAGTAGTGGCCGCTTCTTTAGCTCGAACCCGTGACCTATAGGTCACATGGAGGCAACTTCAGCGTTGCTCCAAGGGTCCCCTTCAATAACCAAAATAAATCCAAAATCCAATCAGTAATACGAAAGTTCAATCCATAATATTCGGATTTCGGTTTGGATTTTGATTTGCCCAATCTTTTATAGATAATACAAGCATTGTGATGGAATGACGTTTATCTATATATTCGGGGGTTTATAAAGTTTACAATAAAAAGAGTGCCATTACCTAAATTCTGAACTAATGTTACTTTCTTTTAAGCACGTAGAACATTTCATTAGTTTTTTGGATAACAAAAAGGGAGTACGGTGAAAAATACCATGTCTGCATCAAAAGTATGTATATGATGAGTATAGGACTGCACTATAGTCATCCACAGTCATCTAGTAAGATTGACCATTTATACAAGAAAGTATTACTCTCCTTGTACTGAAAGTATAAAAAAGGTATATTTAAATGGACTGCACTAGGGTCATCCATGGTATTCTTTAGTTTGTCAATTAACTAAGGTATTACCTCCCCTCTAATCTGAATATAGGTTTGCTACGAGAAGTGGAGGTTACTATGGACCAAATTTCATTTTTTATTTTTTATTTGCATCTTTAGATTAGTCCAGGCACTATGATAAAGTGTATTCCTTCAATAATATATTGGGAATGGTGTACCCTTGTGTGCTAGTTACTGGTATCCGGATGTGATTGTTTTCTTCTTTGCAGAAAGAGACAGCTTAAACAGCAGTTTTGCAAAGGAGTCCCAAAATGAGTTTGGATTTGTCAGATGCTTAATAAAATTTGTTTTTGCTTGTTACTTGTTAATCTGCAAAGTATTACTTGACACATGTAATGCTTGATGACCAATGTGTTTCAACTGTATTTCGCAAGGTCGCTAATATAACTTGCATTTGGAACTTACCCTCCATGCAGTAAACATGCCCAATGTTTTACCTTCTTGTCCATCTTAGCATGCAAAATTTTCTGCAGATGAAGACGGGATGTGTTGCCCTTGTTTTGTGTTTAAACATCAGCGTTGATCCACCTGATGTAATAAAGATATCTCCTTGTGCTCGAATGGAGTGTTGGGTTGGTATGTTTCTTCTTCTTCTTCTTCTTTTTCTACTTGTAAAATAATCAGCTACTGTTCTTATTTTTGCTAATATTTCGTTTAAACGACTGAAAGATGATTGTCCACAAATTCCCCCTTTCCCCCAAGGAAACAAATGTCGGTGGTAAATTTGTTTTGAAGTGAGACTCTTCTAAAGGATTATAGCTTTTCAATCTTCTTACTTGCATTGTGATTGAGATAGTTGTTGAAAAGACATACAATAGATACAACTTCTCAAGAATTAGCTATTGATAAAGTGCACAAAGGAGACTTGAATTTGATATGCTCTGTGAGGACTTGTTAGAAAAGCAATCTGGACTTTCAGGATATACTTCTCATGAAGCCATGGAAGTTCCATTCTTCAAACTTTCCTTTTGTTCCTTGATAACTAACCGAAAACTTGATGGCAGGATCTCCACACTCGTAGAAATCTTTAAATGCAAAGTGCAATGTTTAACCATCTAGAACCTCAGCTAAAGCACTGTGAGATCTAGCTAAATCTATGCGTACCAAAAAGGGGGGGGGGGTGTGTGCGCAGTGGATGTGACATGCCATCAAGAATATCTGCTTTTCCAGTCGAGACTGTTCACATTCTGCGGCATTTCTGCCAGCAATAGTTGAATATGTCATGGACACAGCCAAATTTACAGATCAGTCTAAAACCTCATCTTTCTTTTGTTTTAGATGACCGAGAAATCCATCTGGAGCCATCCCTTTGGCCAACTGCAGCTCCTTCGAAACTCATGGGCCTGCCCCACTACCCTTCTCCACTTAAGTACTGGACTTAGTTCGCTTACAGCGCAGGGACTAAATTTCATCTTTGCTTGAATTTTATCCATGCTTTAGAACTGTTCTAATGACATTTGCCTTTGAAATATAAGCAGAAGCCTTACACCATACCATAATTTCATATGATGATGTCATTTAGTGGCTCAGAGAAGTACCATCATTGATAAGTAAGATTCATCAGTCTCTCAAGCAACTCCACTTACCCTGGGAAATTTCAAAACCACCTAATCTAGGCTTCTCCTAGCAATGTTTTGCTTCCGCTGACTGACATAAAGTCTCAACGTAAGTCTGTCTAAAAAGTGCTTTGTACCTATGACATACTTCAATTGAAGAAGACATTGTTAGTATCTAGAGTGGAACAGAAATGATTACCTCAAGCCGAGTCTGGTTGGCTTCGCTCAGAGAAAAAGTTAAGGAAGAAAAACAACAGAGTACCTGGACTTTGGTTCCTAATCTTGTAACTTTCTGCCTTTTCCTTAGTTTTCCTCCATCATCTGGTTCAGTTTGTCTTCTTCGTCTTCTCAAAATGTCTCCGCCATTCTGTCTTCTTCGATTTGTTCGAAGCATTTGCCGGACTTTAACTGGATCCAGTTAGAGTCTCTTATTGGCATCAGCTTCCTGTCTTGTCCGATCATGGTATGGGTTAAATGAAAGATCTGATTTTGGTAAGTGAAGGATCTGTGCAACATAGGTTATTGCTTTAGCAGAGACGACAACATACCCAGTGTAATCCCACAAGTGGGGTCTGGGGAGGGTATAGTGTACGCACCTTACCCCTACCTCGAGTGGTAGAGAGGTTGTGTGCGATAGACCCTCGGAAACAACAATAAAAAATAATAATTGATCACGGTTCTTCTTGGCAGTGTCCGTTTTACATAAAACAATCTGAATATTTTTATCTCAGCATTCATGGTATTGGTGTCATCTTGGGGGGAGGGGGCGCTTATGAGATATAATCCGGACTGTTTTGTTTGCTTCCAGCTTAATTTTCGAAGGTTAGTGCTTGAGATTCTTCAGTAGAGTAATAATTACTAATGGTATTAATTCCTGTCTCTTATTTGACAGATCCATTTTCGATGGCACCTCAAAAAGCACTTGAGACAATTGGGAGAACCTTGAACCAACAATATGAGAGGTGGCAACCTAGGGTAAGAAAATGTTTTTGCCACCAATTTGATATTTATAGTTGATAAGCTCTTAGCCTTGTTTATAGTGAAGGAGTAGTTATGATGACCAAACACAATATGCAGGCTAAGTATAAAATTTCCTTGGATCCTACGGTTGATGAAGTCAAGAAACTTTGCACAACTTGTCGAAAGTATGCCAAGTCAGAACGAGTTCTATTCCATTATAATGGACATGGTGTTCCTAAACCTACAGCCAATGGTGAAATTTGGCTATTTAATAAGGTTTACTTTCTTACCCAGATTGCTTTCTCAGGGCTGTGGGTGGTTTCTGTCTTTTCTTATTTGGTGTTTGTTTTAGAGTTATACACAGTATATCCCTTTGCCAATCAGCGACCTGGATTCCTGGTTGAAGACACCATCAATCTATGTGTTTGACTGTTCCGCTGCTGGGATGATTGTTAATGCCTTCATAGAGGTATACTCTTAATTGCACTTTACGTCATATATGTACTTAATGATGTGGTACTGATCTATCTGTTCCTAATCACACTCTCTAATTAATTTTGATGCTATTTGTTTGATCAGCTCCAGGACTGGACTGCTTCTGGTTCTTCCGGAACTTCTACAAGGGATTGTATTCTGCTTGCTGCTTGTGAAGCACATGAGACACTTCCTCAGAGTGCTGAGTTTCCAGCTGATGTATTCACTTCCTGCCTCACAACACCCATCAAAATGGCATTGAGATGGTGACATGCTCTCAACAATTGTTTATCCTTTCTTCCTTTTCTCTTTCTGCCTCTTTCTCCTACGCTTGTCCAATTCTTCGATGGAGAAGGCATTTCTGCAATTCTTGAGTGATGGAAATCAGTATAGTTTCACTTGGCATTTTCACATTATGATGTTAACATAGTTTCTCTCTCCTCTCTCTCTCTCCGTTTAAAAAATTTAGGGATCGTCCCCATGTTCAATGTTAATGAATAGCTTCTCTAGCCAAAAAAAAAGAAGAGAAAAAGAACTCGAAAATAATGGCCATCTCGTGCCAATCTGTGTAATAGGTAATGCTATCTTAGTGAGTTTCCATATACAGTGTTTTAAGTAAATACTTAACTTTCTCTTACTTGCCTATGTGTGCTTGTGTTGTTAAGTCCTTAAACATAATATGCTGCTGCTTTCTTTTTTTACATTGATAGATTTTCTATCAAATAAGTTGATTTTAATTTTCTTTTTCTCGTATTTGTTAAGTGTAATAGCTAATTGTTTTCTTGCAACAGTTAACCGTTTAAATCTCTCTTCCTCGTGTGTTTGGCTTCTAGGTTTTGCACTCGTTCATTGCTTCACGAGTCGCTGGATTACTCTCTGATTGATAGAATTCCTGGCCGGCAAACTGATCGAAAGACACTTCTTGGCGAACTGAATTGGATTTTTACTGCGGTTACTGACACAATTGCCTGGAATGTTCTATCACATGGTAATGGAATAGATTATTTAGATTGATACAAATATCACAATTTATGCATTTTTATCTCTTTCTGAAGTATGAGCTTCAAACCTGCAGATCTATTTCAGAGATTGTTCAGGCAAGATCTATTAGTTGCTAGTTTATTCAGAAACTTCTTACTTGCTGAAAGAATCATGCGCTCTGCAAATTGTTCACCAATTTCATACCCAATGCTACCACCTACTCATCAGCACCATATGTGGTAACTACATTAAAAAATTTCCACGTTATAGAAAATTCATGTTTACCTTTCTCACTTGTGGTTTACATGTACGGAAGGGATGCATGGGACATGGCAGCAGAAATCTGTCTTTCGCAGCTTCCAACTTTAGTTGAGGATCCCAATGCAGAGTTTCAGGTCGGCGTAATGCGTAACCATCCGTTTGATATGTGTACTCATAGTTCCAGAACCTCAAGAATGTTATACAGAGATTAATATTACCTGTGTTTTGTATGTCTTCAGCCAAGTCCATTTTTCACAGAGCAGCTGACAGCTTTTGAAGTATGGCTTGACCACGGATCAAAGGATAAAAAGCCTCCAGAGCAGTTGCCCATAGTGTTACAGGTACGAAATTCTCACGGTCCATATCAAATGAGGGATTGTCCTTGGTTCTTCTTGCCATCTTGTGGTGATTTAAAGTAAATTTTCTGCAATGTAGGTTCCATCCATCCCGCATCTCCTGTCAACTCCTATTTCTTTAATAATCTGAATTTGAATGAAAAGGTGGAACAAAAATATTGGATATCCCATGCTGTAGTCAAATTCATCAACCATTTGGTCAAATAGCTTTTGTCGTTCCCTACTTATCAAGAAAACATGTGACTTGATAAAAGCATTGGCTGCTGTCTTCCGACTTTGATAGAAGCAGTTTTTAGGAAAATAGTTAGCTAAAAGAATTTGCTGCTGTCTTCCGATTTAATTTACTGAATTCTCTAAAAGAATTTTTTGAAAGAAAACTGTGACACGAATGCTTTGGCATGATGCTGAGGAGTGCTTGAACCATCCCTCGTATTAGGTCAAGATGTCGGAATGATTAAAATTTTTCCTGTTGTCACTTCTAAGGCCTCCTATAATGCTGGTTTTATATTCTTGGCATATCATGCGTTCTTCATTTCTTTCATAGGCTTTTTCCTAGTTGAATTTTTCAACTTTCTTCCCATGTCTCCTGATAAACGGAAGTGATCTATCAATTCCAGTAGATTAGCGTACTTTTTAGAATTTTGTTTTTATGATTATGGTGAATCTTACTTGTATGTACAAAGAAGTCAGCCTGAGGTAAGTTATTTAGGTTTTGGAGTAGCAGTAAATTTTTTGTAGTGAACTTGTTGAGGTAAAAAAGATGCATCATATCTGTCGGAGTAGATATTGCTGTTGGTACTGTTTGCTCATTGCTGGTTGAGCAGAGCTTCTTTTTTTGAATTATGAAGTAGGTTTGATTTACTTGATGATTGTCCTCATGACACTAGAGATATATACAGAAACAGGAAACCATAGTTCCCTCAAATATGAGCTGCTAGTGGTCTCTGCTATTTTTGCTGGTTATATTAGGGTTTATTTACATTTGGTGGTCTTGTTACCTTCGTGCATTTTTTTCCTCTTGCATGCCTCTGTAACCAATCTACTTTGTTATTAGGTGTTACTTAGTCATTGCCACAGGTTCCGTGCACTTGTACTTCTTGGAAGATTTCTCGATATGGGACCTTGGGCTGTAGATCTGGTACTTACAAATCGACTTCAGATTTCCATTTTCTGTAATTGGTTGTGGCATCTACTTCGTGACTAATATCTAAGTCAACATCCCAGGCCTTGTCTGTAGGAATATTTCCTTATGTTCTAAAGCTTTTGCAAACCACCACTCCAGAACTTAGACAAATTCTTGTCTTCATCTGGACGAAGATCCTTGCACTCGATAAGGTACATGATTTGGCTGTAACTCATCATCTATGTTGTCCAATATTTCATTCCTGTATATTTCATCTTTGTGTTTATTCCTTTCTTATACAAAGTTCTCCGTTCTCTTTTCTGTTATTACTATATAAGAGCATGCACACCGAAATTTGGCTTTATACATCAAACACCTATTGGACAGTGGTAGGACTCCCGTGGACTCTATTGTTTTTCCTCTTTTTATTTGTTTTCTGTTGTGACTCTTTGCCATGTTTCTGGAGACCAATAGGACATGATTTGCAACTTTTGTGTTATTTAAACTTTTAAAGTTCTTTCTTTGGTGTTCAAAGTATAGTTTTGAAAGAATGGAGTGATACTTTTTCTGTGATGAAACTTGTGATAGACCTATAATCTCGAGCCTCTTTTATTGAACCAAGTGCTAATTAGAGACCAAGAGGTGGAGATCTTGCTGCAGTTTTCTGTTAGTTTTGTATCCCCCCCCCCCCCCCCCCCCCCAAATATTTCAAACTACTTTGAATTGGTTATAGTCTTTATTCCTATTTTACCTGAATTTAGCAATTCTAATTTTGGATTCTGTTACATCTGTGGAGTATGTCTTTATATTGATACTTGTTATTTTCTGTTTTTATAAGTTATGATATTATAAACTCTAGAACATGTAAAAGTGTTTTTTTTTGTTTGTGTCGTGCTAACTTCCTTTGTCTTAGGATTTTAACTGTATTGATTATTTACTTCTGTACTAATAAGATTATTGTTTTCCTTTGAGTCAACAGTCTTGCCAGGTTGACCTTGTAAAGGATGGAGGACATACATATTTCATTAGATTTCTTGACAGTGTGGAGGCTTACCCAGAGCAAAGGGCAATGGCTGCATTTGTTTTGGCAGTCATTGTGGATGGTCACAGACGGGGTCAGGAGGCCTGTACTGAAGCGGGTCTTATACATGTCTGCTTGAAGCATCTTCAGGGATCGATGCCTAATGATGCACAAACTGAACCACTTTTTCTTCAATGGCTGTGCCTTTGTCTGGGAAAACTGTGGGAGGATTTCACAGAGGCACAAGTATCAGGTGTGCAGGCAGATGCACCCGCAATATTTGCGCCTCTGCTGTCTGAGCCCCAACCTGAGGTTTGCTTAACTTTAACTTTGTGTTGAGTGGTTGCAAGTGGGTCCTCAATTAAATATTCAGATTTTGACTATTAGATTAAAAATTCATTATTTCAGGTGCGTGCTGCAGCTGTTTTTGCACTAGGGACTTTGCTTGATGTTGGATTTGACTCAGCTAGGGATGGTGTTGGAGGGGATGAAGATTGTCATGATGAGGAGAGGGTTAGCACTGAAGTCAGTATAATTAAGAGTCTTTTAAGTGTTGCTTCTGATGGAAGCCCTTTGGTTCGAGCAGAGGTTGCTGCAGGTATGCTTTTGCTGAATCTTCACCCTGAAGACTGTTCTTTTTCGATACACTTTACTGTTTTCACACCCTCAGTTACCAATATTTGGTCTTTATTCCTAGAATGAATTTTTTTTTGTTGGAGTATTATTTGAAAGGTTTTGCCTATAGCAACCTGCCATTTCAGTTCTGTATGATGAGGTTCCTTATGCATGTTATCTGTCTCAATTATGAATTTTGTTTATTTTTCACTTTGAAGGAGGAACCTGATGCCAAAGATATGATTCTTTGCTGTCATGTCACTTCTTTGTCCAAAAATCTCTGATTTGCTTTAAAATAGAACAGAAAAAAAGTGATATGCATGTCAAAATGGTGAAACTTTACTGTGGTTGCTCAATTGTATTCTTAGTAGTGCAAGTGGTTCAGCCTGAATGTTTCTCCTTTCATTCTTGGTGAGTTCTGATTCTTGGATGTGAATATGGTTGCCTTACAATCATGTCTAGTTCTCTGATTTCCCGTCATTAGTCATTTTCTGTTCTTGTGTATACACCCTTAGTATTGTGGCTTTTTAGTGTAATCACTGCTATGCACATAATTCTAACACCGGTAGGAGTTGGATTCATGTTCTCCCATCTTTTGCAGCTTTGGCATGTTTTGCCTTTGGGCATAACAAGCACCTGAAATCAGTAGCCGCTGCATATTGGAAGCCTCAGTCTAATTCCTTGCTAACTTCCTTGCCTTCTTTCGCCGTCAAGAGTTCAGGTAGTGGGTATACAACCCCAACTCACTGTATTCCACATGGAAGTAGAGTTCCGTCTCCTATTGCTCCTTTATTGAGAGTGGGGGGTGACAGTCAGTCCATATCTCGGGATGGGAGAGTCTCGACTAGCAGCCCTCTTGCAACACCCGGCGTCATACATGGATCTCCTTTATCTGATGATTCCTCTCAACTTTCTGATTCCGGAATCTTGAATGATGCTGTTACCAATGGTGTTGTAAATCATACAAGATCAAGGCCTCTAGACAACACACTCTATTCTCAGTGTGTACTGGCTATGTGTGCCTTGGCAAAGGATCCGTCAACACGTATTGCAGGTCTCGGCCGGAGAGTCCTTTCCATTATCGGGATTGAACAGGTTGTTGCCAAATCTGTTAAGTCAACTGGTGAATCCACAACAGCTCCAAACACTGGTTATGCCGGATTGGCTCGATCTTCATCTTGGTTTGATATGAATGGAGGTAAATTTAGGGCTTTGGGGAGATTTGGGCCTTTTTTTTGGATGAATGTGATTATGGTCCAAATTGCTACAGTCTATCTGCACCCATGGTCCACTAACACAACAACTATAGTACTTTTTTAGTAATTTTCTTGAAGCGACTCTGGACTCGTTTAATACCCCTTTTTAATATACTGTTGTTGCAGGACATTTACCTCTGACTTTTAGAACTCCTCCTGTTAGTCCCCCACGGCCTAGTTACTTGACAGGAGTGCGAAGAGTTTGTTCTTTAGAGTTCAGGCCCCACCTATTGCACTCTCAAGACTCGGGACTAGCTGACCCATTGTTGGGGTCTGCTGGATCTTCTGGAGCTTCAGAACGCAGTTTTCTTCCCCAATCAACCATCTACAACTGGAGTTGTGGCCACTTCTCAAAGCCACTTCTTACTGCAGCTGATGATGGTGAAGAGGTGATTGCTAGAAGGGAAGATAAGGAAAAGTTGGCCCTTGACCTCATTGCAAAGTGCCAACACTCTTGTGAGTCTGTTCACATTCTTTCCCGTTTGTATCCATCCCTTCTCTTGTTTGACATTTCTCATAATTTATAAATAATAAAATCCTTACCAAAATATACTATGTAGAACGAAGTTGAAATTCTAAAATGAGCATTGTTTTCTGTCTCAGCAGTAAGCAAACTACACAATCAAATCGCTAGTTGGGATACTAAGTTTGAGACTGGCACCAAAACTGCTTTGCTGCAGCCCTTCTCACCTATTGTTATTGCTGCAGATGAGAGTGAAAGAATCAGGTAGAAGAATCTCAACGACCTGAATAATCCATTGTTGCTGTAATAACCTGTTCAGTTTATTCTTGAAAAATACTGGAAAGAGGTTGGTTCAGGTGCTATCTTAGTTGGAGCTGCATAATCTGCAATTTTGACCTAGTTGTCTGTCAGTAAACAGTCAATATCAAGTGAAAGCTTGAATGCAAGTCAATCTAAAAGAATATACTGGAAATATGCTCCCCCCCCCCCCCCACACACACACACACAAATAAAATAAAAAATCAGGTCAACATTTCTTGGAGTGCGTCGTAGCGTTGAAATGTTTATCTTACGGTTGGTGCTTCAGTCGTTCAGTTATAGCAAATTCACAGATAAAAGGTTAATTACGTTTCAATCTGTTCAATCAGAGGCATCCTCGTTGTGAATTTAATAATGTGTTAACATAAAGGAGGGTGATTTGTGATGGAAATTATTCCTATTCATTGCTTCACTATACCTGTATCAGTTCATGGAATTTTCTGTTTCAGTTGTTTATATTTGTCGTTCTCGTCAGTCTGATATCTTTTACTGTGTTGTCTCAAATCTTCTAATGTTTCTTGCCATTAAGTTTATGTGATGCATAAAATATCATGCTCCTTGTGTCTTGATGAACAGGGTATGGAATTACGAGGAGGCTACCCTTCTTAACAGCTTTGATAACTATGGTTACCCTGATAAAGGAATTTCAAAGCTCTGCCTTGTGAATGAGCTAGATGAGAGTCTGCTCCTTGTTGCTTCAAGTAAAGCTTTGCTGCAACAAAGTTTTAATTTATATTTTTCATTGATACCTAAAATTTTAACAAACTTCCGTTTATAAAAGGTGATGGGAACATCCGGATTTGGAAAGACTATACTGTAAGAGGTCGACAAAGAATAGTTTCTGCATTCCCTTCCATTCAGGGTCACAGACCTGGTGTCCGTAGTGTGAATGCTGTTGTGGATTGGCAGCAGCAGTCTGGATATCTGGTAATACCGTGTAATATTGGCTATTTCAGACATTAATATATGAATGCACAAGGACCTTCAATTTTTATTTTGGTTAGATATATTTCTTTTGATAGGTAAGTAGGTTATTAAAAGAAAACATCAATGGGGGATCCGTAATAAATTCATGCATAGAAGACCAAAACAAGAAACTCAACAATCAAAGAAATAACTGAACAAGACTCTATCTATATGATATATTCTTAAAAATGCCTATGGATTATAATTGCAATTTTCCCATTTTGTGACACAACATACCCTTGTAATACAATTGCACTGTTTTCCATTTGTTTGGTGTTAACATATTTAACGTAGTTCATCCTTGTGGATTAATTCTTATTCTGTACTATCCTTGTCTGGCACATTTGTACTATTATGTTCTGATACAACTTTTTCAATTCTTTACCAGTTTTCATCTAGTGAAGTTTCGTCAATCATGGCTTGGGATCTTGACAAAGAGCAGCTTGTTAATACAATTCCAACATCCTCAGATTGCAGCATCTCAGCATTGGTGAGTTTTCGGCAATTTCCCCTAAGATTTTATGGCATTAATATATATGATCAATTACCAGTAAGATTCTAATGCTCTAGGTCTGCACTAATTTTGAGTAATAGATAAGTCTTTGAACATTAAGTGTTATAGTTAATATATCCCTAATTAGGAAGGTATACTTGTCTGGGAAGCTGGTATGTGGAAAAAATAGTGGTCTTGTCCATTGCACAGGGAATAACTTTGACTTGTTCTACTAAGTTCATGCTAAATTTAGTTTGATATCATCAGCTAAGTTTGAGAATAGAGATGGCATCAAGATTTGATACTGCCGTCTAAAAGGCATAGCTTGAAACACACGATGATTCAGGTTTGGTCAGAGGTGTGTATGCCTCTTGTATTGAACTGCCTTATAATATGGTTAGCCAAATAAACTTTCAAGGCTATAAAAGAACAAGTCATACAGATTTATTTGTTATGCTTAGGGTTGGATGAAAGAGAGGTTAGTATGGTCCTGCATTAAGTAAATAGGCACGGCTAGTCTCCTGACGGAGATGTTCGTGGATATTCCCCTTTTTCAGTTATCCACAGGCTCTATTATGCATCACTCCTGAGTTTTTTGCGCTTTCCCAACTAGGCGACGACATATGTTGCTTAGGATTTGAATGTGTATTGATTCTATTTCTGATGGATGCTTACATTTTATCTCTCTCTGATGTTCTGCAGTCAGCTTCTCACGTTCACGCAGGACACTTTGCTGCTGGCTTTGTGGATGGATGTGTCAAACTATTTGATATTCGAGTGCCTGAACTGTAAGTTGAAGCTTATACTACATTTGGGTGATTTTCTTTTCTCCTTTCTTGCTACACAGGTTCTATAGGATAATTGATGTGGTGGCATGGTCATTACATTGTCCAACTTTTAGGTCTGTTCTCCCTTTTTTTTTGTGAGGGTGGTGTAGGTCTGTAGGAGAAGCTTGTCTTTTGGAGTATGATTTGTAGGTCTTTTAAAAGATATCCATCTTATTTTATTAAGCGGTGAGTTCAACTTTTTTTAGGATAGTCATATAATAGTCTTTTCCAGTGCAATAAAGTTACGTAGTGTCCATTTATCTTATATTTGGGTAATTTCCATGGATTTGCCTTTAGGTACACCAAGATGGTATCCATTCTAGTAATTTGTCTTGTATGTTAGCAGACCGATTTACATGCATACATTTTTGTTGCATGAAATACTTGTATCATTTCTCATTTAATGCTCAAATTGTATTTAGGCTTGTTTCTGCATCACGGCCGCACACCCAAAGAGTAGAAAGAGTTGTTGGGATCGGCCTTCAGCCTGGACTTGAACCAGCAAAGGTGACCGCTGTTATCTTCTTCACATTTACTCTTTGATCTTTTCTATTTCGGCACACCAGTTATCATTCTTAATAAAAGTAGAACTTTTAGGTTTCTGTGTTAGCAAATATTTTGTCCTTTTGATATATATTATGTTGAAAGAAAAGGATGCCTTTAACTGTTTCTTTCATTTCTTAGATTGTCAGTGCCTCTCAAGCTGGTGATATTCAGTTCCTTGATATGAGAAATCTCAAGGAAGCTTACTTAACAATTGATGCTCATAGGGGATCGCTAACGGCCCTAGCTGTTCATCGTCATGCACCCCTTATAGCAAGCGGTTCGGCTAAACAGCTTATCAAAGTCTTCAACCTGGAAGGTGAGCAATTAGGCACCATAAGATATTTGTCCACCTTCATGGCTCAGAAGATCGGTTCTGTGAGATGTCTTACCTTCCACCCCTATCAAGTGCTGCTTGCTGCTGGAGCAGCAGATGCCTGTGTTTCAATCTATGCCGATGAAATCGCCCCGACAAGATAATTCTCTTCAGGATTGAGAAACAAAAATGTTTACAGACTTAAGTTGAGGTGGTCAGCTGCGCAACAATTGAACTGTTGACATCTATGAAACATTGATCAGCTCATTGAGGTCTTGTGCTACTTATTCATTGAGCCTCTGCAGCGACGAGTGTTGCCAAGTTGGAAAAAATTCAACATATTGGAGGAGGCTTTAACAAATAATTTGATAAATAGGTAAAGAAAGGTGTAAATATCCGTTATTCAATTGTTTCTATTTTGTAATTTTCTCCCCCCTTTTTTTTCTCGGTGTGGTGCTTTAGTTCAGTCCCCTCTACTTTTCTTTTTCTTATCTCACCCCTTGGTTCAATTTGTACAGATGAACTACATAATTTATGTGTTGTTGGCAAGCTGTGTTCTTGTGTTCCATTGTTTTAGTTACAATCATTAAACGAAGCTGAATGGCCAATTAATGTGTTAATGGAGCAAATTTTGTTGCGCAGTAGTCAAGCAGTGGGCATTAAATAGCATTCATGTCTCAAGAAAAATATTTTGGTCCGAGAAAGAATAAAGAAATAAACAAGAATATTATTCCTCTGCAGTTAAACCTTTAGCTACAATACCTTTTAAGTTTTCCATTATGCCAGTCTACAAGTAACCTCGAGTATGACAACATTACCAAGTTTAGTCTCACAAGTGGAGTCTGGGGAAGATAGAAATCACAAGTGGGATCTGGGGAAGGCATGATGTATGCAGACCTTACCTACTTTTGGAGAGTAGAGGATTTCCAGTAGACCCTCTGCTTGAAAGACAATGATGTGAAGCATAAAAAGGTATGAGGCAACAGATGAAGATGACATATGATGTGAAGCATAAAAAGGTACGAGGAAACAGATGAAGATGACATATGATTGTTTCGCTCATCTCCACTAAAAATGCTTTAATTCTAAAATTAATCCGCTAAATAGGCCATCTATAAAGTAAAAATGAATTTGTAGATTTATCAGCATCGATCCTTATTGGCGATTATTGTGCTGAAGGAACAATCTTTCAACAAATGGCAATATCGATTTAAGGATATGCTTCCATCTAAGAGGATGTCAAGCTCACCAATGCAAGTGATTAGCCGCAAGTATAGAAATATAAACCTAATCCCATAACAAAGGAGGGAGGGAAGATAAATCAAGTCCATGGTGACTTCAAACCTCATTAGTCATCACCCTAAGAGATTATTTTACTGTAGCATAACATAAACATGGATGATGTAATAGCCAACGGCCAGAATTAAATCAATCTTATAACATATTCTGCCTGCAACTCCCAAAAAAGCAAATAAAGTGAGGATGAGGGGGCGGGGGAAGGTCCAATCATGTACATCATATTGACAGCATGGTATTAGAAAATGTGCCACAAATACTTTTCATTTTCGTCCACCAACCATACTTTGGCTGTTATTCCCTGATAAACCAGAAGATGAGTTGTGTCTTTGATCCCCGTTGCCGAAAACATTAAGATCTTCAAACAACCTATAAGATGGAATGAAGGTTTTTTGCCCAGCAGCAGCAGGGGTTGTCGTCTTGGGGTTGGGACGAACTTGAGTGTCACCATTAATAGCTAAACCGTTGTTTCCCATAGTAGGGAACGAATTAACATTCTGTATGGGTCTCACAGATGTATTTGCGGTTGCTTGTGGAGTTGAGTACATGTAGGATGGTCTAGACGAAGAACTTGGATTGGTAAGATATCCGGGAGTTGCTGCCCAAGGAGGAGGTAGATAAGCAGAGTACTGCGGGAATTGAGTCTGAGCGTGTGGTTGTGACTGAGGAAGAAGTTCTAGCTGAGTTCTAGGTTGTTCAGGTTGCAATGGAGGAGATCGTGGAAGCTGTTGTGATGTATGTTGAGATTGTAATGAAGATTCTTGGGGTTGCTGCGGTTGAGGCTGAGTGGATGGTTGGGGTTGGGATTGATGATGAACTTGTGATTGAGGTTGTTGCTGTGGGTGATGCTGGGGCTGGAACTGTGTTTGGGTTGGGTGTTGAAATTGAGGATGGTACTGAGGTTGGCCTTGATGTTGATATTGAGGATGAAACTGATGCTGGGGTTGGGGTTGGGATTGGGGCTGAGCCCAAGGAGCTACATAACTGTTATAGCTCTGATCTTGATACCCAGGATAAGCTTGAGATGCGTATGGATTCCCTCGTGTGGTTGAGGAGGCAAGCGGCTCCTGATGCGTGTTGGCTGAAGCAGAATTTTGTGGTGTTTCAGGATATACACTTGTTGATGACAAGGTGAGGCTCAATAGGTCAATTATGTCTTGTTCTTTCGTGGCAGGTGGATCACGAAGAATCAATGCATTGTTTGCGACAGGATCCAATGCTTCTCCTGTAGAATTGCTAGTATTGGCAGAGACCATTCCTTCACTTGTTTGGGCTGCTGGACTTGTTTTTGAATGTCTGCATCAGCACAAGCATGAACGTCATTAGAGAGGACAAATTACAGCCATACAGTCGCAAAAAGAACAATTTTTGATTTCCAATAACTTTTACCAAATCCAAATAAAAGTCACTAATCTTTCCACTGAGCACAACCCACCCCCTTAACTCTCCTCTCTTCATCCAGATGAACCTTTAGGAAAATCAACACGATAATCAAAAAGTACTATTAACAATTGAGTCGGTGACGAGAATTTTGAAATTTCCCTCACATGAAAGTGTAATAACCTGCTAATCTTGATATCTTACTGTCATACTGTCATGGCTCTACATAGGTGCAATGTGGTGCGACTAAAAGCAATTATCTGTTATCTCGATATTTACCTTCGAGCTAATTGGGCAAAGTCATCTTCCTCATCTTCCTCTTCATCAATTTGACCTGCGGTTGCTGCAAGAACTGGTGCAGAAGGTTTGGCATCTGCTGCTGTTGGACTAGGTGGTTTAACTTCAGCAGGTTTGAGGCTTGGATCATGCATTTCTCTTGCTGCGAGGTTTTCGTTTGGGACTTGAGTTGGGAGTGGAGAACCAGTAGCTATTGCATCATGTTTAGCCAGTACTGTTTGGAGGTTGTCATTCAATTCAAGACCCTGGGCCAGAAGTTCTTCATCCCTAAGACAAATCAAAACAAATTTTAACACTAGAAAATATACTGAACCAGTCTAGTTAACATTTGCATCACCATTTTTCTCATGAACACCATAAGAAGCCAAAGACAGAATTACCCCGTTGTTGTTAACATTTGCATCAACTTCTTCTGGTTAGAGCGACAGCGGTCAACAAGATCAACTATAACTTCGTCTTTTACAGCCTAGAAAGAGAAAGATAGCAAAGGGTTAAATTTTTTTTTTATTAATGAGGTGCATGAAGGAAGACTAAGAGTAGTTATATACCAAACGATCGCCTGGGGTCACAGCTTGTAGCATATCAGCCAACAGATCAGCAACATCCCTCATAGAATTTATGCTGGACAAGCTGCAAGGAAAAAAATAAAAGATATGATAGTGTGAATTATAACACAAACCACCATAAACATACAATCAATAGGTGTGCAATGGCCTAATTAACTTACCTTAAGTTTCCCACCTCTGCTGCCATTGCCTCGTCAAGTCTTGTTGAGGAATTGCTTGGCATTCCATAACCAGGTTGGGGATGTCTTGGTGCAGGATGAGTAACAGGAGGAGTAAAGATTGGAGCTGTATCAAACGAACGCTTGGGAAATTCAACGCCAGCATGCTGCCATAATCATGACACCAACATGGTTACTTGAAAAGAAAACTTCTCCAATAAACGTTAAAGCGTCGCATTTCACTCCTTTAGACAGGGTTTCTTTTGAAGGTTAGTGACACCCCATCCACCCCATAGGAAAGAACAAACAAACAAACAAAAGAACCAAAAAGAGAACAATCTGAAATGAAACTGCATAATTCCCTTACCCAACTGATCATTGGAGAAAGAGATCATCAATCTCAAAAGTAATTTATCAAGCCAACAACTCAATCTCATTACGAGCATCTCAATGAAATCACACGCCTATAACTCATAAAAAATGATTTTATAACTAAAACTTTACATGGGAGTTACTAACCCTCAATTCTTCGTAAGCCCAATAGTACTGGGGATACTTTCCTCCAGGGCCACCAAATGCCTCTTGCCAAGAGTCCAGTAGTACTAGAACTTTATCTCTCACGTGCATATCAGTCTGCAAAACCATCAAAAGAGTGGCAGAGAAAGTATTAAACAAACGGGTCAAGTGCACACTCAAAACTGAGATCGAGTAACGCACAAATCCCAATGACCAAAAAGCTAATAATATTCAATAATGGTCCCAAGCAGCACAAAGTACACATTTCTAGCTTAAAAAGGTATACATGGGTAACAATTGCACTTCCGTAATAAAAATGCAATCATTGAAGTATAACAAGAAACTATGCCATATATTACTATATCATATGCAAATTCAGCTTGAGATGATATGTGCATCTAATCAGAAAGAAGTGGAGTGTTTTTATCAGAAACTTGCCTTCTTCTTTGCGATTTTGACCATGTCTTGCAATATGCTTCTTTCAGCAATTTGAAAGTGCACATTATCGCCACAGTTCTTCACCATTGTCTCCAGAAGCTGTAGGGGGAGGACAAGAAGAATCATTAAAACCATCAAAATTTACCGCAGCTTGACAACCTTAAAAACAGAATGGATATTAATAGCACTTTAAGTGTGGACTTCATTTTAAAAGGTGCATCAAAGAATAAAGAAAAAAATATATATGTAATACAAGAAAAGAGTAACTAAAAAAAAGTAACAACTTCATTCATAATGATTTTTTAACACTGAGTAATATATATCTCTGGATTTCATATTTATTATTTAGTACGGCTCTATTCAAGGCAATGAGGCAAAAGCCATAGTGCCTAGCATACACTGAGGCGCAACATAAGTGAGGTGAAGCGCCTACCCTACTAGGGGCAGCCCGGTGCACTAAGCTCCTACTATGCGCGGGGTCCGGGGAAGGGCCCACCCACCCTACTGGCTAATGCAATTTAACTGAGTGTAAATTATATAAATAAAGGAGAGGTTCCAACATACGTACTGTTAAAGCAAGTAGCTGAACTTTTGGGTTCTTGTGCTGCAACCTCTTCTTCACAGCTTTGACAACATCTTTTGCTAACCTGTATAGAGTAGGGACAATTAAATTAAATTGTTTTTCACTTCTTCTAGTGATATATGCATATAGTTTACATCAACTTCAAGCAATGGAGAATGGAGCACAGTAACTGAAACTAGGATGATAATACAACACATCATACGGCCCTGTCAGAGTCCTTTAATTCTGGTTAGGGGCTGGTATATCCGTGTGGGGAATAAGTTTGATGTTCAAAGAACTAATTATCAAGACTCCCTACTTCCCTTGATGTTCAAAGAAATATATATATATATATATATATGTGTGTGTATGTGTGTGTTTTGATAACTCTAGTGTCCGGACCAGCTTGAGCGTACCTCGTCTAATTCCACCGAATACCTGTTCTCAACAGACAACAGATACCAGGTAATTCTATCCACCAAGGCTAAGGTCTAATGGGAACAAATCACCTAGTGTGTTTTTGTCCCTGTCGGGATTCGAAATTGAGACCTCATGGTTCCCAACCTACTTCATTGACCACTAGGCCACACCCTTGGTGCTTCCTTGAAATAAATTTAGTACTCATGAAATGGGAATGAGTCAAGCAGAATAAACACAGACGATTATGTAGACGAGCCCAACTAGTTTGGAATTGAGGTAGGTAGTAAAATAAAGTAGAAAACAATTCAATCTCCCAATGGTAAATTTTTGACAACACAAAGTAACTTCATCCTTCTTATATAACAACTCAATACCTAGAAAGATCTATAAAAAAATTAAGAACTGGTTCCCTTGGGAATTCTTGAATACACCAGTGAAAATTCAACAACTTTGAACCTAAAAATATAAACATAAAGGTCCGACTTTGCTCCTACATGTTCTCTAACATTCAAAAACTCCCAAAAGGTGAATAGAACACAGTAAAAATCAAAATAAAGTTCAATTCTAGGCTGATAAGTCCAAATAAAACTTCAAACTATCAGAATTCAGAAAACCACAAGATTAAAAAACAAACCCTAATTTCTATTAGATTAAAAGAACCCACACATAATTAATTAACCATCAATAGATACTGAAACACAAACCTACATGAACCAATAAGCCCAAATAAGACTTCAAAAAAAAAGAACCTTTTTTTTCTAACTTGAAAGAAACACGCAAAAAAATTAACCATCAAGAAAACACAGATAACAAAAACCCACATGAATTAACACACACAAAAAAAGTAAGTAAAACCCCATATAAAAAAAGTCAACTTTTCCCCTCCCCACCATAAAACAACAGAGAAAAGTTGTTTTGCTAATATGTAAAGAAAAAAAAAGAATTACCACTGGTTGGAATTGATAGTATCACAAATATCAATATTCATAGTCCAATCAGGACCGATCAAGAACTCGCTCGTTGCCTTCTCAACACGAACAGAAGCTGAAGACGAAGAAGACGATGAAGCTGCACCCAATGATGAAATCATCTTTTTTTTTCTCTAACAAAAAAAAAGATTTAATCTGTCTAAAGGGTTCTTTGATAGTTAATTTTTTTTTGGGGAGGGGGGGGGGGGGAAAATGTAAAAATTTTCGTCCAGGGAATAATGGTGGGGTGTTTCGTTTCTTCGTATATTATGGTGGGGTGTTTGGTTTCTTCGTATATTATGGTGGGATGTTTGGTTTTTCTTCTTCTCTTTCCGGGAATTTCGTCTTCTTTTCCCTCTTGTTCTCAATTATCACCTTCTTCACTCTGGATAATGCACGCGCTTGATGGGTGTTTGTACACACCGCCTACTTGCTTAGGTGGTCCCCCCTCTGCCCTCATCTTCTTTCTTTTTCCTTTTTGGGTTTCGGGTCAGACTGGTAAATACCGAAAAAGAGTTCTAGTATTCTCACTTTTCTATTTAGTGTGATTTTATTTATTAACTCAATTTAAAAAGATATCAGATTTGTATATTTTTATAATTATATAAATCTATAATATTTTAAAATTAAAAGTTTTGAAAATAAATTTATAATCACATAAATATTATAATATATTTAAAATTATAATATATTTTTAAAAATATTAAATTTTATTTTAATTCAAAATATGACGAACAAAATGAAACAGACGTTATAAAAGCAAAGTAGATCATTTATAATTTCTTTTACTCCAACAAAGCATTTATGACTTAAAATTTTTGTAAATGAGGTTAAAGATGTAATTATTAGTCTGTATTCTGTAACTTTACTATTATACTCCCTTGGTTTCATTTTACATAACTGTGAAAGAGATAGACAAGTGCACTAAAACACCATGAGGTGTAGTACATGGTAGAATTATTATTGAGTTGGTTGAATTAGTTATAAGTTTGTTATGGTTGAGTTAGTTTGTTGAGACTTAGTTGAGTTTAATTAATAGATATTTTAGATGGATTGTAGTATGCATATATACAAGCATTGTAAAGTACTTTCCATATATTACTGATTTTTCTCAGCTTATACTCGAGCACTACATCTCCTCAGTTTTCTCTATTCTTCATCAATGGCAGTCTTTCCATTTGTCTGATTTCTTCTTCTACAAACAGTACAACAATCTAACATGGTATCAGAGCGACCGACGGACATAGATCGAGGGAAATTCAATCACATGCAATGAAGAATTCGAGGGATCTGTGTCTGCGACTGAAGAAATCGAACATCGAAAATTGTAACTGAAACAAAAAACTGTTAATCGAGTTTACAATTGAAGTATGGAAATCAAAAATCCGACAACAATGGGAGCTAATGGAGAAGACATGACAAGTGTAGCTATAGCAAAAATGATGAACATCGATCACAATCATCCTTTGTATCTTTTTCCATCTGATGCACCAGGTTCGTTGTCTGTTGGAATAATGCTGACTGGAATGGACAGTTACACTTTATGGAGTAGGGCAATGAAATTAGCTCTATTAGAAAAGAATAATATAGGATTTATCAATGGAACAATGAAGAGAGAAACATTTCATGGTGATTTAGCTAAATTTTGGGATAGATGTAATGCTATTGAGGTGTCATGGTTAATGGAGAATGTGAGCAAGAACCTGCTTAATGGAATGTTGTTTAATGATGATTCATACATGATATGGGAAGATTTGAAGGATAGGTTTGATAAAATAAACAGCTTAAGGGCATTTCAGTTACATAAGGAGATAGTCACATCGAGACAAGGAACACTATCAGTGTCTATGTAGTATTCTAGACTTAAGGATCTTTGGAATGAATATGACTCCATTATACCACCACTATCTTGTTGTCCTAAGTCAAAAGAATTTGTAGATCATTTACAATATCAAAGAATGCTACAATTTCTAATGGGACTTAATGATAGCTATAGTCAAGCTAGAAGTCAAATGATTATGATGTAGTAGATACCAAACTTAAATCAGGTATATGCAATGATCACCAAGAGGAAAGTCAAAAGATGATGCAAGATACAATGGAATCATCAGCCATGTTCACAGCCAGAAATGGAAGTGGACGTCCAAGGCAAAAGAAACCATACAATCCTAGTGCAGTTTGTGACTTTTGCCATGGCAAAAGACATTTGAAAATGGATTGCTTTAAACTGATGAAGTGTGACTTCTGTCATAAAACTGGACATGTACAAGATGATTGTTACAAGCTTAATGGATATCTTGCAAACTTTAAAGGAATAACAAAGAAGGCAAATGTAGTGACATGAGAAAATTTGCCTTTTGAAGATACTGGACAAGGAGGTAAAGTACAACATCATCACCATGATACAAAACATATTCAAAATCTGTAATTTGGGAAGAATACACAGCAACAACATGGGACATTGTCAAGTTCACAGCTCTATAATCATCCACAAGGATCACATTTTATACCAGGATATAATCCATATCAGCATCATCAAGACACATACATAACAACTAGTCAGTTTACACCTAGTAAACACCAACAACTTCTCAGCATGCTTAACAGCAAGGCTGCAGTTAGAGAAACTAATGCTAGTGCAAATATGACAGGTACATCTAATCTTGATACAAAAGCACTATTAAAATGGATTGTGGACACATGTGAAACTAATCACATGATTATTAATCAGAAATACTTACAAAACAAAAAATTGATAGAAAATGCAGGAAGGGTGCAATTGCTTACAAGAGATTCAGCTAGAATCTCACATACTGGTGACTATCACTTAGGAGGAGGTGATGTTCTTAAGAATGTTTTATGTATGACAACATTCAAGTTTAATCTCATGTTTGTTTCAAATGTGACAAAAGAACTGAATTGCAGTGTTACATTTTTTCCAAAATGTTGTGTGTTTCAGGATCTCTCATCTGGGAAGATGAGGATGATTGGTAATGAGGAAGAAGGGTTGTATATACTATGTCTGGACACACAAAATAAAGCAGGAGAGGTGATTAAGTGTATAGCAGCAACTCAACATGTTGATGCAGTTATATGGCATCACAGGTTATGTCATATACCTATGAATGTTCTAAAGAAGATTACATGCTTCAAGAATGATACTTTTTTTTTGAATAATTGTGAAGTGTGTCCTTTATCTAGACAGACTAGAATATCCTTTCCTATCAATACTAGTAGGAAGACAAGACCATTTCAAATATTGCATATGAATGTATGAGGACCTTACAAAACTGAAACATATAATGGAATGAGATATTTTTTTACTATTGTGGATGAATAACTCTAGATGGAATTGGATTTTTCTAATGAGACTGAAATCAGATGTGATCACATTGCTTAAAAATTTCTTTACTCAAGTTAATACTCAGTTTGATGTGAAAATAAAAAGGGTTAAATCAGACAATGAGACATAATTCTTTAATCACAACTCTAAGGAATTGTTTCAACTGCATGGTGTAGTACATGAGAGTTCATGTCCACATACACCACAACAAAATGGTGTTGTAGAAATGAAACATAGATACATACTAGAGACAATTAGAGCTATAAAAATTCAGTCTAATTTACCAGATAAATTTTGGGGTTTCTGTGTGGAAGGTGTTGTTTATATAATGAACAAAATATCTTCTACTGTTATACGAAATAAGTCACCTTATGAAATGTTGTATAATAAAGTGCCATCACTTTCTCATCTAAGAGTGATAAGTTTCTTGTGTTTTGTAATTACTTTAACCAAACATGATAAGTTTAGTCCCATGGCTGTGAGAACTGTTCTTCTAGGATATGGTTCTGCACAGAAGGGATATAAACTCTATGTTATGGAAAATAGAATATTTTTCATGAGCAAGGATGTAGTGTTCATGGAGACAATCTTTCCTTTCAAGAATGATACAGATGACAAGTCTGGTTTTATGAGCCCACACGAACATTTCTGTTTTGATGATCTAGTTCATCCACAAAATATAGAAATTGCATGTAACCATCCAGTAGTTCAAGATGCCTGTACAAATACAGAAATTGAAAATGTTACTGCTGGAAGACATAGTCCCGGACAGCAAGCTGCAAAATTGTTGGATAGAACATCACCACATAAATATGATATTAGGATGTCTACAAGGACTAGTAGACCCATATGGCACAAAGATTACATTACTAAGCATGGTTCCACTAATTGTATGTATTTCATATCTGATGGAATAGACTACACATGATTGTCATCCAGATATCAAAGTTTTGTGGCTCAGGTTTCTGCTGACACTGAATCATACAACTATTCAGAAGCTGTAAAAGACAAGAGGTGGATTGAAGCAATGAAGGCTGAGATCCAGGCACTAGAAGATAATAAACACATGGGAGCTAGTACATCTTCCAAAAGGGAAAAAGGCTATTGGATGTAGGTGGGTGTACAAAATCAAGTATAAAGCAACAAGAGAAGTAGAAAGATTCAAAGCTAGACTGGTAGCAAAAGGATACAACAAAAAAGAAGGTCTTGATTACTAAGAGACTTTCTCACCTGTGGTCAAAATGATCACAGTGAGATCAGTCATATCCATTGCAGTTGCTGAATAATGGACAATTCATTAAATAGATGTCTACAATGCTTTCTTGCAAGAAGATCTTTATGAAGAAGTGTATATGACACTACCAGAGGGTTTTAATACTGTAGGGGCACATAAATAAGTTTGCAGATTGTTCAAATCCCCATATGGTTTAAAACAGGATTCAAGGCAATGGAACATTAAACTCACTTCAACATTGACTTCATTTGGGTTTCTTCAAAGTCACATAGATTATTCACTATTTACAAAACAGAAATGTGATGGGATAGTTGTGGTGCTGGTGTATGTAGATGATTTGCTTATTACTGGTAATGATCCAACTCTTATTCAGTCTACCAAAGAAACACTTCAGTCAACCTTCAAAATTAAAGATTTTTGAGAGCTTAGATATTTTCTTGGAATAGAGTTTGCAAGGAGCTCTCATGGTATTCTTATGCATCAAAGAAAATATGCTTTGGAACTCATATATGATATGCGACTGGCAGGTGCTAAGACTGCTTATTCACCCATGGAAATACATCAGAAGTTTACTACTGTGGAGTTTGATGTTACTTCCCAGACTACTTCAGACAATGCAACATCTACTTCCTCTTCTAGACAGGACTTGCCATTACCAGATCCTGACACTTATAGGAGACTGATTTGGAGATTACTATATCTCACAAACACCAGACTATATATAGCATTTGCTGCACAATGCTTTAGTCAGTTCATGCAGGCTCCTAAAACCTCACACATGGAAGTTGGGCTTAGACTAGTCAGATATATCAAACATGCACCAGGATCAGGTGTCTTTATGTCTAGTTCTGGCAACTCTCAGCTGAAGGTGTTTTGTGATGCAGATTGGGGGTCTTGTGTCAATATCAGGAGATCTATTACAAGCTATCTGGTAATGTTTGGTTCTTCACATGTACCCTAGAAATCTAATAAACATGTTATAGTTTCCAGAAGCTCTGCAGAGGTTGAGTATAGAGCCCTGACAGCTTTAGTAGCAGAAGTAGTTTGGCTTACTAGTTTGTACCTGGAGCTTGGCATTCAGGTTCAAATACCAAATTCTGTATTCACTGACAGTAAATCAGCACTTCAGATTGCTGCCAACCCAGATTTTCATGAACGTACCAAACACGTTGACATAGATTGTCATTTTATAAAGGAAAGGATCCAAGAAGGTCTCATCTATACAACTTATATGTCTTCTGCTGATCAACCTGCAGATTTGCTTACCAAATCTCTCAGCAGAATACAATATACTCATCTGATGTCCAAGCTAGGCATGAAGAACATCTTCATATCTCCTTGCTTGAGAGAGGTGTGAAATAGATACACAAGTGCACTAAAGTACCATGAGGTGTAGTACATGGTAGAATTATTATTGAGTTGGTTGAGTTAATTATGAGTTTTTTATGGTTGAGTTAGTTTGTTGAGACTTAGTTGAGTATAATTAATAGATATTTTAGATGGGTTGTAGTATGTATATATACAAGCATTGTAAGGTACTTTACATATAAAAAAATAACTGATTTTTTCTGAGCTTATACGAGCACTACATCTCCTCTGTTTTCTCTATTCTTTGTCAATGGCAGTCTTGCCATTTGACTGATTTCTTCTTCTACAAACAATACAACAATCTAACAATATCTAATTTGATTGACTATGAACTCAAGAATACAACAATATATCCAATGTAATCTCATAGGTGAGAAGTTTAAGAATATATTTATAATAAAAAAATATTTAATCTTATATTAAAGGAATGTATAACATACTACAAATATTTGTTGAATTTTATATTCTTAAATATATTACATCATTTTTATAAAAAAAGGCAAAAGAACGTCATTAGAAATAAAAGGAAATGAGACTGTTGAAATTTATAATATAGTAAACATAAAAAAGAATGTTCTTTTTAAATAAATCCCCCTCATAATTTTACCCTCCATGTCTCAGAAGCAAAGAGAAGCAAAATAATAGAATTTATGGAGATCTTGCCTTTTGATGAAGATGATGTTATATACTGGCATTCTCTTCCAACTCTATATCTTAACTCAGGATAAACTATCTCTAGATGAAAAAGCGAAAAGTAGAATTATCTGATCTTTCTAAACTAATCTATTACTGGATGCATCATTTTGAATTTTACCCTAAATACGTCTGTATCTTTAGTGAAATGACTCATATTTGGCAATCAATTATGAGAAATGATTTTTTTTTCCATCTGTTGAAATTTGGTTCCAAATATCCCTTTATAATTGAAGAACTTTCTCAAATTCGCTTTTCAAAATTCACATTTTGTAAAGCAACCATTTTATTTTAACATCAAACATTTATTTAACTTTTATTTTCTAAAACGACGAGAGGAAGAACAAAAAGAAGGAACAAAGAAAAAGAAAAAAGTATATGTACAAACGATTTTTTTTAAAATACACATCAAAGTGATAGAAAATATTTTTCCAAGACATTCCTTTCTATTTAATGTATGACTAATAGATTTTTACTCTTTCACTATCTTGAAGATCAATACTTCTTTATCTATGTAATTGTGATTTTATAAATAAATTTAGTTCATCAAAAAAATAAAATATTTAATTTCAATTATTTCTCACATATTTAAAAAATTTACTTCGAGATTGGGTTGTTGAAGATTACTCCTATTTACTTTTTCATAAAAAAATGTTTAGTTTTGGAAATTTGTGTTTTATTTAATTGTTGTTAAACTTCAAGAGAGTAAAATCTTTTTAATGGGTGAAAAAAGGAATATGATGAGAAATTAGATGTAATCCAACTATTTTAACCATCTTGACTTTTGGCTCAGTATAATTTCATGGATTAAATTGTTTTCGTAATTTTTTTAGGGTTATGATTATCGTCTTTCAAGGTGATATTGTATTTCAGAACTAAAATATATCTTAAATGGGCAAAATGAAATATGAAGGTACGTTAATTTTAATGGACAAATTTGGATAAATTATTCAACTATAAGGGTATATTTGGAGTTAAATTTAAACAAAGGGTAAGTTTTTTCTATCTTCATAGTTGAGGCGCAAATTTGAGTCGGTCCACCAATAATAGGACATATTTAGGACAAATTCAAACCTGCAAATCTGTTCTATATTTCATATAAGGAATATTTTTGGCCCTTTCCTCCTAAATAATTCAAAAAGAACACATAAATTGAAACTAAGAGACTAATATATTTGGCCTTTACTGTATATTTGGGTCTTTGGTTGGTGGAATGGGATATCATATAAATTAGTTATCTCACCTTTTATATGAGATAATTAATTATTCTATCATTTTAATATAAATAATAGGATAAAATAATAATAAAATTAATTAATATACTTATAATCCGACGCAAGATAAAATAATCTCACATTTTATTCCAAACTTATTACCTTTATTTTACCAACCAAACGACAAGTTATAAAAATAATTAATACAATTATTAGGCCTCACCCCAGAGGCCCAGACATATGATATCTCCTTTTCTTCTTCTTTGGCAATAATGAGTAACTTCTTTATTCCTTTTCCCTTTTTGGAGGATAACGAGTAACTTTACTGTTTTTGCTTTTTCTTACACTTTTTTTAGTACGATTATCTTCTCTTCGAGAATATTTTCCTTCCAAAATTATCTCTACTTTACAACGTTTTTTGTGTTGTAGGATAGTTAGAGCAAAATGTTTTCATTTACGGTTTTTAATAATTGATTTACTTCTTGTTCCCCTCCGAAATATTTGCCGTTTTATTGGCTGACGAAATTGAATGACAAATTGATTCCTTAACTAAGCGATTTGGGCCGAAAACGAAACTCTAACTTCCAGCAATGGGTTCCCTAACTACTCCAGAAAGCGTTAGGATGGTGATTGAGTAAACTAGGTGGTAAGAAGTATAAATACAGCTAGAGTGCAATAAAGATAGAATGAAGATATGAAAAAATCAGTTTTTTGATTGATTGTGTTGTCCTTATTCTATACAAGTGATTTTACATTTATAGTACAATAAAAATAAACATGACCCCCTATGTTAACCATCGAACTACCCACGAAATTCACTAGCCAACTATGAGGAGGTGGTGCCGAATTTTTCGCTTGGACCCCTAGCATGATCGACGGCACTCCCTTCAGGTTGTTGTTGGTGGCTACCTTTTTTAGAAGGTCCTTTGACTTGGTCTTTGAGGCGTCTGAGTATGTGTGGGTCTCAGCCGTTCCTAGGAATTATGACTCGGCCAGACTACTGTAATAGCCAATGATACTTTTCTAGCCGAGGGTAGGGACTAACAGATTCGGCTATGATTCCGCTCAGTTACCAATTTAGAATCTTTTTCCACCTTCGACTGTCACTTGATTCGGCTAAACACTTTTGAGTCTTAACAATTGCCCCTATATTAACTTGAGTGCGGTTGTCGAGTTGATGTATTCTAAAATGACCGTCGTTTCGTGTGGCAGCCGTAGGTGTCATTTCCATTACTTTTGCCTTAAATGCATGCAATGATGGTTTTTAAAAAGCTCCTTTTTCCTCCCACAGAAACGTCTCGGCTTCCACAATTCTAACGGATTATTAGCCGCACATTTTTTATGAAAAGACTCCTAACAGAGTGTCAATCATATCTCCAAGAAAAAGAAAATACCTAGGAGAGACATCTCCCCACAAAAGGGTTTCTCATTCAATCTTCTCGGCCATTCCCTAATTTTCCGCCTTCTTCAGAAAATCCTATTTCTTCATCAGCAAAAGAAAAACTATGTCTTCATCTTCTTCTCTATCTCTGGGATCAGATAGCACCGGTTTGTCTCCTGGTGACCTAATCCCCACTTTTTCCTTTATAGATGGGCAACTGGTTCTTTCCCCTTTTGGTACATCTGAACAAGGTGACCTTTTTTCTCAGCATCTAAGCCCGGTGAGCTATGACCTTCCGATTACCTGTGACTGGTTCACTGGCGATCTTTGCCCGACTAGTCTATGCACCTGGCCGACCAATATTACCAACTATTCTGCTTGGTTGGACCAAGTAAAGTCGGCCAAAGAAGCCGAATGGAAGCGCACTAGTCTCTACGACAATTGTGTTGTCGGAGTTTGACTCCTCCTGCAACATCGGTCTTATATATGCCTTTCTTGGTTACTGGTCCACCGCTGCAAATGCCATTATTTTCCCTTGGGGAATGATAACCCTCGCGTTGCTTGATGTGATGGCTATACTTGGCCTTCCGATTTCGGGAGTCGAAGCGCCTGTCCTAAGCGATATAAATATTGCCGATTTAGGCATCAAAGTCTCAAAGACTTCTTCAGGCTACAGACAGTTTATAGCCAACAACCACTGAATATCGCCTCTTCGAGTCGATGATGCCGAACATCATGCTTTTATGCTTTTTTGGTTTAGCCGATACTTTGTTTGTGCGGGTTCTTGTGTAGTTGTAAAAGAGCTGGAAATTTATGCGGCGTTAGCCTTTTCGAGGAGGGATGTCAGCTGGGTATCTCTCTTCTTGACCTATCTTTACATGGCTCTAGGTGATGCCCAAGCGAGGTTAAGAGATTCCATAAACATGGATACCTTGGCCGGTCCCCTGTGGTTCCTTCAGTTGTGGATCATCATCTATTTTCCTGAGTTTATCCCTGATAGATTTGATGACCGTCACTTTCCGTTAAACCCACCAGTATTAGCCGATGCCCTTCGGAGAACACCCCTTGTGCCCCAAGATGCTTTTGCCACAGTCTTCACCCTGCATGGTCTGTCTAGAGACCATTATACAGATTGAAAATCGATCCTCTAGAGATGGGCCACCCCTGATTGGGTCCGTCAAGTAGCCGATGGGGACCTTACTTTCTCATAGCGGAGGACTATGGTTCTTATATGGGGGCGGATTCTCACGGCCAAGGATTTGTTGGGTGGTTTGAAGCCCACTTCTAGGAATAATAAATTGACCGCGGAGACATATCGGCCAAACTTTGTAGCAAGGAAATTCGACCTTACTCAGCACGTCCCGTGACCCCACCGCAGTATTGTCAGTTCAACCCAACGCTGCATTCTTGATGCAGAATAAGCAAAAAAGTTAGCCGATCATAATCTTGACAGGCTTGCCCTATTTGACTGTCAATCATTTTTCCTGAGAATGAACAATACATTTGCCTTTGATGATTGGTGGGATACGACTAAGAAAAAGTTTTTTCAATCTCCTTTAGATGTCTATTGTGATCGGCTGATTCTGTCGAGAAAAAAGAAGGACCCGAAACCCTCTAAACCATGGCCAAAAGAAGCCACTCTGAAAGCTGCTTCCTCTAAATCGGCTAGGCATGTTGCCTCAAGGTCTTCCGTGCAATTACGGCAGATGAAGAGAAAAGGTAAATTATATTCTACATATATGTCGGCCAAATTGTTCTTGTGAATTTTCGGCTAACATATCTAATCTATCTTTCAGCAACCTCATCTCCTTTAGTGTTTGTTGATCTGGAGACCACTTTTGACACCGAGTCCCCATCACCCAGGAAATCAGTGCCCAAGCAACCCTGACGAAGTGGAGGGGTTGTCATTCGAGATTATAGTGAAGAAGGCCCCATAGACATGGAGTTCCTGTTCCTGCTGAGGAAGATAAGGAAATTAAGGTATACTACTCGGCTGGCTAAAACACCTTCGCATCGGCTACTAATATTTATGTTTTTTGTTTACCCTCCAAGGACCACAACTGATTAGGCGTAGACGACTGCATAAAGCGTCTGATGCTCCCCTTCATATTGGCGGATCGTCTTCCCTGGCTCATGCTCCCGTGCATTCGCAGGATCCATTATCGGATGCCTTCAAAGCCATAATTTCTCCCGCCAAGGCAGCCGAGGCTTCCGATGTTGGGGTAGCCGTAGAGGTATACCCTTTCCCTTATGCTTGGCCTTTTACTGCCTCTGGGCACTTGCCTCTATACTGAATCTGTCCTTTCTGTACAAGAGACCACTGGAGATAATCCTTCAGCTGAAGCCCACCCAACTGACAACTCAGAGGTACCAGCCGAAATCATCCCGGAAGATGTGCTTTTGCGCTACTTTGGCTTAGTCGAGGTTGCATCTCCACTAGCTTCGCATGTTGGCATCCATCGAGAACGAGTCGATGAGCCTCTAGCCAGGGGAATTCCAACCAACATAGAAGAGTTCCATGCTCTGAGGGCCTCTTTGCTATGATTGTCAAAAGAAACAACGGATTCCCCGGTTTTGGCAACCACTTACAATGACATGCCTTTGGCTCTAAGTGATTTATTTGCTTCACATAGAACAGCCAAAGATAGTCATGATGAGGCTGTCGCTTCTTTGCAACATTTGGGGTCTCTTCGGCAAGAGAAGAATCGCATTCAGACTTCTTTCAACGAGGTGAATGCAGAAAGACAATAAAATGTCAACCGAAGAAATGATTTGCAGGAATAGTTGTCCAAACTGCGAGTTGAGTTGGAGCAATCCAGGCGGAGATTGGGGCTATTATTTCGGCTATAGGTGCCTTAGACTTGGCTATTGGTGGCCACGACTCCTCTCATTTTTCTTTGTTTCGACAGAGCCTTAAATTGGATAACAAAATTCGGGAACTCGGTAACTAGCAGGTGGTTTGGGAACTGGATCAGAGAGCTGGTAGAGAATGGCTGGTCAAACTGGAGAATAAATGGACTGAGTGGAAAAGCCGTCTAGTTCAAGCAACGCAGAAAATCACTCCTCCATTGCCAGCTGATCCTGTTGCTGAGTTGTCAGTCGATACCCTTATGGACTTGCAATCTAAAGCCAACATTTCTTATGTTGTTCAAAAGGTATTGGCTGATACTCAGGCTTTTACCTATGCCCCATCGACTGTAGTGGCTGAGCCTTTGCTGGGTGCTGAAAGGGAGGTCCAAGTAGGAGCGAGAGCGGCTGAGGTAGTAGCCGTTGTTGCAGCTAAGAGAGAAAGGAAGATTGCAGGTACCTAAGATTCCCAAGCAGCCATGGACTCGGCTGATCCTGAGACTTCTGTTACTGTTGATATATTTCAACCTCTAGCTGGTCGAATACCGACCAACTCGGCTCACTAGCTTTATAGACCCCAAATCGAAGGGTCTGTTTATGTGATTAAGCAACCGTGGATTCGGCTAATCCTGATAACGTAGAGCAACCCCCGATTAGTGAAACGCCAACCAATCTTGGCTTTCTAGTTTTATTGACCTCAAATCGAAGGTCTATTTTTGTGACCATGCAGCTGGTTTGTGGCTGTTATTTACTCATGCATACCCCAAATTGAAGGGTAATACATTTTTAGATACTTGTCGTTTACGTTTCTGTCAAGCTCTTCATCATGCATGTCTATTAGTTGATACGCATTGTCAGCAATCCGTTGGCTTACTACGAAGGGTCCTTCCCAATTTGGCGATCATTTGCCGAATTTACGATCTTTCATTCCGAGCGGCAATACAGTTTTCCAAACCAAGTCTCCTTCAGTGAACCTCTTTGGTTTAACATGTTTGTTATATGATTTGGCCATTTTTCGTTTGCCGGCTTCGATTCTCTCTAGGGCCATCAGTCGATCTTCATCTACCTGATCTAACTCCATTATCATAGCCTGCTGATATTCTTCCAAGTTTAAAGAACTCTGTTTGGCCACCCGTAATGACTTAACATTAATTTTCAGGGGTAACACTGCATCTTGGCCATAGGTTAGCCTATAAGGTTTCATATCCGTAGCGGTAGACTTAGAGTTTCTGATTGCCCAAATAGCTTCATCCAGCGTGAGATGCCATACTGCCGGTTTATCCTCCATGTTTTTACTGATTTATGTCCATAAGAAGCTTGTTAGCTACCTCGGCTTGTCCATTCGCCTGTGCATAATAAGGTGAAGATGTGATCATCTTGATCCCAAACTTCTCTACAAAGGCTGCCACCTTAGAAATAGTGAACACCGTTCCTTGATCAGTTGTAATCGTCTCAGGAATACCATATCTATATATGATTTGCTGTTGGATAAACTGAATGACATATGTCTAATGAACCCTCTTCATCGGCTGTGCCTCTACCCATTTAGTGAAGTAATCGGTAGCCACAATAATAAAATTGTGTCCTTTAGCCGATTGTGGGTGAATATTGCCAATGAGGTCTATAGCCCATCTTCTGAAAGGCCAAGGCTTTATGATCGGGTGCAATACCTCGGCTGGTACTCGTTGGATTAGTCCATGTCTCTGAAACTCTTTACAGCCTTTTACGTATTGAAAGTAGTCGGTCGTGATGGTAGGCCAATAATAGCCATGGAGATAAATCAACCACTTCATCGTTAGCCCGGCTCTGTGTGATCCGCAGATTCCTTCATGAACTTCTCCCATGACTCTTAAGGCCTCTGCTTTATCAATGCACTTGAGTAGCACCCAATTTACACTCATTTTGTAAAGATCATCATCAATGAGTGCATACTTCAAGGCCCTCCTCTTAACCTTAAGGTCCTTTCACGTGGAAGGATCTTTTAAGTAGCCGATTAATGCTTGCTTCCACGAGTCGATCTGGTCCATAGCTAACACTTCGACTGACAGATCATCATACTCTAAAGTGAGTAGAGACTTCCTAAAGCCAGAGGCTTCTTCTGCCAAATCGTTAGCCTCAACATTCATGCCCCTAGGAACATAACTTAACTAAATGATACGAACCTACTAAGTAACCTGCTAGCCATTTTATAACAAGCCGACAAATTTGGATCCTTGCAGTCATATTCCCCGACCAGCTGCTTGATAACCAACTGAGAGTCTCCGTGAATCTTGATGTACTTTGCTTTCATAGAGACTTGGAGTTTGAGTCCTATGATGATATCATCGTATTTAGCTTGGTTATTTGTCAAGTCAGAATCTAACCGATAAGAGAACCTCCATATTTCATCTCTAGGATCGGTTATTGTTATCCCGGCTCCGACTCCCTTCTTGGTTTTTGACCCATCAAAAGTCAGCGTCCAAGGGACGACGTCCATACATGCAGTAGAGAGGGTGCATGGGTCCTCCATATCTACACAAGGGTGGTCTGCCAAGAAATAAGCTACAACCTGACCTTTGACGGCCTTGAGCGGCCTGTACTCGAAGAAAAACGCCGTGAACTTGATTGCCCATTTCATTAGTCGTCCTTGCAAAACAAGTTTATTCAATAATTACCGGACGATGTCAATCTTGCACAAAATATGAATCACATATGACATTAAATAAAGTTCAAGTTTTGTACAAGCATGCAATAAGGATAAACAAAGCTTCTCTATAGGAGTATATCTAGTTTTAGCTTCATTGAGCATTCAACTAAGATAGTAAACTGCCCTTTCGGTTCCATCATCGACATCCTGCTCTAACAGGAAGCCGATAGACATATCTGCAACCGAGATGTACAATTTCAGTATTTTCCCTGGCATGGGAGGCACCAGCACAAAAGGCATTTCTAAGGCCTTTTTGATCTGCCCGGGAGGCACCAGCACCAGACTTTGTAACTCCTTTGTTTTGGGTGGTGGCGACTCTTTTACTGCCCGGGCTTTGTTATGATCTATTTCAATACCTTTCTTGTGTACCAAGAAGCCAAGGAAGTTTCTAGCCGATACTCCGAACATGCACTTGGTTGGATTCATTTTAAGATTATGAATCCTCATTCGTTTTAGTGCTCGTTCCAGATCGGCTAAATGATCTTTGAAGTCCTTAGACTTCACCACCACATCCTCAATGTAAACCTCCACAGTCTTGCCGATCAGATCATGGAAAATGGTATCCATTGCCCTTTGATAAGTAGCACCAACATTCTTCAGACCGAATGGCATAACTACCCACTCGCAAATGCCCAAGTCTCCTGGACACCTAAAGCTAGTCTTGTGAATATCATCCTCGGCAACTGCTATCTGATTATAGCCGGAGTATCCATCCATGAATGTTAGCACCCCGTTAGCGGCCGCTGAATCGACTAGCATATTGCCTATAAACATGACATATTCATATTTGGGAGTGGCTAGATTTAGGTTTCTGTAATTAATACATACCCTAACCTTGCCATTATGATGATCCCGACTTTCAGTAGTCGTTCAATCTCGTCTTTAATTTGGGGTATCAACTGAGGGTGATATCTTTTGGGCAGCTGTTTATGAGGCGTGAAACCATCCTTAATTGGTAATCTGTGCTCTACCAAAGTTCATGCTAGCCCAGGCATCTCATGATAATCCCACGCCAAACAGTCCTTAAACTACAGTAGAAGAGCCGTTATGCTTCGTTTATCCTCCTCATTCAGCAAGCCACTAATATGTGTTAACCGAGGGACTTCCTTAATACCCAAGTTGATATATTTCAAGGGATCCTGAGACTCAAAACTAGGCATAGCCCTCCTTATGGGCGAATCAAGTTCCATTGGCAACTCAATGTCATCGGTCGCCAGTGTTGGTTCTCTGTTGTGGTCCTCTACCTGTGATGCTTCGACTATCCTAGCTTCAGAATTTAAAGCAGTAAGCCAATGCCACAGATCATGTATGATTTGGGTCTCTTCAACCATTTAACTCTTCCAAGGTAAGCCGTGGTTCGGCTAATTATTTTATTTCAAAACCTCGTGAAGTACGATTGTAGTATTCCCAAGATCCTTCTTCATACTGCTCCACAACAGCTATGAGAGCCACATAGGGTGAATATAAGAGAGCCTCCAAGTTTTTCACCCCTGCCTGAAATGGGTTATCATCGGCTGAGACGATTTCTATCTTGTCTCCTTCCCAGAAAATGAGCTTCTGATGTATGATGGAAGGAAGGCATCGGCTGGTGTGAATCCAGTCTCTGCCCAATAGGATGGCGTAGAATGGCTTTCCATCTATCACAAAAGAAGGCAGATCTGACCGTCTTAGGACCCACGGTAATTTCTGCTACTAAGATCCCCAAAGCTTCAGAGACTTCTCCCACAAAGCTATCCATTTTCATGTTAGTTAGGATGAGATACTCCCGGGTTTTGTTGAGGCTTTTCAAAGTAAGCAGTGGCATCACATTCAGCACAACCCCATTGTCGACGAACACTTAGCTAGAAGTTTTGCCGTTAAGGTAAGCCTTAAAATAGAGAGGTTTGAGGTGTTTAACCATCTCCTCCGTGGGTGCATGAAATACAGTGCTCAAAGCGACCTTAGCCGTGGTATCGGCTAATGTTGCCCATTCAGCATCTTCCACACACATCGCCTTCTAGGTTGTCTAGGTTAGGGCGGCCGACCCAGAACTCACATGATATCAGGCTAACCATTTCAATAGCTGCCCAAATCTTATCAACCAAATCCTGCTTAAATAAATTAAGGATAGAATCTCCTACCTCGGCGAATTCGGTTGATGAGAAGTCAATACATTCCATCTTCTGAAGACATATAGAAGCCGACTGGAGTTCCAATGCTTGGATTCTCTGCACAGTTTGTGGAACCGTCTCAACTAGATATTCCTTCAAGACTGTAGTCTCCTACGGAAGTCCCTTGGTCGGGCCATCACCGGATGTATGCTCAGCTCTGGTTGGTCCAAAACTTCTCCTTCATGCGGCTCTGTCTCTGAAGAGGTTGAGCCGAATGCCCGCTCGATAGCCTCAACTACGGTAGACTAAGAAATTTTCTGCTTATTGGCTGCCTCAGCGCTGGATATCATGTGCAACGTTAGCTTCATCTTGCGCAAGGCTTTGGCTCGCTGCATCCTTCTTTTCTGCATCCTAGATAATTTTCGGTGGTGCCTTTTTCTTTCCTGGAACCTGATTGACAGACCACTTCCCTCCTCTATTTTGGCGGTTGGTTTAATCATTTTCGGGGTCCCATCTGGTCCTCATTTCTCGCCGTGACACGGAAGGACGAAACACCCTCATTTACGTTAAAGTCGACCACCATCTGTTTGGTTTTAGGGAGTGGTTCTTTATCTATTCGAGGCATGCTCGGCTGCCGGTTGGTTGACATCCGTACTTGCCCCATAGGCCTATGTCTGGCGCCGATAGGGACCCTTTTGAACCTCATGGTTTGTTTCTGAAGTTTTCGTTCAACGTCCCTCGAGTATTGAGGGCGGCCATGAAAACTGCTCCTAGCTTGCTACCTGTCATCACGGATGTCATGTAGGCTGCCTAACCGGTTGAACACAGAGGTCCTGGTGACCTCCTGGGCTTCTTTGGGACCCATATGGTTTTCATCGGCTATTTCCCATTGACACCATTTGATTGATCTGGCTTGGCAAAGGACACCATAGATATCGGTACTGCGGGAAAATGGTCAGTATCAACAGATATTTCAGCTATGCTTTTATCGGCTAGCTTGAACCTGCCCTCCTTGATGCTATTTTGAATCGCCTTACTAAAGACCACACAATTAGAAGTAGTGTGGTTATATGAATTGTGCCACTTATAGTACTTCTTATCCTTTAGCTCTTCGGCAGACGAAATCCTATGGCCATCAAGCAGCCGAATCTGTTTATCTTTAAACAGATGATCAAAGATCTGATCTGCCTTCGTAATGTCAAATGACTAACCGACCCTGTCCTCAGTCGAACTCGTCTCTTTGCCCTTCGTAGCTTTTAGGGCTGGGCATGAGTAAACCTTACCCCTGACGATCTCAACTACCATTATATATGCCGTGCAATTGGCTGACTCTAAGTCATACTCATCTGCCTCAATAATGGATACCAAATGGGAGCTTCGGTTTCGGTTGGCTCTTCTCTTCTCATTCTCCTAGATAAACTGCTCTATTTGGCTAGCCTTTCCGGCTAACTGGCTAAAGTCAGAGCAAGATTGTCCCTTCTAATTTCTCCTTTAGATGTGGATGCATGTTTTTGATTATCAATATGGGCGCATTCTGATTCAGGGAAGTGCACAGTGCATTTCCCAACATTCCTTCTGAATCTCTCGATAAAATCGATAGCCGACTCATCGATCTGCTTCCTGAGATTCGTCAAATCCGTCAAATCCATCACAGTAACTTGAGGCTGGGGCCAATAAAATCTATCATGGAAACAACGCTCCATGCAGCCCAACTCTACACGGAGTCGGGGGCCAATGATGAGTACTAGGCAAATGTCATTCCGGTTAGAGAAACGGGGAATAACTGCATCTTGTGATACTCGTTCTGGCCAACTTCGCCACATTGGGCGGTAAATCTGCCAATATGCTCAATGGTAGATTTGTCGTCATCACCCGAGAAGGTGGTGAAATCAGAAGTTTTGAAGCCTCTTGGCAGCGGTGATACCCGATCTACCAAATCGGGGTAGGGCTTCCTGTAAACAAGCCTGTCCAAGGGTTTCAGTTGGATGCCAAAGTATCTCCTCATGGTATTTGCAATGGTTTCAGGGTTCATCAGTTGTGGCGTTCCCTGCCGGTTCTCAACTAGAATCGGTTGGTAGGCGTTCTGAACTGGAGGCCTCAATTCTGCACCTTGTTGAACAAGGTTTTGAAGTTTTAGACATTTTGCTGGCCATTACCAACAGGTGGGGTATATCCCCATTGCTGTTGTTGGGCATAGGCAACAAAGCCTGCAACTTGAGTTCCTGGAACAGCCGACGGAACTTGAGGATAAGGTGGAACAGTGTTCCATGTCTGCTCTCCACGGACATCAACCATTTTTAGGAAGTTTGCGCTTCCTAGATGGTATGGATTGGGTACCGACTGTGACTGCTGGAATGGTGTCCCTCTGTAGACAGTGTCACCAGATAGCCTATTAGGGTCAAAGCCAGGGGTCATCTGTTGCCAGTTCGGTTGGCCAACATTGGTCGCATGTACCGTAGGGCCATTTGTATAAGCGTACGACATAACAGTCGGCAAACCAAGGTGTCCAGACGTCTGAATTGGTCTCCGAGCCATATTGATCTGTCCATACTGTAGATTCGCTTGGTCGAGTGGCACATCTTGACCCCCCAATATTTGGTGGCAACCATACAATAGACTGGTTACCAAGTGACTGTGCTTGTGCTCCTAGGTGTGCTATCGGCTGTACCTGAGGAGGTACTGACTGATACACATTCGACTGAGGAAAAACACCTAGAGTCACAGTTGCATGCTGCACAACGCCATTCGTCAGAGGGATGGTAGAACTAGCCGAACCTTCTCCTGGATGCAGTCGATTAACTTTCAGTTCTCTCGCCTGCTGAACCTCATTATGCACTATTGTCTTGATAATGTCAGCTAATTGTTTAGAAACTTGGTACATAATGTCGTTGATGCCCAAGTCAATTTGCTGTCTAATGAATGACATGGTCATGACAGTTGGACCCTCAGATTGACTAGATTCACCCACAACTTGGGTTGATGGAGGAAGTGGAGGGGTATCAACTAATGTAGGCATACCCGAAGAAGATGGTGGCTCGTTGTTCCTTTTGGGAGGATTCTGTTTAGGATGTGGACTGGACTCTTGGTTCATTTTCTTACCAGACCTTAGGCGCATACGCCAAATGTGATCCTTACATAGATAATCAAACTTCGCTATGAGATCACCTATGGTCCCACTGGGCGTACCAAAATTGTTCCCCTCCGAAATATTTGCCGTTTTATCGACTAATGAAATCGGATGACAAATTGATTCCTTAACTAAGCGATTTGGGCCGGAAGCGGAACTCTAACTTCCAGCAATGGATTCCCCAACTACTCTAGAAAGCGTTAGGATGGTGATTGAGTAAACTAGGTGGTAAGAAGAATAAATACAGCCAAAGTGCAATAAAGGAGATAAAGATATGAAAAAAAAATCAGTTTTTTGATTGATTGTGTTTTCCTTATTCTATACAAGTGATTTTACATTTATAGTACAAGAAAAATAGATGTGACCCCCTATGTTAACCATCGAACTACCCACGAAATCCACTAGCCAACTAAGAGGAGGTGGTGCCGAATTTTACGCCTGAGCTCCTAGCATGATCGACGACACTCCCTTCAGGTTGTTGCTAGTTGCTACCTTTTTTAGAAGGTACTTTGACTTGGTCTTCGAGGCGTCTGAGTATGTGTGGGTCTCAGCCGTTCCTCGGAATTATGATCAGCCGGACTACTGTAATAGCCGATGATGCTTTTCTAGCCGAGGGTAGGGACTAACGGATTCGGCTATGATTCCGCTCAGTTACCGATTTAAAATTTTTTCCCACCTTCGACTGTCACTTGATTCGGCTAAATACTTTTGAGTGTTAACCCTTCTCCTTTTTTTTCTTTTTGCTTTGGATTTTAATTCAAAGAGACCGTTGGACATTACAATAATTTCATTAATTCAGTTATCAAACTTTTCTAGAAAGTATATTAATGTTTAAATGAATATTTCTTTGTTGACATTTACTTCTCTTTGTTAAAATAAGGTTAAAGAATTATAGTGATTCGAAATTTCGATTAGGCTTGACTTCATTGACCCAATCAGATCCCACTTTTTATTTGTGATAATGAAAATGAATATTTTTCAAAATTTATGAAACTGCGTGATTCTGAACGACATTTTCTAGATAATATGCTTACCTTTTTTTTGGGATATCATTATATAAAAGTATGTATACCTTTTATATGATTGCACTGGTGAGCTCATATATGTTGAATTAACATAATAAGGAGAATTGCAATTACTTATGTCTATTCCCTTTCTCACATGCCTTTTACTTTTCTGAAAGAAAGAGTTGGATTCTTTTCTTTTCTAAGTATTAATTAAAAAAGAATTGTGACGATTATAGTATCAATATATAAATCAAAATAAATTAGGAAATACACCAAACAGTAATTAATGCTTTGAGGTTTGTGATATTTCTCGATCAGTCATAATTTCCTTCCAAAATTTTGTTCACATTTTCAATCCAAATAAATATATTAACCAGTATGCATAAGAAAGAAACAACAACCGGATAAAAAAATAATGGCTTGACATGAATTAAAGAAGTTTCAGGGCACTCATTAAAACAACAGAACATAGCTTAATTAGTTAGAAGGAAATAACGCACGCGACGGTATATGTAAGTGAAGATTGTTAAATTCGAAAGTAACATATTCATAACAGGAGCGTCTTAGAGATTTGGATATTGTTCCATCCCACCCAATTTATGTGACACCATTTTCTTTTTGATCTATCTTAAAAAGAATATCACCTTTCTATATTTGAAAATAATTTAACTTTATTAGATGATTTATAGCCACACATTTATATATGACTTGTTTTGAACCAAACATTTCAAAAGTCTTTCTTTCTTTCCTAAATTCTGTGCCAAGTCAAATTGTGCCACATAAATTAGAACGGAGAAAATAACATATTAAGAGTCCCAAATCGTCCCTTTAATGGGTAGGAGACCTCTTTATATGCTTTTGGACAATTCTCTTCTCATGAGCTAATTTGGTTGAGTTACGTTCAAAGTTTATTTTTTCAACATATTATGTGTGGTCATATAAAATTAATGATAAGATTAATATTCTTAAGTAACACATATTGAGGATAAAATGAGAAAATATCGTTTGAGTGAGATGGTTTAGTCACCTCCTCCATTGACTTCTAGATGCATCGGATCATAGGTGTGAATCCATCGTGATTGTAAGTATTAAAATGTGTCTGGTAGACTTAAAATCATATGGTTGAAAATTCATACAAACTATCGAAGAGTAAGACATCTACATAGACAATACCAATTAATTAGTTAAAAATATATTTTAATTATGTTAGTACATTTACTTTAGATCGTAAATTTTCTAGAAGTCTTTTAGTCATACCCGAAAATTTTATGTTAGTAGAAACTCATTAGAATAATGCACAAAGAGTTTTTTGTACTTCTACTTTATTTTGTATAATATTAGTGTAATATGAAATTGTCTAAATTTAAAGTATGATAGTGAAAAGTCATATAGTTGATCACTACTCGGGTAAGATTAAGACGTCCGTGTTATAGTGTAACACTAATACTTCCCCCCATTATTATACAGGTATAATATCCTGAAAGACGGAATATATATAGAGCGTGACACATATGCATGAAAGATGAGAGTGACATATTATGTTCTGACAATTAATTTATAAATAGAATGTGATAAAAGATTGTGGGCATTGGGCAGTAAATTGATGAGGAGCAAGGAAGTCAATGTTTGAACTTTGAAGAGGGGATATGACAATATCATATGTTATATATAATGGACTATATAGTAGTAACAATATTAGAATAATGTCTTTTTCTAGCCGGCTTTTGTCCCTAGCCTAACTTGTAGCGTTGGTTCTGGTTTTTGTCAATATTGCCCGCCAATTTTTTCTCTCTTTTAACTAAATGTGGTCAAAGAAAGTACACGAACATGATTGCAATGTTTATGATTAAAACGTGTTAACAAATATACCGTTTGAAAATTAATGGTCGGTAAAACCATCAAAGGAATTCCCAAATTTGTTGGTGCAATCAATATATATCTCCAACTACTATTTTTGTGGGAGGGTGCAAATTCTAGAACAAATTTAATAATACTAATTATGTTTTAATTTGAAATAAGTTGAATTCTACTAGAGTATAAATCTTATTTGACCATATTTTCTCATTTAGTTTCACTTATATGAATTTTCATACTATCCCAAGTTTAATAAAGGAAGAATGTCGCGGGGACCGATAGCCACCGTAAAACTAATTATTTATAATGAATCAAAAGATAATAAATTAGAAATTATTAATTATGTAGAGAAACTTGATCGGAGGTGGTCGTGCGCCCCATCCACTCATAATGGCGTTTATCATATATTTCGATTGAAAACCTTGTGTTATAATTGTAGGATATTGTAAAGCAGTACGAGAAGTAAATAATTATTACAAGTGTTCGAAAGGATAAACAAATAGTCCAATGTTCAAAACTGCCGCAAGCTTGTTGTGTCTTGAATCTTGATAACCTGAAATCAAGAAACACTAAATCTGGATGGTTACAACTGTGTGCTGAGTCGAGTGATTGCACTCTGTCCTTAAGACAAGATTGCCCCGTATATATGCTTTTACGTTAGCGGGCAATAGTCTCCCAAGATAAAACAACACTTTAATCTCAACACTACAAAGCAAATAGGTTGAGTCTGACGAAGAAAACAAATACGAATCGACTTGCTGAAGAAATGAAAAAGGAAGGAAGAGTTTATGTTTTCGTCCAACGTTTTTGGACTGACTTTCTCTTCTGTTTTGTCTCTGTGTATATACTGTGTCTCTGTTGTGTATATCTTGTGTATATGTGTGTCTTTCCTCACTGTTTTTCGTCACTGTATGTGCAACATAATTGAGCCAAAAAGCATCAATATATAGCATGGAGGAGAGACTCCTCAACTGCCACAAACAAGGCTGTTAATAACCATTAGTGAGAGCTGTTAATAGCCATTAGAGAGGGCTGTTAATAGCCATTAGAGAGGCTGATTATGGTCATTGAAGGAGGGCTGTTTATGAAGGAGTTAACAGCCAAGTAATGACTGGTTAATGCTCCAAAAATAGCCCAAACGGTAGGCATAAAGTTTCTGCCTTCCGTCATTCCCAAAACCCACAGCCCACGACCGGACCGAACGGGACGGGCGGGCGGCGGCGCTCGTGTGGGCTTAGCCTTGAACCCAAGTACATCCAGGTCCTCCCTCCTTTAAACACATGGGATACCCCTTGGTGTCCCAAACCCTTAACCACTTTAGAGACTTATAAAGAGAGCAATTCTTCCTTTTTCCATCGATGTGGTAGATTTGTCCCACAACGTATTTCCATGCCTCAAACACCTTACTTCGTGGACCAATATCTCTTTCATATCTCAATGAAATTTGACGATTCTTGGCCCTACGGTCATCTACTCACTTGGTAGATTATGCATGTGAGAAGAGACAAAGCCTCCAACATGCGGAACACTAATGTTTAATTCATTAAATATGGGTGGACGCACCTCCCGGCTAAAGACAAATTTCCAACGATAATAATAAAATAAAATTGCATATTTTGACGAGTCTTTGTGTGGTTAAATTTCTTATGTTGGCAATTAAGTGGATGTCTTTGTCCAACTTGCAATGTTGATATCAGACTTGGAATAATATATGCTTATGATTTTTAAAGTTTGAAATTTACGTGTCTATATTTCCTTCTTAAAAGTTTAAAGCTTTTTACGTGGCCAAAACTAATTAATAATCAAGTTTGAGAGAAAACTGATTTTATCCAAGTATTGCTTATTTCGATATGAATCACGCTTGCCTGCAATTATTTAAGTTATCCATGATGTAACGTTTCTATTGTTCTCTAATATTTATATCAAATTATGATACCTTCTTCCACCCCTTTAAGATACGACCTTATCTAACTAAATTCTAAAATAATTAGCATATTAATTATCAAACTATTAAAAAACCTCATATTACTATACTTTGATTTTCATTGTTTCACTTGAAGTACTGGGTTTACGTTTTCCAATACACAATAGAAAAATATTACTAATGAATATCTCCATTTTGACGTTAGTATTTAAAGAATTACATAAATTTTCCGTGAAAATTTATCCAGAGTTTTTTTTAAAATTTAACTGTAAACTATCATTTTTAATAAACTTTATGTATTTTCTAAATATATAAGTTATATTCTTTAAAAATTAATGAATCAGAGAAAATCAACCGGGAATTTTAGATGATTTTATTGGTGTATAATTACAAACTTCATCATCCTTTTTGAATGGAAGGAGGAAGTAATTTATGTAGTTTTGACTTAATTAGGATAACTACTATTTATTATTTTCTTTGTAGACTCTCCAAAAATTATTGTTTCTTTTAGAATTAGTTTCCTTATAAAAGTAAACTTGGTTCTTTGAGTTTATCAGTCAAATTAATTAAGGGTCTTAAAAGTCTAAAGTAACAGCTTACAACCATGTTCAACGGAGGGATATGTTGAGTCTATCCAGCATTCTAGAATGAGGTCAAGTTATACTCCTATATTATTAGGTGATTTTACCTTTTTATTTTCGTTTTTATCAAATTTACCTCATTTAATATTTTGAATAAATTTTTCTCAATTACAATTTCCTACCCGTACATTAAATCTGTATTTTTGCTTTTTGTTCAAAGATATTTGATATTCACGTAAGGTTACGCCATACTGGTTTCACACTAAATATGTACCTCAAATCCCGATAATTTTTATATGGTTATACTTATCAACTTAGATAAATAAAAATTTAATTAAAGATAATATTGTAAATATCTTTCTTAGTTTCTAGGGTTAAGTATTTCTTTAAGGGGTGTATCAAAGACAAAACACCAAATAATATGAAAAATCAATTTCACAAAAAATATGAGTGTTATAGTGATTATGTGAGTATGGATTAAGAGTGTAAAGAATATTTACATATTTAATTTATTTGAATAATAATTATCGGTAACTATATTACTGGGTAATTTATAATAAATGATTATTTTTTATAAGTTAGATACATTGATATAAAAAAATTCATTCCACTGTCACTTTAATCCTTTTGGAATTAATTTACTTCTTTCAACCGACCAACTTCTTGAAGTCTGTCACTTGAATGAAACGTGGAGTTGAGAATTTTATGCTGTATCCAAATAAGACGACTTTCGGAAAGTCGGGTGCGGTGTGTGTAGAGAAGCAATAGTTTATTGAATTTAATTATTTATTATATACAATGTAAGTGTACATAATTTTATATAATTAATATATTTTAATCTATTACAATAAGTGTTTTTATTTTTCAGGTTATTAATTTCATTTTCTTGAAATGATTATCTCATTTATCTTAACTAGTTTAAACGTACATGCATTGCACATATCAATAAATTAAAAATTCTATATAAGAAGAATAAATTATGTAAAATAGCAACGAATGTAAAAATAAATGCAGCATTTATTTAAATAAAAAAATAATATTATTACATGACTCAAATGCTATGTTTGATACATAACATTGTTAAAATTCAAATTGTAAAATTTACAGGAATATGTGCTCAAACTATATATGACAATATACTTCCAATCTTTGTATGATACACCTCCAAGCACATAATTTTTAAATTCTGAATTGACTTCCTCTAATCTCAGATCAATTCTCCACGAGATTATATCAAGTTCTAGATCGTTTGTGTTTCAGGATATATAGTCAAGAAACGCCTAAAAATGGTTGAATAGATAGACGATGTTGTACAATCAGATATACCCTATCTTTTTATCTATTTAATCATGTTCTACATTATTTAAAATTATGAAAGAGTATTATGGTTTGAATCAGGCTTCCAATATCTCTAGCAGAAACATTTGTCTAATTGAACACTTACCCAAAAGATAATATATATATATATATATATATATATATATATATATATATTAATTTGTGTAAGATACAATAATTTTTCTTAGAGATTCCTTTCATTATTCACAATATATATAGTTGTACAAATGTTGATTCCTAATACATTACGAATCCTAATTTACCTTAAATGGTTGATTCCTAATACAATTAGAATCCTAAGTTACCTTAAATATACATCTATCATAATTACAAAATATACGGTGAATATTCGAAGAATATTCGCTAATATTCCCCTTCAGACGGAGCGGGAGGAGGCCGAACGCTAAGGCTGGATCGGAAGTCGGTGAAGAGCTGTCGCGGTAGTCCCTTTGTGAAAATGTCTGCATACTGATAAGAGGAAGGCACGTGTAAAATTTTGACCTAACCACGGGCAACATTCTCTCGCACAAAGTGGATATCTATCTCAATATGCTTAGTCCGCTGATGTTGGACCGAATTATGAGACATATAGATGGCAGATATGTTGTCACAATAGACTATAGACGCCTTGCGTAATGGACACTAGAGCTCCAAAAGTAGATTTCAGAGCCAACAGATCTCAGCAACGACATTAGCAACTCCGCGATATTCTGCTTCAGCACCCGAACGGGATAGTGTGGCCTGCCGCTTGGCTGACCATGAGATAAGATTATCCCCAAGAAATACACAGTACCCTGAGGTGGATCGACGTGTGTCGGGGCATCCTGCCCAATCTGCATCCGTGTAGGCTAGAAACTTGGTTGGGGTAGAGGGGTATAGATGTAATCCAAAGTCTAGTGTGCCCTTAAAACATATCTGATAATACGTTTGAGGGCGACAAAGTGGGACTCTCGGGGGTCATGCATAAATAGACACACCTGCTGAACGGCATAAGAAATATCAGGCCTAGTGAATGTAAGATACTGAAGAGCACATGCAAGACTCCGATATAGTGGGATCAGAAACTGGCGCACCGTCATTGACACTAAGCTTGGGTTTTGAGTCCATCGGAGTTGGCATAATTTTACAATTTGTCATCTTAGCCATGTACACTATCTCTTCTGCATACTTACGCCGACACAGGAACATATTGGCTGCAGATCTGGTTACCGATATATCCAAAAAATAACTTAGCTTGCCCAAGTCAGTCATAGCAAATTCAGTTTTGAGTAGAACAATGATTTCATTCTTCAAACCGTCAAATAAGGCAGTAAGAACAATGTCATCGACATATAATAGCAAATATGCAGTGCTGCTACCTCGGTGAAAAGTGAAGAGAGAGTTATCACACCTGCTACATATAAAACCAATCTGCAGAAGATACCTGGAAAAACGATCATACCAAGTGCGGGGAGCCTGTTTCAATCCATACAATGATTTCCTGAGACTACATACAAACTGCGAAACTGCAGGATGAACAAAGCCAGGGGGCTGATACATGTACACAGTTTCTTTCAAATCCCCATGAAGAAATGCATTCTTGACATCTAGCTGATGAATCGGCCTATGCATGCCCATAGCAATACTGAGAACAGTCTGAATAGTGGTCGATAATAACCGGACTGAATGTCTCACCACAATCAATACACTCCTGCTGATTAGTGCCATTGGCAACTAGTCTTGCCTTATACCTCTCTAAGTCACCACTGTCTCTGAACTTGTGACGAAATAGCCACATACACTGGATAACATTCACACTATCTGGTCTAGGTACCAAATACCAAGTGTTCTGCTTGGTTAAAGCGTTAAACTCTTCGTACATGGCCGCATTCCAATTAGGGTCCAGTTTAGCTAGTTTTGGATTCTTTGGAATGAGTGATAAGGTTTGTGTGGAGAGATTGAAGTGAACCTTGGGTTTGAAAATCCAGTGTTGTGCACGAGTCTCCATGCGATGAGAGGGCAGCAGTGGGAGGACGGGAATGGGAGGTGGCATGTTCACTGGTTCTGGACTGGGAGGCTGCAGGTTTATGGTTGCTGGACTGAGGGGCAGCAGTGTTGCTGGCGGTGCAGGAGACTCAACAGGGTGCAGCAGGGGTGTTGGACTGAGAGCATGGAGCTGGACTGGGAGGCAGCATTGCTGCTGGGGGGTCAGAAGACACTGCTGAAGACATCAGTGGTGTTGTCGACCGAGAGCAGTTGGCTGGAGGCAGTAGTGGTGAGGACGGGGCAGTGTGTACTGTCGGGACAGGTTGTATCGGTACTGGATTTTGCCGGAGACACATCGACTGGAGTAGAGGAGACATAGGAGACTCATCGAGAAATGTGTAATCCGTGGTTTGGAATTTTTGAATGTTCGAAAATGGATAGTTGGCCTCGTCGACTGTGACGTGACGTGAGATAATGATATTATGAGTGGTTATATCATAGCACAAGTATCCCCGATGATTAGGTGAGAAACCGATGAATACGCAGGGTGTGGTGCGTGGGGCTAGTTTGTGAGATGCAGTGAAAGCCATGTTTGGGTAGCATAGGCAACCGAAGATGCGTATTTGGTCATAAGAGGGGAACCTACGGTATACGATTTCAGTTGGGGTCTTGTTTTGGAGAGTGCTGGTTGGTAAAATGTTGAGGAGGTATTCATCCATTTTGACAGCGTAGAACCAGAATGACAGTGGAAGACTGGCGTGAAAGAGAAGGGTACGCACCATGTTATTGATGGTGCATATGATTCTTTCAGCTTTGCCGTTTTGGGAGGAATTTGTCACGACCCGACCCGACGGGCCGTGACTAACCGCCCTAATGACGTCATTATACTAACCTGTCACACATAATCCAACTAACACTTAATGAGTCTGAAATTCGGCAGCATAACGCTGCAATAACAATATATGCCAGGGTAGGCGAGCCGACAAGGCTGCTTTTACCCCCGAATGTACCTGCCTCATGAGGAGTCACAACTAGCCAACACAATATACATGCAAGACGACAAGGCTGCCAACATATAATATAACATATACACGGGAACACCCCTAACATAGAGTACAATGATATGGCTGACCAAAACAAAGTTATAACCCTTACATAAGTACAACCCACCACTGTCTACAGACCTCTATAAGAAGAACAACGACATATGACTGGACAGGGCCCCGTCGTGCCCCTAAATACAAATATAAGTCTAAAAGAGGTTCGGTACCAAAATGACAAAGCTCTGGATCAAATGAGCTTCCCAACCTGCTGAGTAGGAACCTAAACCGGAGGATCACCAAACTGAGCACCTGTACCTGCGGGCATGAACGCAGCCCCCCGAGGAAAGGGGGGTTAGTACGAAATAATGTACTGAGTATGTAAACATGAAATACTGCATATGAGATCATAAGTAGCCAATAGAAACAGGAGATCAGTATAAAAGTCAGGATCCAAATCCAACTGTGCCATAAACAATAAAAGTCAGTTGCCTTATAAAAATGAGAGTCAAGTCAAGAAAACATGAGTGCCTGTCCATATGCATATATATATATATATATATATATATCTGTAACGTAACCCGGCCCACTAGTGCGGGACTCGGTGGAATCATATCATAACCTGGCCTATGCTGGGACTCGGTAAAGTCATCTCTCATCTATGGATCCATCCTACGTAACCCGGCCCTCTAGTGAGGGTCTCGGTGAATCAATGCAAGGTTGTGCACGAATCGTAACCCGGCCCGGGACTCGGTGAGGTGAAGTAGTAACACTCAGCATGAGTAGATATCATGAGTAACCATATGCAAGTAAAAATTATCATCTGACTCTCAGTAAAATCATTGTAATAATGTCATAATAAACTCTCTGCTGAAAAATCATAGGCACTTCTCATAACAATTCTCTTTAGGAATTAAACTGTATAAGAATCAAGTACGTCCGCCGTACCTTCATTAAATAAAAATCATGCCAAAGAAAGAAGGAATAGTTCACATACCCATTAGACGAACTAATCAACTCTATATTAGAGTACGTCTCAATTTAGAACTTCAACCTATAATAATGGTAATACGTTCGTCAATTCTATGATCGCTAGCATACTTTATATCGAATAACGACTTCTTATTTTATAAAAATTCGGGCAGCACTTCCCCTGTTTATACATGTTTCCACAACTTCCAAACGAGGCTAATAACATTAATAAACAAGCACCAATTAAGGGCACAACCAAAACAACAATAAAGGGAATTTACACACCCACTTCTCATGTAAATTTAGCCTCTTAATCCACCTTAAAAACATCCCACAAAACAGCCCATATTCTAACAACAACGAGGGTAGAATGTGAAGCCTTTCTATGCCTTTCCACACTCTTATTCCTTTAGGACTTACCTTAGCAATTACCACACTTAAACATGCATAATGGTGACTAAATTTTCAGAATTATAACACCACAAAATAGTCCCTAAAACAGTCCATATACATCACAACATGTCCAACAATTTCATGCAAGTTCTTGGCCACAACATGTCATAATTCCATAGCTCTTATCTTAATTTCTATAATCCAATTTCGGATTTTAATACTTCCATATAACCAATTCCAACTAAATCTCCATGTTTCCTTTCAATTTCATCATGCAATTAGTGATAATAATACAACAATAACCAACGAATCCAACAACACCAAAATCTATCCCAAATTGGCAACTAGCCCAAAATGGTCACATGCAATGCTTAAATTCCAATTCTTTCTTAACACAAATTCATTACCTTAATTCTAACAACATGCATTCCAATTATATCATAGAAAGAAGAATTTTTATACCTCAAATTCGTCAAAACAGTCCGCATATTTTCTGCCACTATTTGTCCGAAAATCCCCATTGTTTTGTAATTTTTCTCCTCCTTTTTGTTCACTTCTTCAACCCCAATTGACATGCAAGTGTTCTACAATGTTAATCCATCATCCCTACACGTTTTTCTTCCAAAATTTCATCCCAAAAATTTGAAATTTCTGGGCAGATTTCGGCCCAAGCAGTGGCTGTTTTGCCACTGTTTTTGGTGTTGTTTTGCTTCTAATTTTTGGTGAAAAATGTAGTCTAGGAAGAGAAGATAACAACCTTAATTTTGGTTATGGGTGGAGGGTGATTTTCGGATTTGTTTGGAGGAGAGAATGAGAGGAGAGTTTGGTTTTTTTGTTTAAGTGTAGGAAGAAGATGAAGAGGTAAGGTTATATGAAAAATCTGATTTTTTTCCTTTACACTTTGGCCCCCAAGTTCTTCAATTAGTAAATCTCAAACCCACTTCTTTTAATTCTCGAGAATTTTATAGGCCTCGTATCCTCAATGTTATAATTTTTTTTAATACAATACTATTCCGGGATAGTATCCGCTTATACACTAATTTCCCGTATTAACTTATGTAAGCGTTCCTTATATTCAATATCCGAATCTTGCTTTCTTAATGACGTTCTTAATTATCATCTTAATCTTACGAGGTGTAACATACTTCCCTCCTCAGAAACATTCGTCCTCGAATGTTCATAATAAGTCTAATTCTAGAAATTTTTTGGCAGAGTCTCCTTTATAACTATGCCTATCCGCCTATATTCAGCCAACCAACAGATGCCACACAGGGCCACAATAGATCACACATATGCAATTCACCAATTACAATAATCAAATGGGGAGTTGAATTGAATTACCTGGAGGCACAGGGAAACAAATGAGGATACTTCTTCTTCATCTCATCCTCTGCCTCCCAAGTCATTTCCTCCCTATTGTGGTTCCTCCACAATACATTGACGGAAGCCACATCCTTCGTCCGTAATCTCCTGACCTGGCGATCAAGTATGGCTACAGGGCTTTCCTCGTAGGACAACTCTTCTGTCACCTGGACGTCATCTACTGGGAAGACCCTGGAAGGATCACCAATACACTTACGCAACATAGATACATGAAAGATTGGATGTACTGCTTCCAAATCAGGCGGTAGATCCAACTCATAGGCAACCTTGCCTATCCTACGAATGATCTGGTAAGGCCCAATGTACCTTGGGTTAAGCTTCCCTTTCTTGCCAAACCTCATCACACCCTTCATGGGTGACACCTTTAGGAACACCCAATCATCAATCTGAAACTCTAAGTGTCGACGTCTATTATCAGCATATGACTTCTGTCGACTCTGTGCTGCTAATAACCTCTCCTGAATGAGTTTCACCTTATCAACAGCTTGCTGAACCATGTCTGGGCTGATCAACTTAGTCTCACCTACATCAAACCAACCAATAGGTGACCTGCACTTTCTCCCATATAAAGCCTCATACGGTGCCATCTGGATGCTAGAGTGGTAGCTGTTGTTATAAGCAAACTCAATGAGTTGTAAATGGTCATCCCAACTACCTCTGAAGTCAATAATACAGGCCCTCAACATATCCTCTAATGTCTGGATCGTACACTCTGCCTACCAGTCCGTCTAAGGGTGAAATGCTGTGTTGAGACTCACTTGTGTCCCCAATCCCTTCTGGAATGATCTCCAGAAGTTAGCTGTAAACTGAGCTCCTCGGTCTGATATAATAGATGTGGGAACCCCGTGCAGTCTCACTATCTCCCTGATGTACAGCCTATCATAGTCCTCAGCTGAGTAAGTAGTCCTCACTGGAAGAGAATGGGCTGATTTCGTCAGCCTATCCACGATAACCCATATGGAATTACACTTCCGCTGAGTGCGAGGTAAGCCTGTAATGAAGTCCATATTGATCACTTCCCACTTCCAAGTCGGGATCTCAATCTCCTGTAATAATCCATCAGGCTTTTGATGTTCAACTTTAACCTGCTGACAATTCGGGCACTGGACAACAAATTCTGCTATGTCTCTTTTTATGCCATCCCACCAGTACAAGCATCTAAGGTCATGGTACATCTTCGTCGATCCTGGATGAATGGAATAACGGGCATTGTGTGCCTCTCCCATAACCTGCTGTCGTAGCCCTACAACATTAGGTACACATAAGCTGCCCTCATACCTAAGCACATCATCAGGTGTAACCTCAAATAGAGTCTTTCCCTTTCAGAGAGCTGCATCTCTATACCGGGCCAGAACAGGATCCTCATACTGACGTCTCTTTACCTCTTCCACGATAGAGGACTCCGCAACATCCCGAATAAGAATCCCGCTATCTCCCGAATCCGCCAACCGGACTCCAAGACTCGCTAGCCTATGTATCTCACGAACCATCTTCCTTCTGTCTGGCTGCACATCCGTCAAGCTACCCATGGATCTACGGCTAAGAGCATCTGCCACGACGTTGGCTTTTCCCGGGTGGTACAAGATATCAACATCATAGTCCTTTAGCAACTCTAACCACCGCCTCTGTCGTAGGTTCAACTCCTTCTGCTTAAAGATATATTGGAGACTCTTGTGATCCGTATAAATATCAACATGAATCCCATACAAATAATGTCTCCAAATCTTCAAGGCATGAATCACCGCTGCTAGCTCCAAATCATGAGTGAGATAATTCTTTTCATGCTTTCTGAGCTGTCGGGAGGCATAAGCTATGACTTTGCCATGCTGCATCAACACACAACCTAGCCCAATGCCTGAAGTATCACAATAAATGACATAACCATCCGGTCCCTCAGGAAGAGTCAGAACTGGAGCCGTAGTCAACTTATCCTTCAACAACTGGAAACTGTGCTCACAAGCATCCGTCCACTGAAACTTAGCTGCCTTCTGGGTTAACTTAGTCAAAGGCGCTGAGATCGAGACAAACGTTTCCACAAACCTTCTGTAATACCCTGCTAGCCCCAGAAAACTGCATACCTCAGTAGGTATCGTAGGTTTGGGCCAAGTCTTAACCGCCTCAATCTTCTGTGTATCCACCCGAATACCATCAGCCCCGATAATATGCCCCAAGAATGCCACCGAAGTCAACCAGAACTCACACTTGGAAAACTTGGCATACAACTGCTGGTGTTGGAGGACCCTAAGTACCGTCCTCAAATGGTCTGCATGCTCCTGCTCTGAACGGGAATAAACCAGGATATCATCAATGAATACAATGACGAACATGTCTAAGAACGGCCTGAATACTCGGTTCATCAAATCCATAAACACTGCTGGAGCATTGGTCAGTCCAAAAGACATCACCCTAAACTCATACTGTCCATATCGGGTTCTGAATGCTGTCTTTGGAATATCTACCTCCCTTACCCGCACCTGATGATAACCTGATCGCAAGTCTATCTTCGAAAAGCACTTAGCACCCTGCAACAGGTCAAATAAATCATCAATCCTGGGAAGGGGGTACCTATTCTTGATGGTTACCTTGTTCAGCTGCCTATAATCCATACACATCCGCAGTGATCCATCTTTCTTCCTCACAAATAACACTGGTGCTCCCCATGGAGATGTACTTGGCCTAATAAAGCCTTTCTCCAACAAGTCCCTCAGTTGCTCCTTCAACTCCTTCAGCTCTGCAGGTGCCATTCTATAAGGAGGAATGGATATAGGTTGGGTACCTGGCAATACATCTATACTGAAATCTATCTCCCGCTCTGGAGGGAGACCTGAAAGATCATCCGGGAATACATCCGGAAACTCACTAACTACCGGAACTGACTGAAGAGCCGGTACCTCCGCTTCTGTATCATGCACCCGAACCAAATGATAGATACAACCTTTTCTGACCATCTTCCTTGCATTGAGGTATGAAATAAACTTATCCCTCGGCGATGCTGCATTCCCTTTCCATTCTATAACTGGCTCGCCTGGAAACTGAAATCTAACCAACTTCTCTCTACAATCAACGTTGGCAAAACAAGAAGCCAACCAATCCATGCCCATAATAACATCAAAGTCGGCCATATCCAACTCTATCAAATCTGCTAAGGTATGACGGCTATATATCACCACCGAACAATTTTTATATACGAGCTCAGCTATAACCGAATCTCCTACTGGTGTAGCTACCTCGAATGGTTCTATCGGCTAAGATTCTATCCCTATTCTATTAGCAACAAGAGGGGATATGTAGGACAAGGTGGAACCTGGATCTATCAAAGCATATACATTACAGAAAAAGACCGATAGTATACCTGTAACAACATCTGGTGACGCCTCCTGATCACGTCTACTGGCCAAAGCATATATGCGGTTCGAAGGACCGCCGGAACTAGAAACTCTGCCACGAATTCTACCACGGCCTGCTGGCGTCTGACTACCCCACCCAGTGGGGCGCATATCTATAGATGATGACGAACCAACACCCGACCCCGTAGGCCAAACCAGCCCACCTGAACCACCTATGTTGGGACACTCTCTCATCATATGGCCTTGACGGCCGCAAGAGAAGCAAGCACCTGTGGTCGAATGACATTCCCCAATATGAAACTTACCACACCGAGAGCACCGAGGATAAGGTGGTCTCAACTGACTAGGGCCCCTCTTTCTCTGAGAACCCGAAGCCCTGGAGCTCTGTCCGGCTGCTGAATACCCGGGGCGGTCGAACCTCCTGCCCGTAGACTGTAGAGGAGCACTCTGTGCTGGTTGAGGTGAATATATGACCTGGTGCTGGAACAGTCTGCCTCGAGACTCGCCGGAATAAGCTGCCGACCTAGCCCTCTTATGCTGGTCCCCGTCATGACCTCTGTCTGGCTGTCGCCTTCTATGTCGGTCCTCAACCCCCTGTGCATATGCTTGGACACGAGCAATATCCATACCCGGCTGAAGAGCTACCGCCATACAACTGTAAGAATCTGTCCACTCTAGCTCTCCTCATCTCTGGAGGCAAGAAGTGACCAAGGAAGGCCTCTGTAAACTCATCCCATATAGCTGGGGGAACATCCTCTCCCCTAGACAACTCCCAAGACTCGTATCAGTTGGTAGCTATATCCCGCATTCTATACGAAGCCAACTCCACAGACTCAGTCTCTGAAGCCCTGATTACCCTCAAGGTACGCTACATCTGCCGGATAAACTCCTGCAGGTCCTCCTCGGGCTGAGACCCGAAAAACTCTGGAGGGTTACAACTCAAGAAATCACGAACCTCAAACTGTCAGACCTAGGGTCGGCTCCTGGTCCCTGTTTGCGGTTCTGCCCTGCTACCAAACTAGTCAGCAACTGAAATGCATCTCTCATGGCCCTGTCCTCTGCCCCGGTGAAGAATCGAGGCTCGAGATCTTTGGGGCCTCAGCCCGGTGATGTTGCCCCCTGAACTGGAGCCTCTGGTGGTGGCGATGAAGCAGAGCTCGTCGACTGGGGCATAGTCTCTGGCATAGACTGGGTACGGGACCTAGTAACTCTCTGAATCTGGCTGGTATCCCCCGCTGTAGACTTGCCCTTCTGGGCCGCTGTCTCCTTCTTCGGAGGCATAGCTGTAAACATCGTAAGTCGTCAAAAAGGAATTATCCTAATAACATAGCTCTATAGCACGATCTAAGAGATGAAAGAATAGAAACCAATCCTAGATGCCCTGCAGCCTCCTGCATATAAGTATGGTGCACAACATACCCATACGCAAGACTCTACTAGACACGGCCTGTAGACATTTCGAGGACTAACTGCTCTGTTACCACTTTTGTCACGACCCGACCCGATGGGCCGCGACTAACCGCCCTAATGACGTCATTACACTAACCTGTCACACATAATCCAACTAACACTTAATGAGTCTGAAATTCGGTAGCATAACGCTGCAATAGCAACATATGCCAGGGTAGGCGAGCCGACAAGGCTGCCTTTACCCCCGAATGTACCTGCCTCCTGAGGAGTCACAACTAGCCAACACAATATACAGGCAAGCCAAAAAGGCTGCCAACAGATAATATAACATATACACGGGAACACCCCCAACATAGAGTACAATGATATGGCTGACCAAAACAGAGTTATAACCCTTACATAAGTACAACCCACCACTGTCTACAGACCTCTATAAGAAGAACAACGACATATGACTGGACAGGGCCCCGTCGTGCCCCTAAATACAAACATAAATCTAAAAGAGGTTCGGTACCAAAATGACAAAGCTCTGGATCAAAGGAGCTTCCCAATCTGCTGAGTAGGAACCTAAACCGGAGGATTACCAAACTGAGCACCTGTACCTGCGGGCATGAACGCAGCCCCCCGAGAAAAGGGGTCGATCTGAAATAATGTACTGAGTATGTAAACATGAAATACTGCATATGAGATCATAAGTAGCCAATAGAAACAGGAGATCAGTATAAAAGTCAGGATCCAAATCCAACTGTGCCATAAACAATAAAAGTCAGTTGCCTTATAAAAATGAGAGTCAAGTCAAGAAAACATGAGTGCATTTCCATATGCATATATATATATATATATATATATATATATATATATATATATATATATATATATATATATATATCTGTAATGTAACCCCGCCCACTAGTGTGGGATTCGGTGGAATCATATCATAACCCGGCCTATGCTGGGACTCGGTAAAGTCATCTCTCATCTATGGATCCATCCTACGTAACCCGGCCCTCTAGTGAGGGTCTCGGTGAATCAATGCAAGGCTGTGCACGAATCGTAACCCGGCCCGGGACTCGGTGAGGTGAAGTAGTAACACTCAGCATGAGTAGATATCATGAGTAACCATATGCAAGTAAAAATTATCATCTGACTCTCAGTAAAATCATTGTAATAATATCATAATAAACTCTTTGCTGAAAAATTATTGGCACTTCTCATAACAATTCTCTTTAGGAATTAAACTGTATAAGAATCAAGTACGTCCGCCGTACCTTTATTAAATAAAAATCATGCCAAAGAAAGAAGGAATAGTTCACATACCTCTTAGACGAACTAATCAACTCTATATTAGAGTACATCTCGATTTAGAACTTCAACCTATAATAATGGTAATACGTTCGTCAATTCTATGATCGCTAGCATACTTTTTATCGAATAACGACTTCTTATTTTATAAAAATTCGGGCAGCACTTCCCCTGTTTATATATGTTTCCACAACTTCCAAACGAGGCTAATAAAATCAATAAACAAGCACCAATTAAGGGCACAACCAAAACAACAATAAAGGGAATTTACACACCCACTTCTCATGTAAATTTAGCCTCTTAATCCACCTTAAAAACATCCCACAAAACAGCCCATGTTCTAACAACAACGAGGGTAGAATGTGAAGCCTTTCTATGCCTTTCCACACTCTTATTCCTTTAGGACTTACCTTATCAATTACCACACTTAAACATGCATAATGGTGACTAAATTTTCAGAATTATAACACCACAAAATAGTCCCTAAAACAGTCCATATACATCACAACATGTCCAACAATTTCATGCAAGTTCTTGGCCACAACATGTCATAATTCCATAGCTCTTATCTTAATTTCTATAATCCAATTTCGGATTTTAATACTTCCATATAACCAATTCCAACTAAATCTCCATGTTTCCTTTCAATTTCATCATGCAATTAGTGATAATAATACAACAATAACCAACGAATCCAACAACACCAAAATCTATCCCAAATTGGCAACTAGCCCAAAATGGTTACATGCAATGCTTAAATTCCAATTCTTTCTTAACACAAATTCATTACCTTAATTCTAACAACATGCATTCCAATTATATCATAGAAAGAAGAATTTTTATACCTCAAATTCGTCAAAACAGTCCGCAAATTTTCTGCCACTATTTGTCCGAAAATCCCCATTGTTTTGTAATTTTTCTCCTCCTTTTTGTTCACTTCTTCAACCCCAATTGACATGCAAGTGTTCTACAATGTTAAGCCATCATCCCTACACGTTTTTCTTCCAAAATTTTATCCCAAAAATTTGAAATTTCTGGGCAGATTTCGGCCCAAGCAGTGGCTGTTTTGCCACTGTTTTTGGTGTTGTTTTGCTTCTAATTTTTGGTGAAAAATGTAGTCTAGGAAGAGAAGATAACAACCATAATTTTGGTTATGGGTGGAGGGTGATTTTCAGATTTGTTTGGAGGAGAGAATGAGGGGAGAGTTTGGTTTTTTTGTTTAAGTGTAGGAAGAAGACGAAGAGGTAATGTTATATGAAAAATTTGATTTTTTTCCTTTACACTTTGGCCCCCAAGTTCTTCAATTAGTAAATCTCAAACCCACTTCTTTTAATTCTCGAGAATTTCATAAGCCTCGTATCCTCAATGTCATAATTGTTTTAATACAATACTATTCCGGGATAGCATCCGTTTATACACTACTTTCCCGTATTAACATATGTAAGCGTTCCTTATATTCAATATCCGAATCTTGCTTTCTTAATGAAGTTCTTAATTATCGTCTTAATCTTACGAGGTGTAACAGAATTATAGGGACAGGAAAAACGAAAAACCATGCCTTGTTTAGAACAGAAATTGTGAAATGCCGAGTTATTAAATTCACGTCCATTATCACATTGGAATAATTTGATAGATTTTTCAAATTGTGTTTTAATGAAATTTTGAAACTCAAGGAATTTGGCAAACACTTCAGATTTGAATTTTAGTGGGTAAATCCAGACAAAATGTAAAAAATCATCTAAGAATACTAGATAGAATTTGTGACCTAAAGAGCTAACAATCGGAGATGTCCACAAATCTGAATGAACAATATCAAAAGGAGAAAAAGTAACACTGTTTGATGACATAAATGGAAGACGAGTATGCTTGCCTAGTGGGCAAGAAACACAGTTTTGGGCAATTTTCCCATTATTACATTGAATACGCTTAGAAGTCCTAAGAAAAGTAAAACTGGGTCTCCGGGGTGTCCGAGTTTGTTGTGCCAAGTTGAGGGAGAGATCGCCTCAAGGGATAGAGGTGCTTGCGGTCTGACAGCGGAAGATTGAGTAAATGGGTAGAGGTCTCCCACACTATTGCAGCGTGTAAGAATTTTTCCCGTATTGAGTTCCTTCACAGAAAAACCAAAAGGGTCAAATTCGACAGACACATAATTATTGGTAGTGAACTTTATAACAGATATTAAGTTTTTAATGATGTTAGGGGTGTATAGAACGTGGTTTAGGGAGAAAGGCGGGTGTGGATGTTTGGTGTATGTGTTACCGTAACCTTCAATTGGAATGCGATGACCATTGCCAACAGTAATAAATTGAGGACACTTTAACCAACGTAGTTGAGATAAGTTACCTGACGACCGAGTGAGGTGGGATGTGGCTCCGGTGTCCATGTACCAATTTTCATCAGGCTATTGAAGGTTCACGGTGTTGTAGGCCTGCCCCAAATCAGTGGGGGCAGTCTTTGGGCCACTCTGCCGCTGTTCTTTGAACGCAACTAGGTGGGCTGTCTGGTGGCCGGGCAGGGCCAGAGGCGATCAACCAAGGCTGCTGAGGCCGGGCCCGTGCGGTTAGATGCGGGCTTGCGGCGAGCCCGATTCTTTGGTTAGGCCACGCTGACTGCTGTCATGCCCACTAGAAATATGCAGGAGTTGGGCCTGGCTGCTGTCCAGTCCACTGGTTGCGTTGGCCTTGCCTTTGTTGTTGCGACCTCTGCCGCCACGACCTCCGCCGCTGGACTGCTGCTGTTGGTGGACGTGCGGTGGCGACGGGGTGGAGTTGGTCTCTGGTAGTGCCATCCCGTCAACGGCTAACGCCTTTTGATTATGTTCCTCTTGTTTAGCACGTCGGGTTTCTTCCAACAATAGTTGTGACCGTACCTTGGTGAAATTTAGTATTGGGTCGGCCTGTTGAATCATTGTTGCAAGAGTATCGTATTCACCTTTTGGTAAACCCGCAACTAAGTGGAGTACCATCTTGGTTTCAGAAACAGATGTCCTGACGTTGAAAAGTTGGTCGGCTATGAGTTTTAGTTTTTTGCAATATTCGGACATGTTGTTGAAATTCTCGAGGCACGTATTGTTGAATTGCTCCTCCAAATACACGGCCCGAGTATTTTTGTTGTCCTGAAAAATTTCTTCCAACCGTACCCAAAGGTCACGTGCTTTGGCACCTGTTTTCATGATAGTACACAACAAGTCTTTTGAGATGGTGTTGTATATCCACTGTTTGACGATGGCGTCAAGGCGACGCCATGTTGATTCGGCAATATCGGTGAGACGAGAAACAGAGTCATCAATATGGTCGAGCACGTTGTACGCACATGCATGAATATAGAATAGTTCTGTCCACATGGAATATTGACAGTCTTCTTGGTCAAGAATTATAGGGATAGAGTTCTTGATGTTTGTAACAGCGAAAGCCGGGTGAAAAGAAGACGATGATCGTTGAGAGGGGTTGTCAAAATTGCTAGTGGAGGAACCTGAATTTGTGGGGGAAGACATGGTGTCAATTGTTGCCGCCGGCCGAGATAAAGGGAGAATGGGGGGGAAGGGGTTCGGCCGAGATGTTTTTGGAGTGGAGAGTAGGGTTTAGGCTCTTGATACCATGTAAGATAGAATAATTTCCCTTAGGGATTCCTTTCATTATTCACAATATATATAGTTGTACAAAAGTTGATTCCTAGTACAATATGAATCCTAATTTACCTTAAATGATTGATTCCTAATACAATTAGAATCATAAGTTACCTTAAATATACATCTATCATAATTACAAAATATACGGTGAATATTCGGAGAATATTCGCTAATAGTTTTAACTCTTTTGATACACCATTAAGATAATAAACATCTCTTGGATAGAACCAAATTATATTTTGTTATATTCCACAAAAGAAATTTAAACTTGTAAGCAAAAAAAGTATTAAGCCCATAATTCTTTATCTACTATTATATTTCTATATTTAAAGGAACATTGAAGTAAACATTTCTCTTGATGTTATAAAAAGAAATCTCATTTGTATGACTCTAATATAATTAAGGGCTGAATGATATTTAAGGGCCGACATAGTAGATCTGCAAGAAAACATTAATGATTTTTAGAATAAATTTTATGTATTTATTAATTATTACTAACCTCGTAGATCTTTCGAAAGAAGGTGCATTAAGATTAATAGTTTGTTTGGCCAAACTTTTGAGAGGTTAAAAGTGCTTATTTTTATAAAGTGAAGTGTTTGATCAATCTTTTAGAAGAAAATAAGTATTTTTTAAAATAGCAGAAGTTGTTGTTCAAAAGCTAAAAAAATTAGTTTTTTCTGTATTTTTAAAAAAAATACTTTTGAGAAAATACACTTTAGAGATTCTTTATAAATAAGGAAAGATTTTACCCAGAACATTAGTTAATATAAAAGTCCAAAATTTTCTTATGTGATATTTCCAAAAGGATGATAGCTTCTTTTATAGAATTAATACCTAAAATTCAATGGTAGAGAATAAACACCTAAACCTAAGAGGAGTTCTAAGTGCACGAACTTTCCTTCTACCGTTTTTTGATGATCAAATCTGCATGGTTTATATCTTATATATTCGTATAATATAATGATCTTAGATTCAATCTATACCTTTAGATGATTTTACAACCTTTTATTTTTGTTCATGCAGTACTGTTTTACACGTTTGTGTATGAGGTTGATGCTTTATACTCCCTCCTTTCCAAATTACTCGTCTCTTTTTCTTTTGGAATAGTCAAACTATATAAGCTTTAATCAATGTTTTGAGATGTATTTTTTCATCATATTGACATAAAAAAGATTGCATCTTATTGTACTTTTCGTGTATATTTCGGGTACCTAAACTCAGGCAAACAGTTCTCTATTTTCTTTATAAATATGGTTCTGACCAAAAAAAGTATGAACTTTGATAGAATATTACCATATCTTATATATTACCATTGATAGAATATTACCATATTTTGTATATCTTTTATATTATGTAAATTTATATTCCAATTGTAATTAGGAAGATTTAGTTACCTAGTTTGTAATTATGTAACACTATATATATTGTACACAAGAATCAATGAAAGGCAAAGACCATATTCCTACATGGTATCAGAAGCTAAACCCTAACTTCTTTTTCTCTCTAAGCCGCCACCCTCCCCCCTCGGCAGCCCTCTCCCTTCTTTCTTCGACTTTCCTATCTTCCTCTCCAATTTTCTGAACAACCTAAATTCCATCCTACTTTTGCAGTTAACAACATCAAGATTTTATTCCTATAACTCTTGAGATGGAAAAAGGTCCAATATTCATCATGGGCGGAGTTATTTAAGATTCATTGTCGTGTATACAAAGTCATCGACCATATCATCCCTCCAAAATCAAAGCCCCTAGAAAGACCTGATGATTCTGATGATAAATTTTGGCCCCGCTTAGATGCGATTGTCCTATAATGGATCTACGACACGATCACAAATGATCTATTGTATATAATCATTGAAATCGATGCCACTGCATGACAAACGTGAGAGAGCTTGGAAAGTAATTTTCATGAAACAAGACACTACGTGCCTTGTATCTGGAAAATCAATTTCAGGCCATTCAGCAGGACGATTTTCCTAATGTGTCGGCCTATTGTCAAGAATTTAAGATGATTGCCGATCAACTCTCCAACGTCAGTGTACCGGTCACTAATCAAGAATTGGTGATACAATTTATTGCGGATTTGAATGAAAACTATGACTGCGTTGCTACCATCCTCTAACAAAGCACGCCATTGCCTCCATTCTATGAGGACCGTTCGAGAATCATTCTTGAAAAAAACTGAAAAACAAAGCGGGTAGTGACTAATACCAACACAACCGACGCCGCTCGCCACCAGTTGGCAACCATGCTGACCCGAGAGGCTCGACTCCCGCCCCATCCCACAGGCAAGCTAACGATCCGACATGTGGCTCATGTTTCCGAAATAACAAAGGATGAAATTTCGGGAACAACGGCGAAAACAATGGCGACAAGATCGAAAATAGTGGTAGTAGCGGTAGGAAGCAACCCCTACTGGCTGACAACCACCAACAATGGCAGCAGCCTCCGCCGTGGGCTGCCTACCCGCCATGGGCTGCGTGGACCCTACCGGCATGGGATGCTCCACCTTGACTCTACCCGACATTCTCATAGGCCTAACCTCCGACCCGACAGGCCCAATCTGACATCATCGGCGCACGTCCACAACAGGCATACAATGCACAAGTTTCTCCTCTTTCAACCTAGCAGCGACGGATATTGAGGCAGCTATAAACATAATGTCTCTCAACGTTCCTGACAACAGTTGGTACATGGACACTGGCGCCACATCTCATATGACGGCATCCAAAGGTACTATCTCATTTTATTTCACTATGAGCAATTTAAATCGTAATATTATTGTTGGTAGTTGACAAGGCATTCCCATTTGAGGTTATGAACAATCATCTCTTTCCCCACCATACCTCCCGTTAGCCTTAAAAATGTCCTCTATGCCCTGAAACTTATCAAAAATCTTATCTCTGTGCGTCGTTTCACAACCGACAATAATGTTTCCCTTGAATTTGATCCTTTTGGTTTTTCTGTGAAGGACCTAATGACAGGGATGCGAATACTGAGATGTGATAGCACCGGAGATCTTTATCCTATCACCACCTCTGTTAGCCATCCAACATTCTCTCCATCAACCTTTGCAGCAATTTTGTTTCCTTTATGACATAATAGATCAGGACATCCGGAAGACTCTGTTTTACGCTCCCTTAGCAAAAATAAAATTATTGCTTACAAACATGTCCCCTCTCCTCCTGTTTGTGAATCTTGTATTTTTGGAAAACATGTCAAGTTGCCATTTTATTCTTTATCCACTTGTACTTTAATGCCTTTTGATATAATACAATGATTTATGGACTTCTCCTATCTTAAGCACGACCGGGAATCGATACTATATGTTGTTTTTAGATGATTATTCAAAATTCCTATGGACGTTTCCCATTGGTAATAAGTCTCAAGTCTATTCTATTTTTTCATCATTCAACACTTTCATTAAGACACAATTTGAAAAGAATATTAAATATTTCCAATATGACAATGGAAGGGAATTCGATAATAATCAATTCAAATTTTCTGCGCCAAACACAACCTTGTTTTTCATTTTTCCTGTCCCCACACCTCTCCACAAAATGGCAAAGCCGAACGAAAAATTAGAACCATAAACAACTTAGTTCGTGCCCTCCTTGCTCACGCCTCTATCCCCTCCATTTTTGGCATTACGTTCTATTAATGACAACCTATCTCTTGAACATTCTCTCAAACAAATCTCTCAAACACAAGTCTTCCACTCAAGCTCTCTATCTTCGAGATCCTTCCTATAAGCATTTATGAACTTTTGGATGTCTGTGCTACCCCCTCCATCCCTCCACACAAATCAACAAGCTGCAACCTCGGTCATCCCCGTGCGTCTTTCTTGGCTACCCCCAATCATAGAGGTTACAATTGTTACGACTTGTCAAGACAAAAAATAATCATTTCTTGATACGTCATATTCGATGAGTCCCAATTCCGCTTTGCCAAACTCAATTCTCTATCCATAAATTCCTATGAATTCCTAAATGATGGCCTAAATTCCCTTCTAATTCATCACTTGCAAAATAAGTCATCACTGACTCTCCCCAATGCCACTGCCCCTTCTCGGCCTCACTCCCCTACTTACGACAGTCCACCCAGTCCCGCATCGACTTCTCGGCCACCCCATATCAATCCTGTCCAACCTCCTGCGGCACACCCACGGACAATAGAAACCCGTGCTATGCACGACATTTCCAAACCCAAATGGTTATTTAACTTGTCCACTTCGGTTGCCTCTTCTCCTATTCCTCGTAATTCGAAAGATGCCTTGTCTGATCCTAATTGGAAAAATGCAATGATTGGCGAATATAATGCTCTTATTGAAAATAAGACGTGGGACCTAGTACCTCATCCTCTTGATGCTAATATTATTCGTTCTATGTGGATTTTTTGACATAAAAAAAAATTCTGATGATTCTTTTGAGTGCCACAAGGCCCGTCTTGTAGGTGATGGAAAGTCTCAACTGGTGGGAGTGGATTGTGATGAAAATTTAAGCCCGGTGGTGAAACAAGTGACTATTCGGACCGTTCTCAGTATTGTTTTGTTCAAGTCTTGGCCTATTCATCAGCTTTTCGTAAAAAATGCTTTTTTTCATGGAGACATTCATGAAATCGTATATATGCATCAACATATGGGATTCAGGGATCCAATTTATCCAGATTATGTGTGTCTTTTGAAGAAATCACTCTATAGACTGAAATATGCTCTTCATGCATGGTACCAACGGTTTGCTGATATTTTATCCTCTATCGGGTTTTCACATAACAAATCTGATCATTCACTGTTCATCTATAACAAGTGTAATGACATGACATACATCCTACTATATGTTGATGATATCATTCTCACCATATCTTCTGATGCACTTCACCGATTCATTATGTCACTCATTGCCTCTGAGTTTGCTATGACGGATTTGGGTCCCCTAAGCTATTTTCTAGGCATTACTATTACGAGACATGCACGTGGCTTATTTCTTTGTCAAAGGAAGTACGCCAAAGAGATCCTTGACCGAGCAGGCATGACGTTTTGCAAACTAGCTCACACACCGGTGGACACTAATTCCAAACTCAGTGCCTCTTCAAGTCTCTGTATGCCGACCCGACTCACTATCGCAGTTTAGCAGGAGCGTTGCAGTATCTCACTTTCACGAGACCAGATATATCCTATGCCATGCAACAAATATTCTTACATATGCATAGCCTGACGGATGAACATATGAATGCCCTCAAATGTATTTTGCGATATATACAAGGCACTCTTCCTTTCGGCTTACACATGTATAAGTCCTCACTCTCTGGTCTCACGTCTTATTCTGATGCTGACTGGGGTGAATGTCCTGACACTCGTTGATCCACGTCGGGTTACTGTGTGTTCCTCGGAGATAACTTGATTTCTTGATCTTCTAAAAGACAATCTACTCTGTCTAGATCCAGTGCCGAAGCTAAGTACAGAGGTGTATCGAATGTTGTTTCTGAGTCTTGTTGGATACACAACCTTCTACTTGAGCTTCACTCCCCAACTCCATAAGGCTACAATGATTTACTGTGATAATGTAAGTGCGATATATCTTTTCGGCAATCTCTTTCAACATCAGCGCACTAAACACATTTAAATGGATATTCACTTTGTACGTGAGAAAATTGCTCGTAGAAAAGTTCGTGTTCTTCATGTTCCTTCTCGATAGCAGATTGCAGACATATTCACTAAAGGACTTCCACGCATACTCTTTGATGACTTTCGAGCCAGTCTCAGCGTATGAGAACCTCGCGCTTCAACTGCGGGGGTGTGATAGAAAATTACCATATCTTGTATATTACCATTGATAGAATATTATCATATTTTGTATATCTTTTATATTATGTAAATTTATATTTCCAATTGTAATTAGGAAGATTTAGTTACCTAGTTTGTAATTATATAACACTAAATATATTGTACACAATAATCAATGAAAGGCAAGGAACATATTTCTACAAACTTGAACATATTACATATTCAAATAAGTGATAAAAAAAACTTTACAACATAACTAGAAACAATACGAATGATAAATAAAATTCAGAAAAGAAGCATGCCTTTAAATTTCGATCTTAATCGGCATAAAGTCTCAATCACATACTCAAATCTTTTTTTGCCTGCACAAGAATATTGAACAATCAATTAATAATGCCCTAATTTCTACCGACTCCAAGTAAAGAAAGATAAATTTAGCTCATAAATTTAAAATTTTGTAACAATCCTTAACCAAAAGGAGTTGAAAGCGGCTAAAATATTTTAGAACGTAGAATGTGGGCACTGCAACCCTTTATATTATAGGTGGTGGTTGAAAGTGTTTAGAATTAGTTTTTAAGGTGAAGTTTTTTGTATTTAAAAATCGTTGAAGCATTGCCGAATTAAAATAGTAAGTTTGCAGAGAAGTCATAATTGAAGTAAAATTCTAAACAATTTTGGCTTTAAAAATCTAGAAAATTAAAGTAAGAATCCTAAACGTGATCTCTTTCCTTGGTACGTAATTTACGACAATTTCGGAAAAGGACTCCTAATGTGACTTACCTTTTTTTTTGTTCGAAAATACGGCAGATCTTATTTTGCCAAAAAAACATAATTACATAATAATTTGAGAAAAATAATAAATGACAATTTTGTTTATTGTAGAGTCTTTTAATGAAGGGCAAAAAGTTCAATCAACATTTCTAAGATCTTTCGTGGAAAATAGTAAATGACAATTTTATATATTGTAGTCTTTTAATGAAGGACAAACAGTTCAATCAACATTTCTAAGGCTCTTCGTGCTTTTAGTATAATATAGATGGATAGATTAACCTGATAGCATATAAAATCAAACCTCTTTATTAGGGGTGTTCATGGGTAGGTTTGAGTCGATTTCCTTTTAAAAAAATCAACCAATTAAGTTGGTTTTTGAAATATTGAAACCAAATCAAACCAAATAAGTTTGTTTTTCATCGCTTCTATTTTTATCGTTTTTGTCGGGTTTTTTGATTTTTTACTCTTTAAAAAAAAAGAATTACATGACAATAGTCTTCCAAGTGTTATGTCGAAAGAGGCAAACCCGAAAATAAGAAAATTCTAACACCAAACACATATTAGATTAACTATATTGCATCATAACACTATTAAATTAATTAAAAAAGGAAGGAACTATGTATGTAATCAAGTTATATATGTAGGTTCCTCGAGAAAAAATATGTATTGTCCAAAAATTTAGTCATTTTTAAAGAACTTAATAAAACTTCTTATAGTTAATTTTTTTTGTGCAAAAATTAAAGAGTTGTGATTTACCAAGATATCTTGATGATAATTAAATTAAATAATGCTGAATAATTAATGACCCAAAAAACAAATGTTATTTTGGACATGAAATAAATTTTTGAATTTATCAAAATAAAGACTACAAATCAAACTAGAAAGTAAAGGCAAAGAATTGGATTACCATAAAGGCAAATACCTAAATTACTAACCAAGAGGGCAAAAGATTAATATGTACCATAAAATTTAATATCTTACATAAAAATATACATGTATATATGTGCAATTATAAATTTTTAATAGGTATTTATACAGTCGGTTTGATTCGATTTTTTTTCCGATTATTTTTTGTTTAAAACCAAAACCAAACCAAAATTTGTCGATTTTTAAAGCTTAAAATCAAAATCAAATCAAACCAAAAAGTGTCGGGTTTTTTCTTCATTGTGTTTGTTTTGATATTCTTTTACTGTTATAACGAAATGTTATAAAGAACATATAAAATGACATGAAAAATTAATTTCACAAAAAATATAATTGCTATAGTGAACTATTGTTATGGAAGATGAATGTAATTTAACTTATTGTAGTTAAACTCTAATTACTCCTCATTTATAAGAAATCGGTTAGTTTAGTAAACTTCAACCACCTTCTTTCTGTGATTTTTGACAAAACAAAAACTAAGAATCTAAAATTCGCTTCACCATCACACACAACCGTTGGCGAAATTAACATAAATTTGAGAAAGAGACATTGACGGACTAGCAACAAACAGTAGCTTCACAAGTAATTCATGTGAATGGACATACAATCAGTCGCCATTGACTACAAAATAGAGAATTCCTTAGTGCTAATGGAGACATTTAGCTACTAGACGGATAGTGATGGCCCACACACATTAGAAAGTTCAATAACTCTATATTTCCTTTAAATATGAGTCCCAGGGCAAGTAAAAGCAAAATATAATGGGAAATTTGACATGAATACACACACATATATGTATATATAACTCTATATTTCCTTTAAAGATGAGTCCCAGGGCAAGTAAAAGCAAAATAATATATATATATATATATATATATATATATATATAAAACTCTATATTTCCTTTAAATATGAGTCCCAGGACAAGTAAAAGCAAAATATAATGGGAAATTTGACATGAATATATATAACTCTATATTTCCTTTAAATATGAGTCCCAGGGCAAGTAAAAGCAAAATATAATGGGAAATTTGACATGAATACACACACACACACACACACACATATATATATATATATATACACACACACACACACACACATATATATACACACACACACACACACACACACACACACACACACACACACACACACATATATATATATATATATATATATATATAACTCTATATTTCCTTTAAATATGAGTCCCAAGACAAGTAAAAGCAAAATATAATGGGAAATTTGACATGAATACACACACACACTTATATATGTATGTATATAACTCTATATTTCCTTTAAATATGAGTCCCAGGGCAAGTAAAAGCAAAATATAATGGAAAATTTGACATGAATACACACACATACATTGTTAACAACTAATAGTAATTTTTAGTCAAAATTAGAAGGATAATTACAGCCCAGTCTTTGGGTGATCTAGTTTACAAAATATGATCAAATGCTTAGGTCTTGTAGCTTAATACATATAATATACATATAATATATACAATATACATACCTATACACATAATATACATAATCAATGTATATTTTGTATATTCCGACCATATTAGTAAATAAGTTCGACCCAACTGTACATATTGGTAAGTTTCCCAAGATTAGATTAGCAATTGTAGCAAAAACAAATTGGTAGGCCCTAACCAAATCCCGAAATACCACAACTCACAAACACTTTCATCTCCTTCATCCTAAACCTAGTCGACACTGTCATCATGAATTAACCACTCTCCATTTCAATCTCAAGTTTCAGTCATGGCTCATTCAGGACTCTCCACTCAAGCATTCACTTTATCAAAATTACTGAATTGCGCAGCTCTAGATACATAAGGCTTCATGCCAATGCACACACAATGTAAAAAATTCATCTCTGGAGAATACACATACACTCACAACACCTACTACCATTCACCTCAAGCACATAACCGATCATTCCCATTTCATCAATACATTAAAACACCACACCTGTATATCATGTATATCATTGTATATCACATATACAATTTTATGGATATATTTAGATATACATGATACACAAGATACACACAGATATACAAGGTAGATGTACACATATACAAGGGGTATACATAGATGTATACCTTCTCAAAAACCAATTTCCTCCATTTTCACATATCCTTCGGTGCACCACCACCACCACAAAACCACTATAACCACCAACCATTCCACCGATAATATAATCCTAAAAAGATAGAGGGAAGAGAAATAAAGTTGAAATCTGGCGCTTGAAACCAAGGCATCAACAAAATGCAAACAACATCTCCAATTTATCCAATACGATCCAATGTGTCACTGCTTCTTGTATTTGTGACTCAAAACTTTTGATTTTTGCTTCAAGTATTCTTTGCTTTGATCCACTTTATCCAAAACTGGGTAATTATGACTTGGCAATGGTGATGATATCGGGGGTAAAATCATTCTGAGGTGGTGATCTGGCCTAAATTACACCTTAAAATGGTATAACACGGCCATTGTCAAATATAGTAATTCAACTAGGTTGTGGTCGAATTCCACAAGAAATACGATGTGAAATCAATCCTAATCGCATGTATTATGGCTTTACTAATCACGTTATCAAGTTTGTTTGTTTGTTTTAACCAATCAAGTTATCAAGTCAGTTAATGATTAATGTATCAAGTAAGTTGGAATGTTAGGGTTATGACTTAATGCATGGAAGTGGTGTTGGGTTTTGCTAAAGTGGGTGTAAATAGTGTGATGAGCAATGAAGACTAATATCTAGGTGGGAATTTCTCAATTGACCTACCTAATTTTACTTTAGGCTTTCTCAAGCTCTAAAGTGACATATATGAACACCCATTATTACAATTAGTTGATTCCCTTATAATTAAAGTTTGGAATCATTAAATGGGGTTAAAGCCCCAAGTCCTAATTAACATACCCCTTTCTTAGACTCTAATCTCTTTTTTCAAGTTTGATTAGAGACAATAGGCATTAAAGGGGTATTTCCAACCAACCCATAATCATTAAGAGTGAGGGATAGTTAAATGCCACATTAATACACCGATATCATATTTATGAATTACCCCAACTACCACATTCCATTATTTAATCACAATCCTAACCTAGATTCTAGCCACTCATGTCAAATAGTAAATGCACAACAAAGCAATAAATAAATGAAGACATGATGAACATAAGAGAGAAGCTTACAATGATGTTTTGATTAATAAAATGAGATTGTCTTATACAAAGAGGAATATAACACAAGATTCTTGAAACTCAAGATGAATAGTGTTCTTGTCTCCTGAAGACAAGACAAGACAAAACTCAAGACAATAATTTAAAAGTGGCTAGAATAGTGGGGATCAATGTGTCAAATCACAAAACCTTTGGTGGATATATACAAGGATCCAATTTATAGACTTCACGAATTTACAAAAATTCCACCGCCTGATCACTCTGCGATCGCAAAATAGATCTGCGGTCCGCAAAGTAAACCTAGGGTTCGCGGAGTGGTTTCTTGTATGGACTATCTGGAACTGCGGTCAGTAGAACTGAACTGTAGTCCGCAAAAGTGTCCTTGGGCTTCGCTATCTGGGCTAGACTTGAGTTAGAGCAGTGATTTGCAGACCGCAATGCGGTTCGCAGAATGGAAGTGCTGATCGCAGATTGGGTCGCACTTCGGGACTCCGTAATCTTCAGTTCATTGTTGAATTCTGTGATGATGCCCACCATTTTGCGGTCCACAGTCTGGTTCTGCGGTCCGCAGAAGTGGTCTTCTCAGCACTTCTTCCTTTTTTCGGCACTTTTATCCACGTTTCTACACATTTCCTCACTTTTGGTGTCCCAATGTAAAAATTCTACAAAAAACAAAATAACATAAGAAACACACACTATAAATGCATAAAGGACAACAATAAATTCATACAATTGGTATCAAATGTGCCATAATTTCTCAGAACATCAACACCCCCAACTTAAACTATTGCTTGTCCTCAAGAAACCTAAACATCACTAAGGCACGACTAATGACAAAACAAAGATGACTATGGTTGGTTCTACTTATGAATCTACAAGCATGTGTTTCACAATATTGACAACCCCTCATATTTTTCAAAAAAGTTTCAAGAGTGCATATCTACCATCAATGAGTCCATGAACATCAAGCCTCAAGAGATGTCTAGATGCTACTAGTGACTAGATGCGTCGAGATGTTCAACTAGAAGAGCTTTTCATTTTACAAGGTTCATGCAATTCAATGTGTCCTTACAACAAAGAAAGTCTCATACTCACTCAAACATTTCTTTTCAAAACAAGGGACGAACAAAATCACCACACTCACAAGGAATGTCAAGTGTCACAAGTATCATGCCACAGACTTGACTTTATTTTAAGTCACTAATACTCAAAGAGTGCTTGATTTCAGATCTCTAAGGACTTTCTTAAGCTTGTAATGTAGACTTATAGACGGATATGATATTCATTTAGGTACAAGTGACTTTTTCCTCATTTTGCACTACATGTTTTTCATTCAATAACTCAACTCCTTCTTTTATTTTCACCTTTCTTTTTCATCCCTTTTATTCAAGTATTCCCCATTTTATTTTATTATTTTTGTGGTTCATTTTCTCTTTTCTTTTATATTATTTTTGCATTTCATTTTCTTTTTTTCTCTCAATATTCTCTTTTTTAGAACCACTCACATCACAATATTTCTTTCCTTCTTTTCTCTCGTATCCCACCCCCAACTTAGTCTTTTGGCCTCAATTCAAACTTTTCATGCATTCAAGGAGGGATTTGGTTCAAGAGATGCTTCATTTCAAAAAGAGTTTTGGTTTGTAATGTGGTAGACAAAGAAAAAGTCAAAAATAACATAAGGGAAAAACTAGTTCTCTCGACTCACGGATAGGTCAAAGAAGTCTTTAGTAAAAAAAGTTGATTCTCATGTGAAGCCCTAAGATCATTTCCTCAACCAAGCAACTCTAGTTTTGCGGTGACAAACCAATGAGGCAAGTTCTAGATGACACAAGCAAACACAAGATAGCAATCAAATCCTCACCACTCTATGCACATGAACTACTAGAATTGCTACATTTTTATACTCTATATCGAACACAAGGCTATCATCTCATTAGATTCAAACACAAGTAGACATAGAGTCACAAAATTAGGCATGCTTTCATAGACCAATCATTTGGAGGATAATGCTACTCTTGTTTTCAAAATCCAATTTTTGAGGGGTGTCACTAAAACCAAAAAGAAATACACATGCTAGAAACTACATACAAGCACCAACCAAGTCAAACTATTCTATCACTAGGCCATGTTTACTGAACATACACCCTTGTAAAATAACCAGGCAACGAAAAACTAGGGGGAACAACACATAACAAAATACGACCTAACAACATATAAACTAACACATATATACAAGCTAATTGTCAATTCTTCCCAAAAACATACAAAGTACCCCACCCCCATCTTTAAAAACATGCATTGTTCTCAATGCACAAAACAAAGTAAAGTACAAGGATAAAAAGTTTGAGGGTCTACTTCAGGCACACTAAGCGCCTTCCTAAGTCTGGCTCACGGATGTGGCCTTTGCTGGGAAATCAGAGCCATGTGACTGCAGAACAGGGATGGGTGCCTCTATATAGCCATCTTGGGCTCACTCTATGGTAGTGGTAGTGGACTGATCTATGGGGCCAGTGGAGTGGTGCCCAAAACTGGTGGAGAAGTAGGACCTCCAATATCAACCTCTGTCTGTGGATCTTAGGCCACTCCACACAAACCAATCATAGATGTCTCCCCACGCGATCGTTCTACCACCATATCAATAACTGCCTGCTCTATCAACAACATGTCCTTATCGACTCTCTCAACAGCTGCTCAGGGCTTTTCAAGCCCCTCTTTATCAGTCTCATTATCATCATCATCAACCTCTACCTGCCTCTAGGAGTCATCTGGGGTCTCACATGCATCCTCTCTATGAGCCTCCAACCCATGCCCACTTATCTGTTGTGGCTCTACACTCTATGGCTGGAGCGGGATACCCAGGAGGTCATCGATCTCAGCAGTATTCAAGTTCTCCACTTCATTTTTAGTCTAGCTATGTCATCCCAAAGTGAAGAAACATCACCGCCGCTATCGGCCTCCAATCTATGTACCCGTCTTGTCAAGAGGACAAGTGTATCACTATGCTCCCTCTGCCTCTGCTAAACATAAACTTCATTATTTCAGGTGCGTGCTGCAGCTGGTTTTGCACTAGGGACTTTACTTGATATTGGATTTGACTCAGCTAGAGATGATGTTGGAGGGGATGAAGATTGTCATGATGAGGAGAAGGTTAGAACTGAAGTTAGTATAATTAAGAGTCTTTTAAGTGTTGCTTCTGATGGAAGCCCTTTGGTTCGAGTAGAGGTTGCTGTAGGTATGCTTTTGCTGAATCTTCACCCTAAATACTGTTCTTTTTTTGATACACTTTACTATTTTCACACCCTTAGTTCCCAATATTTGGTCTTTATTCCTAGAAGGACAAATATTTTTGTTGGAGTATTATTTGAAAAGTTTTTCCTATAGCGACCTACCATTTCAGTTCTGTATGATAAGGTGCCTTATGCATGTTATCTGTCTCAATTATGAATTTTGTTTATTTTTCACTTTGAAGGAGGAACCTGATGCCAAATATATCATTCTTTGCTGTCATGTCCTTTCTTTGTATAAAAATATCTGATTTGCTTTAAAATAGAAGAACATAAAAAGTGATATCCATGTTAAAATTGCAAAACTTTACTGTGGTTTCTCAATTGTATTCTTAGTAGTGCAAGTGGTTCAGCATGAATACTTCTCCTTTTATTCTTGGTGAGTTCTGATTCTTAGATGTGAATATAGTTTCCTTACAATCATGTCTAGTTCTCTGATTTCCCGTCCTTTGTCCTTTTCTGTTCTTGTGTATACACCTTAGTATTGTGACTTTTTAGTGTAATCATTGCTATGCACATAATTCTAACACCGGTAAGAGTCGGGTTCATGTTGTACCATATTTTGCAGCTTTGACATATTTTGCCTTTGGGAATAACAATCACCTGAAGTTAGTAGCCGTTGCATATTGGAAGCCTTAGTCTAATTCCTTGCTAACTTCCTTCCCTTCTTTCGCAGTCAAGAGTTCATATAGTGGGTATACAACCCCAACTCACTGTATTCCACATGGAAGTAGAGTTCTGTCTCCTATTGCTCCTTTATTAAGAATGAAGGGTGACATTCAGCCCATATCTCAGGATAGGAGAGTCTCGACTAGCAGCCCTCTTACAACACTCGACTTCATACATAAATCTCCTTTATCTGATGATTTCTCTCAACTTTCTAATTCTAGGATCTTGAATGATGCTGTTACCAAAGGTGTTGTAAATCATACAAGATCAAGGCCTCTAGACAACCCACTCTATTCTTAGTGTGTACTGGCTATGTGTGCCTTGGCAAAGGATCCGTCAACACGTATTGTCGATCTTGGCCGGAGAGTCCTTTCCATTATCGGGATTGAACAGGTTGTTGCCCAATATGTTAAGTCAACTGGTGAATCCAAAACAACTCCAAACACTGGTTATGCCGGATTGACACTATCTTCATCTTGGTTTGATATGAATGGAGGTAAATTTAGGGCTTTGGGGAGATACAAAGTACAAATTACCCCACCCCTACTTTAAAAACATGCGTTGTCCTCAATGTATAAAATAAAGTACAAGGATAAAAAGTTTAAGGGTCTCCTTGAGGCGTACTAAATGCCTTCTTGAGTCTGGCTCATGGATGTGTCCTTTGCTGGGGCATCAATGCCATGTGACTGCAGAATGGGGACGGGTGCCTCTGTATAGCCCATCTCGAGCTCACTCTATGGCGGTGGTAGTGGACTGGTCTCTGGGCCTAGTGGAGTGGTGCCCACAACTGATGGAGGAATAGGACCTCCAGTATCAACCTCTGTCTGTGGCTCTTAGGACACTCCACTCGTACCAATCATAGATGTCTTCTCACAATACCGTGCTACCACCACGTCAACAACTACTTGCTCTATCAACACCAAGTCCTCATCGACTCTTTCAATAGCTGCTCGGGGCTTCTTAAGACTCTCCTTATCAGTATCGTCATCCTCATCATCAACCTCTACCTGCCTCTGAGAGTCATCTGGGGTCTTACCTGTACCCTCTCTCTGGCCCTCCAACCCGTGCCAACTTATATGCTTTGGATCTACACTCTGTGGATGGAGCGGAATACCCAAAAGGTCATCGATCTTAGAAGTCTTCAAGTTCTCCACTTCCATTTTAGGCTAGCTATGTCATCCCGAGGTGAAGAAATATCGCCGCCACTATCAGCCTCTAATCTATGTATCCGGCCTGTTAAAAGGACAAGTGTATCACCATTCTCCCTCTGCCTCTGCTGAACAATACCCAAGGCCTCCTTTATCGGGTCTAAGGCACTCCTAATCATCCCTGAGATTCTCGTGTCAAGATGAGAGGATCGAGCATTAGAAATCTGGCCTATCCTTACTATACTGGACCTCGTTAAGACGGGCTCTGATCTAGTAGAAGCTGAAGGAGTAGGGGCTGCTTGGGCTGGAGTACCTAATGGTTTAGAAGTGCGGCTTTGGTGGGAATAAATGAAGTAGGGTTGGTCGATGTGGTGGCCTGTGTCTATCCGCTCAGATGCGGAACCCTCAAAATCAACCAACTCAACGTGAGAAGAAGTGTCTACCGAAGCACTGGTGGTTTTTTTCTTATTCATTCCTTGGTTCTCCTCATCTTGAACCCTCAATATATCACACGTGAATAAAACGTTGATGGCATAATCCACTCGAGAACTTAGGAACCTTGGCTAGATGACATAACTTTGTGATCAGGCAGGGGAAAGAAAATGAAGTCTTGTCTTGTTGAGCTCTCTTTCCAAGCTCCTTCTCAATCACATCACCGACATTCACATGAACTCAGCTCATAATGAAAGCAATGAAAAGAATCTTCTCTAACCGAATGTCTGTCTTATTGTATGACGACTGCAATCGGTTACTCACAAAACTCAACCAAAACTTGGCTTCGGTGCTCAGGGTGTTCTTATAGATATTTTTACATGCGGCTATCCATTTTGGGGTCTCATTTGTCACAATAGCTGCTGCCCACAGACGCATAACATCCATCTGGCCTGTGTTCTTGATAGAAAACTCATTGTTGTCATATGTGAGGTTTGGATCAAGTTCTTTATGAATCACTATGCTTCCACACGAGACTTTGACTCCACGAACCTCAACCTCTTTGATCAAAGCTTTTGGTTTCCCCTTTGTATTCTTTGGTGCGGATGTGACATAGGAATCATAGAACTCACAGACCAATTCCTTATTGTATTGAAGCATTGGTTTGAGAAAATATTGCCACCCATGGATAACTATCAAATCTCACTCTATCCAGAATTGGTATCTCAACCCCTTCACAGAAATCTGCTTCTCTTTGATAATGGTCCTATCCTTTCTCTTTTCATAGAAATCTTTTGACCCCTTCACATCAATAAATAGAATTCTTCAGTAAATTTCCAGTAGGGATATTGGTACATATCACCATAGGTTCCGAAGTATTCTGGCAATTATGCTCTTGTCGTATGGAGTGCATTTTCAGTCGTCGCCGTGGTTAGACATAAGGCGTTTTCATGGGCCATTTTTCGTATTGAGCTATGCATAACTGTCTGAATATGGATCGGATTAAAATCCCTATTTATAAATAGTACTGTAGATCCATCCTGGTTGAAGATTTCTTTTGTTTTGTTCTATTCTTTATTATTTGTTTTATTAATATCCTTTAAGACCTGGACTCAAGGTCTTATTATGGTATCAAAGCCATATTCTCAAAGAGTATTCGCAGACAGTATTTTCATTATCATGAATATTTTCAAAAGCTATAAGCATAGCATTAAAAATGCTAGAACAAAAGAACATGAACTTCCACAACACTTAGATACTTTAAACAAAAGGACTATTCCATTTGTTGCTACTAAAGAAATTTATAATTTCGGTATCTTTGAAAACTTGTGAAATCGCCATGTTATTAAGACTATTGAAGAGTCTGTCCAAATGGACAATCAAGAAAAAACTATACAATTATTTTCTGATTCGAATATTGAAAGATATCAAAAATTGCATTACAACTTTTTGCATATTGGATTAGTGCAAATTGCATTTAAACCTTTAACTTTAAAAGATTTACCTGAAAGTTTTATGACTGTTCTAAGAGATGCTAGAAATTTAAATTGGAAGCAATCTCTTATGGGTGCTATGCAATCCAGTCTGGCCTATGGACCAGTTTATTTTGATGTCAGACCAAATCTTACTCAGTCTTTTTCTGATCCAAATATTTTGCATGCTTTAACTTTATATGTCAAAGCTCATGACTATAATTATATGTCTGAAACAGAAGTTATGTGCATATGTTATCGTATCTATTTCCGTGTGTTAGACACCATGAATCCTAATTGTAAGATTATGGATGATAAGAGAAATAGGCAAACGGTTCTTATCGAAACCAACCTAGCCAAAATGTCTAAGATAACTACTCGAAGACCTATCAGTTGGGATGAAATTAATTATCCCGATGACTGGCTAATTGAGAGCGCTATCCCTGTCCAACCTAGGATAGATACTCATATCGCTCAGGTTATTTAGACCACTGATGGAAATATCCATCTCTAATTCACTATCCAACCGTCTAAATCAGGTAGATCAATGTCATCTCAATATTACCTCTCTCCTCTTGATGACATTCCCAGACCTTCTACGGCTAGAGCGTCAACCTCTTAGATTAACGATGACCTTTATAAGGTAACCACTCCTTCAGAGATCTCTCATGATGCGAAGATTGAGAAAATAAAAATAGGAGACAATCAAATTCCTGGAGGAGTTAATACTGACCCTACTCCTAGTGAAATGGGATTCACTAATTATTTTAAGGATGGATAGCGATCATATTCGTGATTCACCTCTGGATTATAGTCCAGATTCAGGTCTAAGAAATATTATTTCGAAAGCATTTTTGAGTGAGGATTATAGTCTTTTCAGAAGATGGTTCTTCTCATTTTTTACTGATAAGGAAGCATGTTCCATTAGGGACCAATTTTATGATTAGTTACAGACCAAGCAGGATTATAAGCCCTTTGTTAAATGGTTTGTCGAAGACTATGCTCTTCCCAGTATCAATATTATTGAAAGACAATGACATTTGGATTTCAGAAAAGTCCTTAAGAGTATATACCCTCCAGATGAGCCATTCTCATTGAAGAAGGACAATAGTAACAATGATTTACAAGTTAAGCCCTTTATGAAGCTCATTCGCCAGACCATTCACTGGTCCTACTATTGATCATGTCAACACCCTGTTCAAACAACATAACCATACCAATATTCATCTTAAGGTTATTAGTGAACATATGAACTTATTACATAATAAAGTTGACAAGCTCAGATCTCTTATAGAGAATCAACGAGCCAAGATTGATGCTGTTCCTAACCAGCCTCCAAAATCTTTGGAAATTCCAGCGAACATTCAGCATCCTCATTCAATGGAAGGAATCTCCATGGAAAAACAAAGAACCATTAGTAAAGAATCTTGAAGATTTACTTTCTCAATTTCAGAATAAATTGAAGATTTCTTCGAAAGATGGTTCTACATCTACTGTTACGATGATTAGTACATATAAATTATCTGCATCTGACAATGAAGCACATGTTGCTACCATGAGGAAGGGTAAATGGAAACCCAAATTCAATTCGGAGAACTACTATTATCCGAGACCTACACCCATGGATGTTCTAATTGAAGAAAAAACTTATAAGAATGAGCCTACCACTTATATCGGTACAAAAATTATTGAATGGAACATAGATGGTGGCGCTGATAGTCAAATTTTCAGGACGTGGCACAAAATCATTATGTATGCTGCAGCAGCTAAATGTAATCACCAAACCGATGCTCACATCATAAAGATGATAACTGCAGGATTTACAGGTTAGCTTAAAGCTTGGTGGATAATTATCTCACACAGGACCAAAAACTGTATATTACGAGTGCTGTAAAGCAAGAGGGTAATGAATCACAACCTTATGCGGTTTTTACTCTCGTTCTAACCATTTTAGATCACTTTACAGGGAATTATTCTACCAATTATGATAATATCATAACTCTTCTGCAAAACCATAGGTTCCCCACCTTAACTTCATTTAGGTGGTATAAGGATGTCTTCCTTAGCAGAGTGTTAAACCTCCCAGAAGCTAATAGTAGTTTCTGGAAAGCCAGATTTATTGATGGCCTTCCCTCTCTCTTCGCTGAAAAGGTTAAGAGATCCCTAAGAAATGATTCAGGTGATTCTCAGATCCAATGGGATTTTAATTCTTACGGACAGCTAATAGGAAAATGCATGGAAGAAGGATTAGCTCTATGCAATGATCTGAAATTACAGAAACAACTTAAAAAGCAGAAAGGGACAGAAAAGACCCAATTAGGAGAATTCTGTCAACAATTCGCATTCGATGAACTGGCCTCTCACCAGAATGGGAAAAAGAGGAAAAACTCGGTTAAATATGCTGCAAAGAAAAGAGCCAGAAATGCAAAAAATGGTTATATCCCTAAAAGAGAAAAGAAGTCGCCTACGTGCTATGCATGTGGTGAAAAAGGACATTACGCCAATAGGTGTAAAAAGAAAAATATTGATAAGATCAAGAGTCTCTCTGTAGATGAAAGCATTAAAGATGCTTTGATAAAGATTATCGTCTCATCAGATGAGTCTAATGACTCAGAGGAGACTATGAATTCAGATTATGAAGATCCCTACTCCTCCTCTATGGAAGATGAAGCTCCTTGCACCTGGATTACAAAAGATAAATGTCAGGTTATAAAGGATAATGAAACAGATGATGAGTTTTATAAACTTCAAGCACAATTCTCCAGCTACAATATAAATGTCACTAATGGAGAAGAAGTCAGTGACCTACTGGATAATATTCAAGACAAAGCACAGAAAGCACATGTCATCGAAGCTTTGTCTAAAGCTCAGGGAAAGGACAAAGTTCCTCTCAAAATCAGATAGAGAATTGATCCGCCTTATAACTTTTCTGAAGTTCTTCAGGAATTACAGAAAAAACGGAGTCCTAATAGTTCTCTTACAGTCCAGGAATTGAAGACTGAGATTTATGATCTCAAAGAAGAGCTAACTCTACTTCGTCACCATTACACTACGCTAGATGATAGAGTTACTTCCCTAGAAGCATGAAAGACTAGTCATACTTCTCTTCCTGATATAGAGTTAGGTTATACTCTTATACTCGACTATCCTGCTACCTCTAATAGTCCTAAAGAGGCAGACTTTATGGGAGCCATTAATTTGTATTCCCGCCAAAGATTGATTAGCCATGTTAATTTGTTAATTGACAGAAGTACCATCTACAAACATGTTCCTACATTAATTGATTAAGGGGCAGATCTTAATTGTATTAGGGAAGGACCAATCCCTACCAAATATTTTACCAAGTCTACTCGTAGAGTAAGAAGTGCAGATGAGAGCAAAATGGATGTCTCCTACAAGTTACCTAGTGCCCATGTTTGCCATGACAGAATGTGTATGGAACATTCTTTTGTCTTAGTAAAAAATTTGGCTCATGATATTATTTTAGGCATACCTTTTATTAATGGACTCATGCCTATTACTCATATTGATGATAAAGTTTTTACAGGTACCTTTGAAAATAATTCTATTACTTTTCCTTGGGTTCCTGCTTCTAATAATGTTAACCTTATTAGTCTTGTGCAGAACAAAAGACAACACCTTGATTATATGCAACAATAACTAATGTCTTATAATATCATAGACCAATTGCAGAATCCTAAATTATATGATAAAATAAAAGGAATATAGCATGAATTTTCTATTTCTATCTGCAATGATTTACCTACTGCTTTTTGGAACAGGAAAAAGCATATAGTTAGTCTTCCATATGAAGAAGAGTTTCATGAACAAAATATTCCAACAAAGGCTAGGCCTTGCCAGATGAATATGGTATATCTTGAAATTTGCAAAAAAGAGATCGCTACTCTAATAGAGAAAAAGTTGATACGATCCTCAAACTCCCCATGGAGTTGCACATCGTTCTATGTTAATAAGCATGCTGAACATGAACGAGGAGTTCCCAGATTAGTTATTAATTATAAACCTTTGAATAAAGTTTTGAAATGGATTAGATATCCAATTCCTAATAAAAAGGATTTACTTGACAGGTTATACCAGTTTAACATATTTTCAAAATTTGATTTAAAATTAGGTTTTTGGCAGATACAGGTTGATGAATCTGACAGATATAAAACTGCCTTCACAGTTCCATTCGGACAGTACGAATGGAATGTCATGCCTTTTGGACTGAAAAATGCTCCATCAGAATTTCAGCATGTCATGAATGATATTTTTTTACTTCATATAGTGATTTTATCATTATTTACATAGACGACATATTAGTCTTTAAAAAAAATACAAGATCATATTAGACATCTTGAAATATTTAAGAAAATTATTATTTCAAATGGTTTGGTCATATCAAAACCTAAAATGAATATTTTTCAAACAAAAATTCGATTTCTTGGTCATAATATTGAACAAGGGAAAATCATTCCTATTACCAGAAGTATAAAATTTGCTTCTAAATTCCCTGATGAAATTCTTGATAAAACCCAATTACAAAGGTTTTTAGGAAGTCTAAATTATATTTATTCTTATTATAAAAAATTATCTGTTGATGCAGCCATCTTATATGATAGGTTGAAAAAAGCTACCACTCCGTGCACAAATGCCCACATAGAAGCGGTACAAAAAATTAAGAAGAATGTTCAAGTTTTGCCATGTCTTATGCTTGCCAACCCAAATTGGAGAAAGATTATTGAGACTGATGCTTCAGACATCGGTTATGGTGGAATACTTAAACAAGTTAACCCCCAAACCAAACAAGCATATCTTGTTCGGTATCATTCAGGAAAATGGACTAATAGTCAAAAGAATTATGCTACTATAGCCAAAGAAATTCTTGCTATAGTTAAGTGCGTCCTGAAATTCCAGGATGATCTTTATATTACAAAGTTCTTAATAAGAACAGACTGCAATGCAGCCAAATTCATATTTCAAAAAGATTTTAAACATGATGTTTCCAAACAAATTTTTGCAAGATGGCAGACACATTTAGCCCCATTTGATTTCGAAATTCAATAACTTAAAGGTGAAGAAAATTCACTCCCTGACTTTCTCACTCGTGAATATTTACAGGGATAAGATGCGTCGAGAATGGGCACCACCTACTCCTAATAGGGGTAGAGGCAGAGGCTCGGGACGAGGCTCTGGCAGATCTAGCACCACTGGAAATAATATTTCCAATATTCCAAGAGTAATACTCGTGGACAAAGCAGGCTCTTCTAGTAGCCAGCAGCAAAGCTCATATGCCGAAAAGCTCCAACAGTCGGAGAAAGAAAACACAGACCAATATTTGGTCAAGGGTCATGAAGAGACAATTCTCTACCTACATTATGAAGATAAGAATTATCTAAATGATCCTTGGATTATGATGAATCGCTATGTAGAAAATTTCTACAATTCTTTCCCAGAAGGAAAGAACAGGATGTATTATGAATATCCTTATTGCAACCAGCACTGCTGACATCACATCGTTCCCGGATAATAAGCCTGGAGCAGAAAGGAATTTTTCCAAATTTTATCTTAAGAAGATTATATCTCCTTATGAGTGGGGAATTAGTCCATTCAGATCAAAGGAATTTATAATTCCTCGAACGACCATTAAAATGATGTTTAATTACTATGATTATATCAATGCTTTTACTCATGTTTTGTACTATGAAAATCGAAAACATGGTCATTCCTGGTGGATTAAAATTAATCCTGAAATTTTTAAGAACATCCAGAATGGTTTATTACTCCCAGGATGGATATTCCCATGGTGGAGTGTCATCGGACCTGAAATTCAGGTTTTAGAGGAGCCTTATATGGCTTTCTATAAAGAATGGGTCCAAGTAACATCATGTGTTACCCCAAAAAAATCCTTCTGATTATATCAAAGGATCTGCTTCATTATTTTTCTATATACATGCAGGAATTCCTTGGATATGGAAATGGATTCCAGAAGCAGGTAGAAATCAGCAAGGCATTAAATGTCTTAAAAGGAAATTCATTTGTAAATTCTGGTCCAAATTATTGGATAAAGATCCAGAAGACAAAACTTGCCATTATGGATGGCAGTTAGAAGGCGATCTCATTTCGCTAGCCAAAAGTCTTAAAAGTATCCATCATATGGAGAACAAGACTAAGGAAGATGAATCATCTTTCTTTTCCAAATTGGAAAGAACTATTAAAGTTCAAAATCCCCATGCATCGGACGAAGATCTCATGTCTGCATACCTTGATAAGGTAAAAGAGGATTTCATATAGAATTTTAAAACAAAGGTAGATGATAATCCCTATTCCGAGACATCTACCGTATCCATGAAGGATGTCCCCAATGACAACCAATATGCTTGTCTGGAAGATTCACAGCCGTTGGAGGATTACTCCTACCATCCATCAACAGAAGATCTGTTTGACAGCCTAATAGAGACAATCCAACAAAAGCACAAATTGAAGAAACAGGACACCAGCTCAAAAGAAAAAGCAAAAATGTCAGAATGAAGTGACATTGATGGGGCCACGTGGAATCAATAATGGCCGGACAGGACAAATGTCCTTTTCAACTTTACTAAAGTTTTTAACTTTTTATAAAAGTTTTCTTCTTTTATGATAAGATTCCCCGACACACGTCGCTTTCTTATCTTACTTTATGTAAAAATTTTACTTTCCGCAAAGTAGTTTGTTTTATGTAATTATTAGATTCATTTACTATTCATTTTGTAAATTGTAATCTGTTTTGAACTCCGCCTTCGTCTATAAAAGGGGACTCTCATTCATTTGTAAATTCAAGCCTTGGAACAACAACACCAAGCACTATATAAATTCTCTCTAAATAATATTTTCAGTTTTGATTGTACACTCTCTCTCTTGGACACAACTTAAGTACTATTCTCCCCCCTCTTTTCTTTTGTAATTTTTATTTTGTATGATAGGCTAATAAGCCTATACTGTCTGAGATGCTCTGCGATGGTATGGTTTAATTTTAAAAAAAGGGAATAGAATGAAATAGAATTCTTCAGTAAATTTCCAGTAAGGATATTGGTACATATCACCACAGGTTCCGAAGTATTCTGGAAATTATGCTCTTGTCGTACGGAGTGCCCTTTCAGCCGTCGCCGTGGTTAGGCATAAGGTGTTTTCATGGGCCGTTTTTCGTATTGAGCTATGTATAACTGTCGGAATATGGATCGAATTAAAATCCCTATTTATGAGTAGTATTGTAGATCCATCCTGGTTGAAGATTCTTTTGTTTTGTTCTATTCTTTATTATTTGCTGGTCGAGTATAGGAGTATAACCTAACTCTATATCAGGAAGAGAAGTATGACTAGTCTGTCCTGCTTATAGGGAAGTAACTCTATCATCTAGCGTGGTGTAATGGTGACGAAGTAGAGTTAGCTCTTCTTTGAGATCATAAATCTCAGTCTTCAATTCCTGGACTGTAAGAGAACTATTAGGACTCCGTTTTTTCTATAATTCCTGAAGAACTTCAGAAAAGTTATAAGGCGGATCAATTCTCGATCTGATTTTGAGAGGAACTTTGTCCTTTCCCTGAGCTTTAAACAAAGCTTCGATGACCTGTGCTTTTTGTGCTTTGTCCTGAATATTATCCAGTAGGTCACTGACTTCTTCTCCATTAATGACATTTATATTGTAGCTGGAGAATTGTGCTTGAAGTTTATAAAACTCATCATCTGTTTCATTATCCTTGATAACCTGACATTTATCTTTTGTAATCCAGGTGCAAGGAGCTTCATCTTCCGTAGAGGAGGAGTAGGGACAGGCTTCAAATGAGGCTTTGAAGAAAGAGATAGAGGTTCTCAAGAGCCTTCATAATATGAACTCATAGTCTCCTCTGAGTCATTAGACTCATCTGATAAGACGATAATCTTCATCAAAGCATCTTTAATGCTTTCATCTACAGTGAGACTCTTGATCTTAACGATCTTTTTCTTTTTACACCCATTGGCATAATATCCTTTTTCACCACATGCACAACACGTAGGCGACTTCTTTTCTCTTTTAGGGATATAACCTTTTTTTGCATTTCTGGCTTTTTTTATTTGCAACATACTTCTTATAAGAGTCAGTTTTGTACTTTTCATAGTTCTCCCTTTTATGGGGTTTAAACGGGTTTTTCCTCTTTTTCCCATTCTGGTGAGTGGCGGTTCATCGAATGCGAATTGTCGATAGAATTCTCCTAATTGGATCTTTTCTGTCCCTTTCTACTTTTTAAGCTGTTTCTGTAATTTCAGATCATTGCATAGAGCTAATCCTTCTTCCATGCATTTTCCTATTAGCTGTCCGTAAGAATAAAAATCCCATTGGATATGAGAATCACCTGAATCATTTCTTAGGGATCTCTTAACTTTTCAGCGAAGAGAGAGGGAAGGCCATCAATAAATCTGGCTTTCCAGAAACTACTATTAGTTTCTGGGAGGTTTAACACTTTGCTAAGGAAGACATCCTTATACCACCTAAATGAAGTTAAGGTGGGGCACCTATGATTTTGCAGAAGAGTTATGATATTATCATAATTGGTCGAATAATTTCCTGTAAAGTGATCTAAAATGGTTAGAATGAGAGTAAAAACCGCATAAGGTTGTGATTCATTACCCTTTAGCTGCTGTAGCATACATAATGATTTTGCGGCACATCTTGAAAATTTAACTATCAGCGCCACCATCTATGTTCCATTCAACAATTTTTGTACCGGTATAAGTGGTAGGCTCATTCTTATAAGCTTGTTCATCAATTAGAACATCCATGGGTGTAGGTCTCGGATAATAGTAGTTCTCCGAATTGAATTTGGATTTCCATTTACCCTTCCTCATGGTAGCAACATTTGCTTCATTGTCAAATGCAGATAATTTATATGTACTAATCATCGTAACAGTAGATGTAGAACCATCTTTAGAAGAAATCTTCAATTTATTCTGAAATTGAGAAAGTAAATCTTCAAGATTCTTTACTAATGGTTCTTTGGTCTGTTTTGCCAGGGAGATTCCTTCCATTGAAGGAGGACGCTGAATGTTCGCTGGAATTTCCAGAGATTTTGGAGGCTGGTTAGGAACAGCATCAATCTTGGCTCGTTGATTCTCTATAAGAGATATGAGCTTGTCAACTTTGTTATGTAATAAGTTCATCTGTTCACTAATAACCTTAAGATGAATATTGGTATGGTTATGTTGTTTGAACAAGGTGTTGACATGATCAATAGAAGGACCATTATGAATGGTCTGACGAATGAGCTTCATAAAGGGCTGAGCTTGTAAATCATCATTACTATTGTCCTTCTTCAATGAGAATGGCTCATCTGGAGGGTATATACTCTTAAGGACTTTTCTGAAATTCAAATTCCATTGTCTTTCAATAATATTGATACTGGGAAGAGCATAGTCTTCGACAAACCATTTAACAAAAGGCTTATAATCCTGCTTGGTCTATAACTCATCATAAAATTGGTCCCTAATGGAACATGCTTCCTTATCAGTAAAAAATGAGAAGAACCATCTTCTGAAAAGACGATAATCCTCACTCAGAAAGTCTTTCGAAATAATCTTTCTCATACCTGAACCTGGACTATAATCCAGAGGTGAAGCACGAATATGATCGTTATCCATCTTTAAAATAATCAGTGAATCCCATTTCACTGGGAGTAGGGTCAGTATTAATTCCTACAGGAATTTGATTGTCTCCTATTTTTATTTTCTCAATCTTCTCATCCTAAGAGATCTTTGAAGGAGTGGTTACCTTATAAAGGTCATCGTTAACCTGGGAGGTTGACGCTCTAGCCGTAGAAGGTCTGGGAATGTCACAAGAGGAGAGAGGTAATAATGAGATGACATTGATCTACCCGATTTAGACGGTTGGGTAGCGAATTGGAGATGGATATTTCCACCAGTGTTCTGAACAATCTGAAGCGTCTGCAGTATCTATCCTAGGTTGGGCGGTGATAAGCGCTCTCAGTGCTTGATCATTGGGATAATTAATTTCATCCCAACTGATAGGTCTTCGAGTAGTAATCTTAGACCTTTTGGCTAGGTTGGTTTCGATAAGAACCGTTTGCCTATTTCTCTTATCATACATAGTCTTACAATTAGGATTCATGGTGTCTAACACACGGAAATAGATATGATAACAGATGCACATAACTTCTGTTTCAGGCATATAATTATAGCCATGAGCTTTGACATATAAAGTTAAAGCATGTAAAATATTTGGATCAGACAAAGACAGAGTAAGATTTGGTCTAACATCAAAATAAACTGGTCCATAGGCCAGACTGGATTGCATGGCACCCATAAGAGATTGCTTCCACTTTAAATTTCTAGCATCTCTTAGAACAGTAATAAAACTTTCAGGTAAACCTTTTAAAGTTAAAGGTTTAAATGCAATTTGCACTAATCCAATATGCAAAAATTTGTAATGCAATTTTTGATATCTTTCAATATTCGAATCAGAAAATAACTGTATAGTTTTTTCTTGATTGTCCATTTGGACAGACTCTTCAATAGTCTTAATAACATGGCGATTTCGCAAGTTTTCAAAGATACCGAAATTATAAATTTCTTTAGTAGCAACAAATGGAATAGTCCATTTGTTTAAAGCATCTAAGTGCTGTGGAAGTTCATGTTCTTCCGTTCTAGCATTTTTAATGCTATGCTTATAGCTTTTGAAAATATTCATGATAATGAAAATACTGTCTGCGAATATTCTTTGAGAATGAGGCTCTGATACCATAATAAGACCTTGAGTCCAGGTCTGAAAGGATCTTAATAAAACAAATAATAAAGTATAGTACAAAACAAAAGAAATCTTCAACCAGGATGGATCTACAGTACTATTCATAAATAGAGATTTTAATCCGATCCATATTCAGACAGTTATACATAGCTCAATACAAAAAACGGCCCATGAAAATGCCATATGCCTAACCACAGCGACGGCTGAAAGGGCACTCCGTACGACAAGAGCATAATTGCCAGAATACTTCGGAACCTATGGTGATATGTACCAATAGAATTCTATCCCCTTTTTTATTTTTTTTAATTCTCTATACTGTCTGAGATGCTCTGCGATGGTATGGTTTAATAAAAAATATAAAAAAAAGAATAGAATGAAATAGAACTCTTCAGTAAATTTCTTGTAAGGATATTGGTACATATCACCATAGGTTCCGAAGTATTCTGGCAATTATGCTCTTGTCGTACGGAGTGCCCTTTCAGCCGTCGCTGTGGTTAGGCATATGACATTTTCATGGGCCGTTTTTCGTATTGAGCTATGTATAACTGTCTGAATATGGATCGGATTAAAATCTCTATTTATGAATAGTACTGTAGATCCATCATGGTTGAAGTTTTCTTTTGTTTTGTACTATACTTTATTATTTGTTTTATTAAGATCCTTTCAGACCTGGACTCAAGGTCTTATTATGGTATCAGAGCCTCATTCTCAAAGAATATTCGCAGACAATATTTTCATTATCATGAATGTTTTAAAAAGATATAAGCATAGCATTAAAAATGCTAGAACGGAAGAACATGAACTTCCACAACACTTAGATGCTTTAAACAAATGGACTATTCCATTTGTTGCTACTAAGGAAATTTATAATTTCGGTATCTTTGAAAACTTGCGAAATTGCCATGTTATTAAGCCTATTGAAGAGTCTGTCCAAATGGACAATCAAGAAAACTATACAGCTTATTTTCTGATTCAATATTGAAAGATATCAAAATTGCATTACAAATTTTTGCATATTGGATTAGTGCAAATTGCATTTAAACCTTTAACTTTAAAAGGTTTACCTGAAAGTTTTATTACTGTTCTAAGAGATGCTAGAAATTTAAAGTGGAAGCAATCTCTTATGGGTGCCATGCAATCCAGTCTGGCCTATGGACCAGTTTATTTTGATGTTAGACCAAATCTTACTCTGTCTTTGTCTGATCCAAATATTTTACATGCTTTAACTTTATATGTCAAAGCTCATGGCTATAATTATATGCCTGAAACAGAAGTTATGTGCATCTGTTATCATATCTATTTCCGTGTGTTAGACACCATGAATCCTAATTGTAAGACTATGTATGATAAGAGAAATAGGCAAACGGTTCTTATCGAAACCAACCTAGCCAAAAGGTCTAAGATTAGTACTCGAAGACCTATTAGTTGGGATGAAATTAATTATCCCGATGACTGGCTAATTGAGAGCGCTATCACTGTCCAACCTAGGATAGATACTCAGACGCTTCAGATTGTTCGCACTAATCGTGGAAATATCCATCTCCAATTCGCTACCCAACCGTCTAAATCGGGTAGATCAATGTCATCTCATTATTACCTCTCTCCTCTTGATGACATTCCCAGACCTTCTACGGCTAGAGCGTCAACCTCCCAGGTTAACGATGACCTTTATAAGGTAACCACTCCTTCAAAGATCTCTTAGGATGAGAAGATTGAGAAAATAAAAATAGGAGATAATCAAATTCCTGTAGGAATTAATACTGACCCTACTCCCAGTGAAATGGGATTCACTGATTATTTTAAGGATGGATAACGATCATATTCGTGCTTCACCTCTGGATTATAGTCCAGGTTCAGGTATGAGAAAGATTATTTCGAAGGACTTTCTGAGTGAGGATTATCGTCTTTTCAGAAGATGGTTCTTCTCATTTTTTACTGATAAGGAAGCATGTTCCATTAGGGACCAATTTTATGATGAGTTATAGACCAAGCAGGATTATAAGCCTTTTGTTAAATGGTTTGTCGAAGACTATGCTCTTCCCAGTATCAATATTATTGAAAGACAATGGAATTTGAATTTCAGAAAAGTCCTTAAGAGTATATACCCTCCAGATGAGCCATTCTCATTGAAGAAGGACAATAGTAATGATGATTTACAAGCTCAGCCCTTTATGAAGCTCATTCGTCAGACCATTCATAATGGTCCTTCTATTGATCATGTCAACACCTTGTTCAAACAACATAACCATACCAATATTCATCTTAAGGTTATTAGTGAACAGATGAACTTATTACATAACAAAGTTGACTAGCTCATATCTCTTATAGAGAATCAACGAGCCAAGATTGATGCTGTTCCTAACCAGCCTCCAAAATCTCTGGAAATTCCAGCGAACATTCAGCGTCCTCCTTCAATGGAAGGAATCTCCCTGGCAAAACAGACCAAAGAACCATTAGTAAAGAATCTTGAAGATTTACTTTCTCAATTTCAGAATAAATTAAAGATTTCTTCTAAAGATGGTTCTACATCTACTGTTACGATGATTAGTACATATAAATTATCTGCATTTGACAATGAAGCAAATGTTGCTACCATGAGGAAGGGTAAATGGAAACCCAAATTCAATTCGGAGAACTACTATTATCCGAGACCTACACCCATGGATGTTCTAATTGATGAACAAGCTTATAAGAATGAGCTTACCACTTATACCGGTACAAAAATTATTGAATGGAACATAGATGGTGGCGCTGATAGTTAAATTTTCAAGATGTGCCGCAAAATCATTATGTATGCTACAGCAGCTAAAGGTAATCACCAAACCCAAGCTCACATCATAAAGATGATAACTGCAGGATTTACAGGTCAACTAAAAGTTTGGTGGGATAATTATCTCACACAGGACCAAAAACAGTCTATTACGAGTGCTGTAAAGCAAGAGGGTAATGAATCACAACCTTATGCGGTTTTTACTCTCGTTCTAACAATTTTAGATCATTTTACAAGGAATTATTCTATCAATTATGATAATATCAGAACTCTTCTGCAAAACCATAGGTTCTCCACCTTAACTTCATTTAGGTGGTATAAGGATGTCTTCCTTAGCAGAGTGTTAAACCTCCCAGAAGCTAATAGTAGTTTCTGGAAAGCCAGATTTATTGATGACCTTCCCTTTCTCTTTGCTGAGAAGGTTTAGAGATCCCTAAGAAATGATTTAAGTGATTCTCAGATCCAATGGGATTTTTATTCTTATGGACAGCTAAGAGGCAAATGCATAGAAGAAAGTTTAGCTCTATGCAATGATCAGGAAGAAGGATTAGCTCTATACATGTAAGTAGAGTTCTGTCTCCTATTCCTCCTTTATTAAGAATGAGGGGTGAAAATCATCCCATATCTCAAGATGGGAGAGTCTCGACTAGCAGCCCTCTTACAACACCCGACGTCATACATAGATCTCCTTTATCTGATGATTCCTCTCAACTTTCTGATTCCGGAATATTGAATGATGTTGTTACCAAAGGTGTTGTAAATCATACAAGATCAAGGCCTCTAGACAACACACTCTATTCTTAGTGTGTACTGGCTATGTGTGCCTTGGCAAATAATCCGTCAACATGTATTGTAGGTCTTGGCCGGAGAGTCCTTTCTATTATCAGGATTGAACATGTTGTTGCCAAATCTGTTAAGTCAACTGGTGAATCCACAACAACTCTAAACACTGGTTATGCCGGATTGGCTCGATCTTCATCTTGGTTTGATATGAATGGAGGTAAATTTAGGGCTTTGGGGAGATACAAAGTACAAATTACCCTACCCCCTACTTTAAAAACATGCGTTGTCCTCAATGTATAAAATAAAGTACAAGGATAAAAAGTTTAAGGGTCTCTCTGAGGCGTACTAAATGCCTTCCTGAGTCTGGCTCATGGATGTGGCCTCTGCTGGGGCATCAATGCCATGTCACTGCAGAATGAGGACGGGTGCCTCTGTATAGCCCATCTCGAGCTCACTCTCTGGTGGTGGTAGTGGACCAGTCTCTGGGCCCAGTAGAGTGGTGCCCACCTCCAGTATCAACTTTTGTCTGTGGCTCTTAGATACCTCTACTCGTACCAATCATAGATATATTCTCATCAGACCATGTTACCACCACGTCAACAACTACTTGCTCTATCAACAGCAGATCCTCATCGACTCTTTCAATAGCTGCTCGGGGCTTCTTAAGACTCTCCTTATCAATCTCATCATCCTCATCATCAACTTTTACCTACCTCTGAGAGTCATCTGGGGTCTTACGTGCACCCTCTCTTTGGCCCTCTAACCCGTACCAACTTATCTGCTTTGGATCTACACTCTGTGGCTGGAGCGGAATACCCAAGAGGTCATCAATCTTAGAAGTATTCAAGTTCTCCACTTCATTTTTAGGCTAGCTATGTCATCCCAAGGTGAAGAAATATCACTGCCGCTATCAGCCTCTAATCTATGTACCCAGCCTGTCAAGAGGACAAGTGTATCACCATTCTCCCCCTGCCTCTGCTGAGCAACTCCCAAGGCCTCCTTTATCGGGGCTAAGGCACTCCTAATCATCCTTGAGATTCTCGTGTCAAGATGAGAGGATCAAGCATTAGCAATCTGGCCTATTCTTACTATACTGGCCCTCGATAGGACGGGCTCTGATCTAGTAGAAGCTGAAAGAGTAGGAGGAGTAGGGGCTGGAGTACCCTATGGTGTAGAAGTGCGGCTTTGGTGGGAATAAATGAAGTAGGGTTGGTCGATGTGGTAGCCTGTGTCTGTCCGCTCAGATGCGGAACCCTCAAAATCAACCAACTCAACCTGAGAAGAAGTGTCTACCGAAGCACTGGTGGTTTTTTTATTCTTCATTCCTTGGTTCTCCTCATCTTGAACCCTCAATATATCACACGTGAATAAAACGTTGATGTCATAATCCACTCGAGAACTCAGGAACCTTAGCTAGATGACATAACTTTGTGATTAGGCAAGGGAAAGGAAATGAAGTCTTGTCTTGTTGAGCTCTCTTTCCAAGCTCCTTCTCAATCACATCATCGACATTCACATGAACTCAGCTCATAATGCAAGCAATCAAAAGAATCTTCTCTAACCGAATGTCTATCTCATTGTATGACGGCTACAATCGATTACTCACAAAACTCAGCCAAAACTTGGCTTCGGTGCTCAGGGTGTTCTTGTAGATCTTTTTACATGCGACTATCCATTTTGGGGTCTCATTTGTCACAATAGCTGCTGCCCACAGATGCATAACATCCATCCGGCATGTGACATTGATAGAAAACTCATTGTTGTTATATGTGAGGTTTGGATCAAGTTCTTTATGAATCACTATGCTTTCAACGGGACTTTAACTCCACGAACCTCAACCTCTTTGATCAATGCTTTTGGTTTCCCGTTTGTATTCTTTGGTGCGGATGCGACATAGGAATCACAGAACTCATGGACCAATTCCTTATTGTATTGAAGCATTGGTTTGAGAAAACATTGCCATCCATGGAAAACTATCAAATCTCACTCTCTCAAGAATTGGTACCTCAACCCATTCATAGAAATCTGCTTCTCTTTGATGATGGTCCTATCCTTTCTCTTTTGATAGAAATCTTTTAACCCCTTCACATCAAACCGTTTAACCTCTTGGGCCCTCTTTTGCCTCAACTCAGCCACTTGGACTTCCTCCTCCGCAACATCCCCCTCATCATACTGGGAGGATGAATGTGCTATGGCATGAGAGGTTTATGAATCCTCATCACTAGAAACAACTTGGCTGGGGTGCTTTCTTTTGTTTCCCAGTCCAGCGGTTGCCTTGTGAGTTCGCACTGTGAGCTTACTTTGGCTTTGGGGTATCATCCTGGCCGTAGTATGCCTTAAACATCTAGCCGATTGTGATGACTCATTGATAGTAATACCCTTTTGTGCTTGCATTTCATTTGGAGCCATTTTCTGCAAACAGAAGACGTGATGAGTCTTTGACTATGGTATGAAAAAAAAGAGTAAAATATTTTTGTGTTTTTATAAAGTAATTGCAAGAATCAAATTCGCAGAACAAGCAAGAAGTTATACTACAAAGTGAAAAAGAAAGAACAAAAATGTAAGATTTGAAATAACTTCAGTGATCGCAGACCTGGTCTGCGGGCCACAGTCCAAGTTTGTGACATCGCAAACCCAGACTGCGGTCCGTAGATCGCGATAGCAATTTCCCCAGAAAGTTTAGATTCACTAGTCAATTCTGCGGTCTATTTTTTGATCTACAGAACCATTCTGTAGCTCGCAAAAGGCATCACAAAATTTCCTTTCAATTGTCTTGGATCATTGGGTCATTCTGCGGACTGGGGTGCCATTCCGCGGTCCGTAGAACCATTCTGCAGCCCAAAAAAGAGCGCCCAATCAGCGTATTTTGGGTTGTTTTCAAGGATTTTGGCTCAAATTTTCAAAATCTGGTGTTGCCACACCCATATCAGCACAACATACATACAAGTGACCTAAACCATGCTTTCAATTAACTCTCGTAGGTACTCAAACTTTACTATGTCTTCAATTCAAACAATTTTCACAATTGTAGGCATGCTTAGGGAATTTTTCATAATTTTGATCAATTCACATTCTTCCTGCACAAATCAATGACCCAAATTCTAGATTAATGCAATTAAACCCGATCCCAATCCCTATGCAATCTATTTCACAAGATTTCAACAAGTGCAAATTCACATTATTTGCGATTTCTAATCTATAGAGGTAAAATAGGGTAATGAGGGACAATCACACCACCTAAGAGCTAAATGGGTCTCACATAAGCATCATACAATCATTACCAACATACCAAATTCACAAGTTAATTTCATGAACCACACCATCTTTTTTACCTATTCTTGCGAGAAAAAGGAAAAAAGAAGAGCGAGACATACCTAATAATTGATGTAGCGACGAGGTTTGGTGAATGTGAGGTGACAACCTTGTGCAAACAAGTTGTCCGTGCAATGGAGTGTGTGTGAGAGAGAAAAATGTAGTATTTGATTTGAATTTGCGAGGGAGAAAGAGAGAGAAATTAGAGCTTTCGACCTTTTTATCCTTTTGCCCGATTTGTGGTTAAAGTCGGGTTGCAATACCGGTCTGCAGAATTGGATTATGGCCCACTTACTTTTATTTTGGAATAGCTGATGTGGTACCCTTTTTGTGATCACAGAACTGGTAGTAGAACCGGATTGATATCCATAAAAGGGTCTGTTACTCCATAATTTTTCCCGAAAACTCCCAGATACAATGTGTACTTCTGCAGACCAAAGTGCGGTCCGCAGTTCTAAAATACGAGCCGCAATTCAGGTCATAGTTCCTCCTTTTTTTGAGCTCTAATTTTCAACCTTCTGTGAAGTTTTTCGGTCCATTGTGCAATCTGCAGACCGTGACTACGGTCCACAGAAGAGGCCGCTCAATGGTCTCTCTTCTTCCTTCAATTTGTTTTGCACATCTTTCCATATTTTCTCCCCATTTTTCTTGTGTTTCAAGATCATACACACTTAACAAACTATTAAACACAAAAATGATCAAGAAAACAGACTAATACATTGGGTTGCCTCCCATTAGCGCTAAATTTAACATCACGACACGATGAATGTTACCACATTTTCTTCAAGGTACATGGAGGGTGATGATTGTGTTCGCCCTATGATCATCAAAAATTTCCAAATAATGCTCGACTCTTTGGCTGTTCACCTTGAAAAGGTGACCAACTTTTCTCCTCAATTCAATAGCATCATATGGGAATACCCTTATCCCTTTAAAAGGGTCGTACCATCTTGATCTAGAATTGTAGAGCAAGACCAAGTCCTCAGGTGAAAATTCCCGCTTCAAAATTCTCTTGTCATGGAGAAACTTCATCCTCTCCTTGTAAAGAATGAAATTTTCATAAGATTGGAGACGGAACTCATCCATCTCGTTGAGTTGATCCACCCTTAACCGCGAAGTTTTCTTCCAATCAATATTGAGTTCTTCAATGCCCATAGTGCCTTGTATTGTACCTCTACCAGAAGATGACATGCCTTGCCAAATACCAACTTGTACTATGACATACCAATAGGAGACTTGTACGCCATTCTATACGCCCACAAAGTGTCATCTAGCTTTCTTAACCAATCCGTCCTTATGAGATTCTTCGTCTTTATCAAAATGCTCTTGATCTCCCAGTTGGACACTTCTACTTGACCACTTATTTGGGGGTGGTAAGGAGTTACCACCTTATACTTTACCTCATACTTCTCAAGAAGAGAGGCAAATACTCTATTGCAAAATTGAGAGACTCTATAACTTATGATAGCTCTAGGGGTCCCAAACCGAGTGAAAATATTCTTCTTGATGAATGCAGTGACACTCTTTACTTCATTATTCAAAAGGGTTATGACTTCAACCCACTTGGACACATAATCAGCCGCCACAACTATATATTTATTGCCAAACAAACTCATGAATGGTCCCATGAAGTCAATCCCCCACACGTCAAATAATTCCACCTCAAAGATAGGAGACATAGGCAACTGATGCCTTCTAGAGACATTACCTTCCCTTTGATATTGGTCATAATGCTTCACAAACTCATGGGAATCCTTGTAGATTATTGGCCAATAAAAATCACTTTGAAGAATTTTGGAGGCCATGCGTTGACTAGCATGATGACCCCCAACCAGGGAAGTATGTCATGCTTCCATGATAGGCAAGGTTCAAATTCAGGCACACATCTTTGAATCATGTTGTCGACACAAATCCAAAAGAGATAAGGTTCATCCTAATGGTAATGCCGGGAGTGTCTAAAAATTTCTTCTTTTGATGAGAATTTAGATGATCCGGCATGATTCCACTCACCAAGTAGTTTGCGAAATTGGCATACCAAGGGATGAGATCTTGAGATGATGCAAAGACTTGCTCATCCAAAAAAGCATCATTGATCTCCAATTCATTCTTTGGCCTTCCGGCCTATTCAATTTTTGACAAATGATCTGCTACTTGGTTCTCACAACCCTTCTGATCTTTGGTCTCAAAATCAAACTCTTGTAGAAGAAGTACCCATCTAATCAAGTGTGGCTTCACGTCCTTCTTTGCTATTAAGTATCGGTGGGCTGCATGATCATAGTACACCACCACTTTAGAACCCCATAGGTAAGACCAGAACTTTTCAAAAGAAAAGACAATGACAAGAAACTATTACTCCGTCACTGTATAGTTCTTTTGAACTTCATTGAGTGATCTACTTGCATAGTAAATAGGGTGAAGGATTTTACCATGTCTTTGACCCAATATAGCTCCAATAGCTACTCCACTTGTATCACATATCAATTCAAACGAAAGATTCCAATTTGGAGTCACAATAATTGGAGCCGAAACCAACTTCTCTTTCAAATCCTCAAATGCTTTGAGGCATTCTTCATTAAACTCAAACTTAGCATCTTTCTCTAGGAGCTTCCACATCGGGGTAGTGATCTTTGAAAAATCCTTGATGAATCTTTTATAGAACTCGACATGCCCTAAGAAATGTTGAATACCCTTGACGGTTGTTGGAGGAGGTAACTTGGCTATCACTTTGATTTTTGCCTTGTCCACTTCAATACCTTCCTTGGAAATTTTGCGCCCAAGGACTATACTTTTCGTGATCATGAAGTGACACTTCTCCCAATTCAAGATCAAGTTAGTCTCTTCATATCTTTTCAACACTTGAGAGAGATTGTCCAAGCAACTTTCAAAAGACTCCCAATTTAATGGAGAAGTCATCCATGAATACCTCCATAACATCTTCCACTAGATCATTGAGGCTATCATGCAACATTGGGAGGTGGCGGGAGCATTGAAAAGACCAAATGACATCATTAGGAAAGCAAATGTACCATATAGGCAAGTGAATATCGTATTTTCGTTGTCTTCCGGGGCTATTTGAATTTTATTGTAGCCCGAGTACCCATCCAAGAAGCAATAATAAGCCTTTTTCGTCAACCTATCAAGCATTTGATCAATGAAAGGTAGGGGAAATTATCCTTCCTTGTAGCACTATTTAACTTCTGGTAGTCCATGCAAACTCTCCATCTGATTACCGTCCTCATATGTATAAACTCATTTTTATCATTAGGGACTACCATGATACCTCATTTCTTCAGCACACATTGCAGGAGACTCACCCATGAACTATTGAAAATGAGGTACACAACCCCGATATCTAACCACTTAATGATCTCTTCTTGACAACTTCTTGCATTAAGGGATTTAACCTTATTTGATGCTCAACACTAGGGAAACTATTATCTTCAAGATGTATTTGATGAGTACACAGACCCAAACTTATCCCTCAGATGTCTGCAATAATCCACCCGATTGCCCTTTTATAAGTTCTTAAGATTGACGATAGAGATTTCACTTGGCTTTCATTGAGCTTTGATGAGATAATAACCGGCAAAAAGTCATTTGGCCCAAGGAACTTGTACTCCAAATGACTTGGAAGTGGATTGAGCTCAAGAGTTGGCAGTTCCTCAATAGAAGGCTTGAGAGGAGGGACTCCACGATTTTCCAAGTTCAAGGCAAAATGCCTAGGAGCGTACGAATAGGACCCTTGGCCCTCAAGAGCAAGCACAGTCTCCGCAATCCCCTTACCTACCTCTTTATCATGATTCAATAATACCATTATCAAAGGCCCTTTCAATGACATCAATATCTGCATTCAACTCTACCTCATCATCAATCACGTCAATTACCAAAATCACCCTCATATCCATAGATTTCTTCATGGATTTGCACACATGGAAGGTAACTTCTTCATCATTCATTCGGAACTTCAATTATCCACTATCCACATAACAAATTGCTCTCCCTATTGCTTAGAATGACCATCCCAAGATTATGGGAACATCATAGTAAACCACACAATCTAATATCACGAAGTCGGCGAGGAAGATAAATTTGTCAACCTTTACAATCACATCATATATGATCCTCGTTGGTCTCTTCACCGTCCTATCTTTCATGAGCAACCTTATACTTGTAGGTCGGGAATTTCCAAAACCTAACTTTTTGAAAATTGTGAACGACATCAAATTGATGCTTGCTCTAAGGTCACAAAGGGTCTTTGCAAATTGGTACACTCCAATGGTGCATGGAATGGTGAAAGCATCGAAATCCTCTTGCTTTTTCAAAATGCAGCTAGAAACGATGGTGCTACATTGGTGCGTAATGTCCATCATCTCAAAACTCACTCTTCTCTTATTTGTTATCAATTCCTTCATAAACTTGGCATACCCCGACATTTATTTCAAGGCTTCAACTAGTGGAATATTGACCGATAGTTGCTTTAGCATCTCCAAGAACTTGTTGAACTTGGCATTGTCAATTCTCCAGGAAAATCTTTATGGAAAGGGAGGAAAAGGCCTTGGAATAGGCTTTAAGGATTTTGGAACCTCATTTTCTTTGACATTCCCTTCTTCATTTTCAAGGACCTTTTCTTTCTCAATAATCTTTTCTTCAATCAAGACAAAATTATCTACCATCTTTTCATCACTCTTCTTTGGCTTTACAACCGTAATAATTGCCTCATCTACCACCTCTGTTGGCATATTCTGTTCCTCCAACACTTTCTCTCTTCTAGTAGAGATAGATAGATAATGAGACACCCCCCTTCATTTCTTGGATTCACCACCGTATCACTCGAAATTTCACCTTTTCTCTTGGGTTTAGTGTAGAAGCAATTTGCCCCAATGGCTCTCTAGTTGCTTGATAGATACTGAATGTGAGGATACAAGATTGTTGAGCTCATTCGTATTGGCATCGGACTTGTCTTGATTTTCAACACCCTAGATAACATTTTTTCAAGCTTTAAACTAGCAGGATTGCTAGTAGACTCACGATTATTGTACGTATGAGGTTGGGTAGGTTGTTGATATGCTTTCCCACTAGGTGGAACATAAGGATTGGAGCTTCGATTTTGATACTCATTGTTGTTGTGAACTTTGTGAAAAATGTGCAAAGGTGGGATTCCGCTGTAATTACCAAGGATTGGGTCAATCATGGTGATCTATGTCCCACATTTGCACATTTTTCACAAAGTTCACATCTTCCTCATTTTCATTGTACCCTTCATGATCATAGGGTACCATCTCGGTTGCACCTTGCTTAGGACCCATGCTTGTAACTGTATTCACTTTCTTGGTCCCTTTCTTCATCACATATTTAGTAAGGACCACCATTTGAATCACTAATTGCGCCATAGTCTTGTCCCTCTCTTCCTCCTTCTTCAATGTCTCTCTACACATAACTTTTGAAGGACCTCCCCCAACTACCTTCGACGCTCTTATATGCATGGTTGTCTTTTTTAGCTTATCAAGTAGCTCACTCACCACGGTAAATGAATTTTCTATCAAGGAACCCTCCTCTATGTTGTTGGCCACAGACTTGTTGACCGGATCGAGCGCCCGATAGAATGTTTGGATAAATACAGCATCACTCAACCCATGGTTGTAGCATTATTGAGCTTCCTTTTTGAACCTTAACCATGCTTCATGCAAGGCTTCACCTGGAAATTGATGGAATGCCAAGGTTTTATCTCGGAGTTAGAACATGCAAGCTGGTGGGAAGAACCTCTCAAGAAATACCTCCCCAACTCGATCCATGTAGTGATGGACTCAAAAGGCAAGTCATCCAACCAAATAGTGGCCTCCCCCGTTAGAGAGAAAGGGAAGATACTTAGTTTCACGGCTTCTTCAGACACGTTGGGATGACGAAATACGAAGCACACCTCATTAAAATTCCTTAAATGCCTATTCAGGTAGTCGGATGCCAATCCTCGGAATAGGACCTTATTGTTGAGCATATGAAGTATGGTAGGGGTTATGTGGAAACTTGCATTCTCCGAAATTTGGGGTGGCAGGATGGCATTAGAAAATGTGGCCAGCTTTACGTTTCCCTCATCATCGGACAACTCCGCCATAACACCTACACCACAAAAACATCAAGTAAACATAAATTTAGAAAATAAAGTTTTTATCAAAGTAATAATACTACAAATAAGAAATTTCAAAACCTTATTCCCCAAAAATGGCTCCAAAATTTGATCTCAGCCAAATTACACCTTAAAATGATATAACATGACAATTGTCAAATATAGTAATCCAAATAGGTTGGTGTCGAATCCCACAAGGAATACAATGGGAAATAAATCCTAATCATGTGTATTATGGCTTTACTAATTACTTTACTTCTATCGTAACAAAGTTTGTTTATTTTTTTTAACTAATCAAGTTATCAAGTCAATTAATGATTAATGTATCAAGTAAGTGGGAATGTTAGGGTTGTGACTTAATTCATGGAAGTGGTGTTGGGTTTTGCTAAAGTGGGTATAAATAGTGTGGTATGAGCAATGGAGATTAATATCTAGGTGAAGATTTCTCAATTGACCCACCTAATTTCACTTTACGCTTTCTCAAGGTCTAAATTATGACATATATGAACACCAATTAATATCAAATTTACCATAATTACTCAGCACATCAAGTGGTTGTAGAAAAATGAGTGAAGAGTTCACATGATTGGTGATAGATGAAGATGATGGTAAGAGTGACAAAATTGTATTTTTGGAAAAGGAGAGATGGTGGTTTCCCATAGCATAAACAAATTAAGGGCAGTGGAGGCAGTCATGGACGGTGAAGAGGATGAGTGATTGAGAGCGGCTACAGGGGTCCCAATTGTTTTAGTTAAATTGCTACTTTTACCCATTCAATTACTTGATTCCCAATTTTAGAACCAATGTCTAAATTACCAGTTTAGACGTTTGAATCTCATGTTTATATGGTAGAATTGAACCAAATTTGTAAACAATTATTAAACGATGATATAGAATCCTTGACTCAAAAGTTTAGGTCGAAATCAGTCCATTGAACATCATGTATGAGCTCCATTTTTCAAAGATGACGTAAAACCAAGTCAGAAATGCACTATTGGTCAAGTTATATCTGCTACGCATTCATCCAATCATGGTCAATTTCTACTATTATGAAAATTCATGGGTTCGGCCTTAACAATCGGAGCCACCTCTTCTATCTTTGGAGCTACTCTATCATTACAAAGGCCAACATTTTAAAACTTGGCCAACTAGTTACTTCGACAAATGCTAGGGTGGTCATACTTGAGTGAGAAATCAGAGGGATGATCAGCGTGGTCTTAGATCCACGTAGCAAAGAATTGAGTCTCATCCAATAGAAGCAACATACTCATGTGTATGCACTTGTTATTTTGACTGACCGAGTTGCCATGTTAGAGGAGAAAGGGGGTAACACATAGTTGATCTCTATTCAGACTGATGTGACAAAGCTCCAGAAGGATATGAAGCAATTAAGGTCCATGGATATTGACTTCTTGATAGATGGTACAAATTTAATATGAGCATAGGGACCCCGCCATAAAGGATTGATTATGAGGAGAGAGAGTTTGAACCTTTTTAATTTTTCTTTATCTACCACATTACAAATCAAAATCCTTTTAGAAAAAAATTGTCTTTTCAATAAAATCCCTCCTTGAAGTTCTTGAGTAGTGAATATTGAGGCTAAATACTAAGTGTTGGTATTCTATGGTACTTTATAGAGCAGTACGGGAAGTAATAACTATTACAAATGTTCGAAAGGATAAATAAATGGTCAATCTTCAAAACTGCCGCATGTGTGTTGTGTCTTGAATCTTGATCACCTTGCAAAGCCAATGTTGAGAACTGCCGCAAGTTTGTTGTGTCTTGAATATTGATATCCTGAAATCAAGAAACAACTAAATCTGGATGGTTATAACATTGTGTGTTGAGTCGAGGATAGCCCTCTATCCTTAAGATAAGATTGCCCCGTATATATGCTTTTACGTTAGCGTGCAATAGTCTCCCAAGATAAAACAACACTTTAATCTCAACGCTACAAAGCCAATAGGTTGAGCCTGGTGAAGAAAACAAATATGACTTGACTTGCTGAAGATATGGAATAGGAAGGAAGAGTTTATGTCTACTCTTCTCTTTTGTCTCTGTGTATATAGTGTGTCTCTGTAGTGTATATCTTGTGTATATGTGAGGGTTTGGTCACTGTTTTTCAGCCACTGTTTTGCTGAATTTCAGCCATTATTTTGCTGAATTTTCAGCCACTGTTTTGTGCTGAAAATGCTGTTTTTCTGGTCTGTTTTCGGCCTGTTTGCTGCCTGTTTTTTATCTATTTTCTGGCCTATTTCTTGCTGTTTTTCGTCTATATTTCTGCCACTGAATTAAGCCAAAGAAGGCTCAATATATAGCAAGGAGAAGGGGTTGTACAACTGCCCAAAACATGGCTGTTAATGGCCATTAGGAGGCCATTAAAATAGCCAAGTAAAGGCAGTAAATGGCCATCAAGGAGGCTGATTTAAGGCTGTTCATGGACAAGTAATGGGCTGTTAATGGAGGAGTTAATCAGCCAAGTAATGGGCTGTTAATGGAGGAGTTAATCAGCCCACAGCCACAGCCGACAACCCACGACCCGTGAACCCGTGAACCCGAGAACCCGAGAACCCGGAACCAGACGGGATGGGCGGGCTGCGGCGCGCGTGTGGGCTTAGCCTTGAACCCAAGCACATCTAGGTCTTCCCTCCTTTAAACACATGGGATACCCCTTGGGGATCCAAACCCTTTACCACATTAGAGATTTATATAGAGAGCAATTCTTTCTATTCCCACCGATGTGGTAGATTTCTCCCACATCACATTTACATGTCTTAAACACCTTACTACGTGGACCAATATCTCTTTCATTTCTCAACGAAATTAGACGATTCTTGGCCCTACGGTCATCTACTCACTTCGTAGATCATGCATGTGCGAAGAGACAAGGTCTCCAACATGCGGAACACTAGTGTTTAATTCATCAAAGATGGGTGGACGCATCTCCCCGCCAAAGGCTAATTTCCAACAATCCCCTCTATGAAAGAGAGATTGTGGCGCACACACAAGGTGCCTACATTTCAGCAATCTTTCAGCGAAAAGATATTGCATCAGAAGTGGTAGCTTTCGCTTTGAACCTTCCCTAGTTGAAACCATCGGACTTACTTACTGCGCGATGAACGTGATGTCTTGAACCGTCAGTGTTTAGTGTAAGCCAAGACAATGATATCAACACAATAACTCTTCTTATTCATTTTCCTTCTTACGTTTCTATCCGTTGTGGCCATGGACACACTTGGATTCTTAAGTGCGTTCATTTGAGGTGGCCATCCTCGCACTTAAATAGGTGATCTTCTACAAGGTATCCTGCTATACCCCACTTCTCAAGTGTTAGGAATCATTAAAAGTTTCCCCAACCTTAACCTCAACCATTTGAGGATCGTTAAAGGTTTGGAAGCTTAACCTTTACCCACCATGCAGGTAGCACTTTAATGTCTATCGCGGGAACAACTTTGGATTCATGTTTTCTTACAGAAATCATCATCCGAAGTGCTTCTTGCTTCCACCGAAGCACTCAACTGAACCTTTTGCCGCTTAGTTTTCTCATTGAACCAAATTCTTGGGCTCTCCAATCAGTATGGTTGGGTTACTACCGCAAAGGTTTGTATTGTTTGGGTTTTCAGCCCATTCCCCTAGACAGGCAGAACACTTGATCTTCGGGTAATCCCTTAGTTAGTAAATAAGGTAGTAACACCCGTGATGATCAACTGCCATACGGTCTTATGTCTCTTGAAAGATACGTCCAGACGCCGTCATCCGTGTCCTTCCTGAAGCCGACCGGCTAGCCACAGTGTATAACTGCTGAAGGCACGGGTTTCTCCCAATAAGGGACATCCTCTAATGAGTCGTGAAGTAACTCAACTTCTTTCATGCTTTGTATAAAGCGATAAACTCCGATACCATCATGAATCGGTCGATGCAAGTTTGCTTAGAGGATTTTCCAAGACCCACCATACACATTTACTTGTGGCTTTGGTGTTCTTCAGATCTGATATCCAGTTTGCATCACTGTGTTCTCCCAGAACCGCTGGACATCCAGAATACTATAATCCGTAGATAAGCGAATAACTCAGATATCGTCATATCCGACTTAAAGCCTTCTATTGATCATGTATTAAGATCATCAGTGAACCTTAGTTCAATCGACCGTTAAATAGGACGATACCAGGTCGGTTGTAGTGTGTACAATACATTGAACTACACATGACCTGTGCATATCGCTCCTTGTCTATGGGTGCACCATGATTCCAATCAGTTCTATGATTCATATCCATTGGTGGCTTCAACGAGACTGTCAACTATCGACCAGTCCGTTAGATGTCTTAGTCAATTCCTAAGATATCATCTGTGATACCTATATCTTTCATATCGAGACTTTGTTTCAATATGACTTTTACTTTCAGACTGTTAATTCTCCAACTGTTGGCTTTCTAATTTCAGAGTCAATATTTCTGTGGTCAGATTCATTATTTCTGTTTTATCTGAAACTTTCAGGACCAAAATGTAAATATTTCAAGGACCAAAATGAAAGTTCAGGAAGAAGCCCAACAGTCCAGAAAACCAACTCTGATTCTCTTCTTCCAACTCTCCGGTTGGGAAGGTCGCTTTCAACATCCATGCCACGCAAGACTGCAATGGCCCAGGATGTTAAGCTACTCGCAGGGGAGCACTTGTACAAGTAGCCGAGGCTTTGAACTCGTCTGTAGATCCATCTACTTTGTAGCTTCTCTCCAAAGCAGCGCTTTTGGAGATGACAATTATTTGTTAGTTGTCCATGGTTCATTCTCAACCATACAAGCTAGAAGGACTGGTACAAGTCTTTGTCCCCTTCTTTGCTCCGTCTCGGTTCAACATCTAGAATCCCTGAGTTCTGCAGATCTGGAATATTAGTATCCGGATAGCCAGCAACTTTCGAGTCCTGTAGATACAGAACGTCTAGTTTTAGATAGTTTGGCCCTCGCGGGTTCTTGTTAACCTTGAACAATTACTCATTTTTCCTTTTTTCAAGGAAAGCTATCTTAAAAGAATTCAGCATTCTTTGATGCCAAGAGGCGATCAACACTACTGTTATTTGCAGATCCAGTGGATATACAATCTACAGTCTTAGGTACAACTTGACCTGTTTCATTATTCCAACTTTTACCAAGCAACCCCACATAAATTGGGCGTACGACTTTGCGCTTGGCTAACACCATTGGACTGAGGTGAGAAATGAACAGTCATTTAATGAACGATGCTTCACATTCTCCCCCTCTATCACTACGAATTTCTCAATCCGTAGGCTTATTTGGTTTTCAACTTCTGTTTTGTAGCGCTTATCCGCTTCAACAACTTCATCTTTGCTTTTCAACAAACAAAGGATTCCATAAGTTGTACCATCATCAATGAAGGTCACAACATACTTGTCTCCCCCCTCTATTTTGTATAAACTTCAAATCACCCAAGTAGGTGTGACTAAGTTCTAGAGGAGCGGTACTTCTTTCACTATTCCCTTGACGGAATTTGGAAAGGTGATTTTGCCTCTTCGTCTACCTCACATTCATTTTGAGGGTTTATGTCGACAGAAGGCAACAATCTCAACATCGTTAGCTTTTGAATGACTTGTTATTTAACGTGTCTTAATCTATGATGGCATAGATGCACGGATTACAAATATATCATTCATTTGGCTACAGACATACTGTACCATTCTTAGTTATTATAGACCTGTTTGACTAGTCTCAAACCAGCTTGACCAACAGCGTCCCTTAAACCAAGTTTGGGACATGTATCACCTCATCTTAGAGTGATCTCATTCCCTGAAGTCCTATTGAGGACAACCTCTCCAACCCCTTCTACTTTAGAGGTAGCGTTGCTTCACATGAACAACCTCTTGCCCGTGGTTAGGGCGCAACCGGATCATATGTGATCTGGATACTCTGGCCCACTCCAGTTGTTTTGGCAGACTGAGTGCCCAATTTCTTTTCTGCCTTTCTTTAGGCCTTCAGATCATTTAAGACCTGGAAACTCTGGTCCACCCTAATAGGTGTCCATTACTTTTCCTATGAAATGAATTCTGGCCCCACTCCAGTCGCCCGGAGGCTTTATATGACTGAGTGTCCAATATCATCATATCAAAGGAATTTTGGCCCACTCCAGTCGCCCGGAGGCTTTATATGACTGAGTGTCCAATATCATCATATGAAGGATCTTCTGCCAAATAGTATGACAGGCTCAACGTCTTTAACTTTTAGACTTCTTCCGTTATGATTGGTTCCCAGATAATTCTTGGCGCTTACTTAAGAGTGGTAACATTTTTCGCACAGTCAGTGGATCTTACTCCCTCGTATGTGCGAACATACTTTACACACTTTTAATAATTACTCTTAAAAGAACGGATCTTTTAAAGTTGCTTTACAATCCAATCTATAAACGGAAAAAAAGATGAGATTAAACTTTTGATTTTTAAAGCGTAAGGAATATAAATTATTTTCATATTCCTCCTTACTTTAATCAATTTTTAATCAGACCTCATTTAATCTTTATTCTTGACAAGTAAGAAAAACTACTTATCCAATTTCGGATTCTGGCTCACTCCAGTCACTTCATCAAACTGAGTGTCCAGTTCCTTCTTACCATTATTCGGATCTTTTATCCTGGGATGACATGTGCCTTCTTTGCAAGATAGAAGCACATCTTCAGTCTTCTCCTCTTGTCCCAGTTGACATCCTCAGGCTCTCAAGAGCGCCTGTTCCCACCAGTCTTGGTAGCGGTGACACCATGAACATGTTCACCATCATCACTCTCTTCTACCAGAAAACCATTGCCATATCCAGATCTAGTCACACAACTTTTGACCGACATCTTTCGAACACTAATAGCATTATAATACAATCTTGTCTTAAATTGTTGGTATTCTATGGTACTTTATAGAGCAGTACAGGAAGTAATAACTATTACAAATGTTCGAAAGGATAAATAAATGGTCAATCTTCAAAACTGCCGCATGTGTGTTGTGTCTTGAATCTTGATCTCCTTGCAAAGCCAATGTTGAGAACTGCCGCAAGTTTGTTGTGTCTTGAATGTTGATATCCTGAAATCAAGAAACAACTAAATCTGGATGATTATAACGTTGTGTGTTGAGTCGAGGCTAGCCCTCTATCCTTAAGACAAGATTGCCCCGTATATATGTTTTTACGTTAGCGTGCAATAGTCTCCCAAGATAAAACAACACTTTAATCTCAACGCTACAAAGCCAATAGGTTGAGCCTGGCGAAGAAAACAAATATGACTTGACTTGCTGAAGATATGGAATAGGAAGGAAGAGTTTATGTCTACTCTTCTCTTTTGTCTCTGTGTATATAGTGTGTGTCTCTGTAGTGTATATCTTGTGTATACGTGAGGGTTTGGTCACTATTTTCAGCCACTGTTTTACTGAATTTCAGGCACTATTTTGCTGAATTTTTAGCCACTGTTTTGTGCTGAAAATGCTATTTTTCTGGTCTGTTTTTGGCCTGTTTGCTGCCTGTTTTTCATCTGTTTTCTGGCGTGTTTCTTGCTATTTTTCGTCTATATTTCTGCCACTGAATTGAGCCAAAGAAGGCTCAATATATAGCAAGGAGAAGGGGTTGTACAACTGCTCAAAACATGACTATTAATGGCCATTAGGAGGCCATTAAAATAGCCAAGTAAAGGCAGTAAATGGCCATCAAGGAGGTTGATTTAAGGCTGTTCATAGCCAAGTAATGGGTTGTTAATGGAGGAGTAAATCAGCCAAGTAATGGCTGATTAATGCCTCAAAAAATAGTCCCAACGGTAGGCTTTCTGCCTTCCGTCACCTTCCCAGAAACTCTGGGGACCAAACTGTAAATATTGAAACTTCAAGGACCAAACTGTACATATGAAAGAATTCTGGTCTAAACTGTACATCTGAAACTTCAGGGATCAAACTGTACATCTGGCAGAGTTCTCTGGTCCAAAAAGATAATATCAGAAAGGCCCACAGCCCACAGCCCACGACCCGTGAACCCGAGAACCCGAGAACCCGGAACCGGACGGGACGAGCGGGCAGCGGCGCGCGTGTGGGCTTAGCCTTGAACCCAAGCACATCTAGGTCTTCCCTCCTTTAAACACATGGGATACCCCTTGGGGATCCAAACCCTTTACCACATTAGAGATTTATATAGAGAGCAATTATTCCTATTCCCACCGATGTGGTAGATTTGTCCCACACCACATTTCCATGTCTCAAACACCTTACTACGTGGACCAATATCTCTTTCATTTCTCAATGAAATTAGACGATTCTTGGCCCTACGGTCATCTACTCACTTCGTAGATCATGCATGTGCGAAGAGACAAGGTCTCCAACATGCGGAACACTAGTGTTTAATTCATCAAAAATGGGTGGACGCATCTCCCCGCCAAAGGCTAATTTCCAACACTAAGTTGGGGGTGGAACATGAGATGGAATAAGTGAAAAGGATTGACGTGAATAGTTCTAAAAACAAAAGTGAATAGATGAAAATGAAATAAAATAAGAAAGAAGAAAAAAAGAAAAAAAATGGAAAACAAAAAATGAAAAAAGAATGAAATAAAGTGGGAAAACTAGAATAAAAGAGATGAAAAAGAAGTGAAAGAAAAAAAAGGGATTGAGCAAATAAAAATGTGCAATGCTAGAAGAGGGAGAAGTCATTTGTATATAAATGAACATCCAACCTATTCCTAAGCCACCTTACAAGCTTGAAAAGCCCTTTGATATCCTAAATAGAGCATTCCTTAGTTAGTGATGACTTAGAGTAAGGACAAGTCTATGACATAATACTTATGGCACTATGACATTTCTTGTGAGTGTGAGTGGTTTTACATATATCACATGATTTTCATTGATATATTTGAGTGTTGAAACTTTGTTTTCCACGAGGGCAGATGTGAGTTGTGAGCTTCTCGAATTGTTGTACTTGAACACTCTAGTCAATTAGTAGCATTTAGACATCAATTGAGGCTTGATTTTCATGAAGTGATTGTTCGTAGTTAAGCACTATTGAGTTGTGTTTGAGAAAGATGAGGGGTTGTTAGTGTTTTGAGTTGCATGCTTGTAAAATCATAGGTAGAACCAATTATAGTCATTATTTCTTTGTTGGTAGTCATAGTTTTAGTTTTATTTTAGTTTCTTGAGGACAAACAATAGTTTAAGTTGGGGTGTGTGGATGTACCACAAATTTATGACATAATTTCATAGACTTCTGATGTCCTCAATATTTGTTTATTATGTGTTTCTTATGTTATTTTATTTTTATAGGATTTTTACATTTAGACACAAGAATTGGGAAACAGTGCATAAAAGTGGAAAAAAATGCTAAAGAATGAAGAAGTGCAGGAAAAGACCCACTCTGCAAACCACAAAACCAGACTACGAGCTATAGAAGGGAACCACAAATATCAGAAGTGATGTACCATGAACTTACAATACATTTGATACCATTTACTTAGGCGTGTGTAGCTCTTAGAGTACACTTTTTGTTGTTTCTTACATATTTGTTTTGTTTTGTTGGACAAGGAGTGCGGAGATGAAAAACAAGAAAAAAAGAGCTAAAGATGTCTGAAAACATGATATGCGAATCGCAGGTCATGCATGCGAATCGCAGTCCAACCGCAGACGGCTATAAAGATTTGGGAAAATGAACAAGACAGAAAGCACGGTCTGCAACATGACCTGCAAACCGCAGGTCATGTCTGCGAACCGCATATCAATTGCATGGCATCCACTAAAGACTGATTTTTTGCACAACCTGTGGCACTTTTGAAAGACCTGCGAATTGCAGGTCATGTCTGCAATATGGTTTGCGGTTCACAACTTGTGACGCAGGGGTATGTTTATCCAATTTGTGTGCACATTTTTTGGGGATAATAAAAAGCCTCCTAGGGTTTTGGGACACCAACTTTCAATTCAGATTTTGTCTCCTACATTCATTATAATCCATCTTTAATATTTTGAAGCTTTTGAGGAAGGTGTGTCACTCTTTAATTCTCTTTCGGATTCAACTTTGAACATCTTTGTAAGTTACAGTAAATGCTTTATTACTTAATGCCTTGTTTTCATTTATTATGAATAACTAATCATTTAGCTCGGATTGTGGACCTTAATGGTGATATTAATATAAGTAGGTATTGAAATGCTTGATTAGATTATTTTTCATTAGTATATTCTATTAATGCTTCAATTTGTGAGGATATCAATGGTGTCCAACATTGATAGTGCCTCTTAGCCCTTTGTTGCTTGGAAAAGAATAGTGAGTAGGAAAAGCATTAATGGCAAAGATTTGGGAATTTAACTCTCATCTAATAATCAAAGCTAGGAATAGAATGATTAATTTGATATTAAGTGGGTGTAATGCAATTCACATCCTAGGGCTTGGATGAGCCTAGTGATGACATTTATCATCTAGGTTGGACACTAGTGGTAAACTCTTAAGTAGCCCATAATCTAGTATATTAGGTATCTAGTTATAGTCAAGCATAATCCCAATTATATTGATTCGCCTAGAGGGATCACAATCCTAGTTCTCTCATCCATTAATTTACCAATTTGAAATATTTTCCTCTCTAAGTAATTAGTAGATCAATTTTAAAACAATCAATATTTTTCCAATCCCCCTAGAAATTAAGACTGATTGTTGAGGTTTGCAATTAACTCGTATCTTTCTCATCGTATTTCCTGTGGGATTCGACCCCAACCTTAGTTGAGTTCTATATTTGTCAATGACTACTTTACATCCTTTTTGAAGGTATAATTTGGAAGTATCAAATTTCGGAGTCATTGTCGGGGTATACAGTTTAAAAATTGACAAATTAGTGTAACTCTCTACTTTTAGTATTTATTTATCATATCACTTTTGTTTTTGTTTTTGTTGTGTAGGTGTCATGGCATCCGATTCCTAATTTGATGATGAACTCATGGAGGCTCATGGATACGCTGCCGCTATCCAACCTCCACTACTTCAAGGAAACACGAGTTTTTACCTCAAAACCAGAATATTGCACTTACTCAACCCTAAGGGCCTATTTGGAGGTCTAGCCACCGATGACCCAAATAGGCACCTTAAAAACTTTCTTGGGGTGTGTTCCACCAATGTCTCAAATGAAGCCATCAAGTTGAGGCTCTTCCCGTTCTCTCTCACGGGAGAGGCCACCGCATGGTTGGATGGTCTTCTGTTCGGTTCTATTACCATATGGGCAGAGTTGACCGAGACATTCCTCAAGAAGTTTTTCCCTCCATCTTGGATGTTACAACTTCGTGACGAAATCAATAACTTTTTTTAACTTCCTAATGAACCTCTTCATGAAGCTTGGACCCGATTCAAGAAGAAAATCAAAAGTTGTCCAAACCATAGGTTGCTCGATAGTGTTCTTCTCCAAATATTCTATAGGTCACTTGACTCGATCAACAAGTCATTGGCTAACAATATTGCGAAGGGGTCCATTATGGACAATTCTTATGATGTGGTGAGCTCTATACTTGACAAGCTAACCGAGACAAATTAAGCTTGGCACACTAGAGAGTCAAAAGTAGTTGGAGGAGGTTCTTCCAAATTCTTGTTGTCTAGAGAGGCAAGTAATAGGGAAGAATAGATATGAAACTATGGCAAAACTAATCACTAAAATGGAGTTTCTCACTAAACATGTCATGGGTGGAGGATCTAAGAAGGTGAATGCGGTTGGGTCTTGTAAAAGGGGCTCTCCGGGTGAACAGTGCTACCAAGTCTATGATGAAGAAGCCCATTTTGTGAACTATCAAGCAGGGGGTTCCCGGCCTAACTACCAAGGTCCTAATAAAGGTGCTTGGCGGCAAGGTCAAGGGAATTAAGGTCGGAACAAATATCAAGGAGGCTAAAAATAGAGGGATAATAACCATGGGGGTTACAACAACAACTATAACAATCATCGAAGCAACAATCCCTATGTTCCAGCAAAGGGTAGCTAACAAATTTCAAACTAACTATCAACTAATGATCCCGCTAGTTCAAATATTAAAGATATGCTCTCAAAAGTGTTGAGAAAAGTTAGGTCAAATGACACCTTTGTCAAAGAGGTAAAAGATGATATGAATAGTATGAGATATGGTATGAGAACTATGGGGAAAGTTGTGAGTACTCACTCAACTTCCATTAAGCAATTGGAATCCCAACTTAGTCAAATCTTGACTACGCTCAACCAAACGTAAAAAGGTACACTCCCTAGTGACATAGTGGTGAATCTAAGAATCACCGGTGATCATGCTTGCAATGCCATCACTAGAATGAGTGGAAAGGTACTTGGGGGAGACAAGTTGGCAAAAGATGACGTGTTTGTTGAGGATGAGGCACCTATTGAAGAACTCATTATTATAGAAGAAGATATTTCTCCTAAGAGAAGAGGGATAATATTGAAAAGCCCATTGTCATTGAATTAGTAACAACGAATGATGAGATCCCAGAAGTTATACCAATTCCAAAACCCCCACTACCATTTCCTCAAAGGCTAGCAAAGAAGGTGGATTATGTGAAGTTTATTAAGTTCATTCAGAAATTGAAGCAACTCTCTATTAACATTCCATTGGTGGAAGCCCTTGAGAAAATGTTGGGCTATGCAAAATTTATGAAAGATCTTGTTACCAAGAAAAGGCAAGCTAGCTTCGACGATGGATATGACGCATCATTGTAGCTCAATTGTCACTAAGGCTCTAGTTCAAAAGAAAAAAAACCCCGGAGCTTTCACTATTCCGTGTACCATTGGGGTCTATAAGTTTGCAAAAGCTTTATGTGATCTTGGAGCAAGCATCAACGTGATGCCACTTGCAATTTTTTACAAGTTGGGTTTGGGAAATCCCCATCCCACAACTATAAGGCTACTAATGGGAGATCAAACCGTGAAAAGGCTAGTGAAAATTCTCTTTGATGTCCTTGTTTGAGTGGATAAATTCATATTTCCGACCGACTTTGTTATTTTGGTTGTGAGGTGGATTTTGAAGTTCCCATAATCTTGGGAAGTCCATTCTTAGCCACAGGATGCACTCTTGTTAATGTTGAGAGTGGTGACCTTAAATTTCGAATGAACAATGAAGAGATCACATTCCATATTTGAAGGTCAATGAAGCAACCGATGGATAGGAGTATGGTGTCGGTTATTGATACTTTAGGTAAATCCGTGGAGATTATGATGGAGTTGATGAACTATGATGGAGAAAACTATGAAGAATTTGAGGAGACAGTTAATTCCTTGGTTGGATTGAGGTCATACAACTACAACCCCAATAAGCTTGATCTTGACTTAGAAAATCATGAGAATCCTCCCGCGAAACCATCAATCATTGAACCACCTACTGTGGAACTCAAACCTTTTTCTTCACATTTGAGGTACGAGTTTCTTGGTCCTAACAACACCTTGCCCGTCATAATCTCCAACTACTTAACAGAAGTGCAATGAGAGAGATTGTTAGTTAATTTGAAGAGATACAAAAAGCCCGTTGGTTTGTCAATTGCGGATATTAGGGGAATTCCTCCAGGGATTTGCACTCATAAGATCAAACTTGATAAAAAATGCATTCCTAGTGTTGAGCATCAAAGGAGGTTGAATCATCCCATGTAATAATTTATGAAGGAGGAGATAATTAAATGGTTGGATGCCAGTATGGTGTACCCAATAGAGGATAGTGTATGGGTGAGTCCGGTCCAATGTGTGCCAAAGAAATGTGGTATTACTGTGGTTCCTAATGAGAATAATGAATTGATTCCAACTTGTATGATTACCGATTGGAGGGTATGTATGGACTACCGAACGTTGAACCATTGGACAACGAGGGATCACTTCCCAATGCCATTCATGCATCAAATGCTTGATAGACTCGCGGGGAGGGAATTCTATTGCTTTCTAGATAGTTATTCAGGTTATAATCAAATCACTATTGTCCCCGAGGATCAAGAGAAAACCACCTTAACATGCCCGTATGATACTTGCTTTTAGAAGAATGCCCTTTGATTTATGTAATGCTCCCACTAATTTCCAAAGATGCATGATGTCCGTCTTCTCCGATATGGTGGAGGAATCCATTGAAATCTTTATGGATGACTTTTTCGTGGTTGGAGACTCTTTTGAGTCTTGTTTAGAGAATTTGGCTCGAGTTTTAAAATGTTGTGAAAAGATCAATTTGGTGCTCAATTGAGAAAAATGTTACTTTATGGTCAAGGAAGGTGTTGTTCTTGGGCACAAGATTTCGGAAAAGGGCATAGAGGTTGACCAAGCCAAAGTTGAAGTGATTGTTAAGCTCCCTCCACCTATCTCTGTCAAAGGTGTCCGAAGCTTTCTAGGCCATGCCGGGTTTTATAGGAGATTCATCAGATATTTCTCTAAAGTGTCTAACCCCTTATGCAAATTGTTGGAGAAAGAGACCAAGTCATGTTTGATGAAGTATGTCTCAAAGCATTTGAGTGTTTGAAAGAGAAGGCCAACTCAGCCCCTATAATTATTGATCCGGATTGGTCGAATCCATTTGAGCTCATGTGTGATGCTAGTAGTTTTGCTATGCTGGCTGTTCTTGGACAAAATAGAGATAAGATTTTCCATCCCATTTATTATGCAAGACAGACACTCAATGGAGCGTAAATGAACTATAATGTCACTGAACAAGAGTTGCTTGCAATTGTCTATGCTTTTGATAAATTTGCCTATTTATTGGGGACTCATGTTATTGTACACATGGATCATGAGACTCTCCGTTATCTCATGGCTAAGAAAGATTCTAAGCCTAGATTGATACATTGGGTCCTACTTTTGCAGGAGTTTATTTTTGAAGTCAAAGATAGGAAGGGGTGTGAACCAAGTGGCGGACCATTTGTCAGGACTTGAAGAAGGTGGGAAGCCAAGTGATGGGCTTGAGGTAAATGATTCTTTTTTGGATGAGCATGTAATGGCGGGGTCACATGATATGATTCCATGGTACGCTAATTTTGCAAACTATCATGCGAATGAAATTATGCCAAGTGATTTAATTACTCATCAAAAGAAGAAATTCTTAAGTGATTTCCGGAAGTTTTATTTGGATGAGCCTTACCTTTTCCGAGTTTGCAATGATAACATGATAAAAAGGTGCATTCCCTAGGTTGATATGATACCCATAATTGAAGCTTGTCACTCCTCTACCGTTGGTGGTCATCATAGTAGTGCAAGCAACACTTCGATGATTCTCCAAAGTGGTTACTATTGGCCAACTATCCATCAAGATGCCTATGATTATGTGAAAGCTTGTGATCAATGCCAAAGGCATGGGGGCATCTCATGGAAGCATGAACTACTTTTGACACCAATCCTTGAGGTAGAGTTGTTTGATGTTTGGAGCGTTGACTTTATGGGCCCTTTTGTGAGTTCTTATGGTAACAAATACATCCTTGTAGAGGTTGACTATATGTCGAAATGGGTGGAGGCTGTAGCGCTTCCAAATAAACAAGGGAAAAGTGTCACCGTATTCTTGAAATGGTACATCTTTTCGAGGTTTGGTACTCCTAGGTATATCATTAGCGACGGGGGTTCACATTTTTGTAATTGTTTGTTTAAATCCCTCATATTGAAGTATGGAGTGAAACACAAGGTGGCTACGCCCTATCATCTCCAAACAGGTGGGCAAGTGAAAGTTTCAAATAGAGAGATTAAGAGCATCTTATCCAGAATGGTCAATGTCACAAGAACCGATTGGTCAGAAAAGTTGGATGATGCACTTTGGGCATACCAGACTGCTTTTAAAACTCCAATTGGCATGTCTCCATATAGGTTGGTATATAGCAAATCTTGTCATCTTCCAGTGGAACTTTAGAATAAGGCTATGTGGGCCTTAAAAAAGTTGAATCTTGATTGGAATGATGTCTCAAACTTGAGAATAGAAAGATTGAATGAGATGGATGAACTCTGACTCAAGTCCTATGAGAGCTAGGCACTTTACAAATCCCGAAGATAGCACTTCCATGACAAGAAGATCCTAAAGAGAGAGTTAAGCTCAGGGGATCATGTATTGTTTTTCAACTCAAGACTCTGGTTGTTTCCTGGAAAGTGAAAGTCAAAATGGTCAGGACCTTTTGAGGTCACGCAAGTGTTTTCCCATGGTGCCATTGGAATTGCTCGCCCAAGTGAAAATCGAATCAAAGTGAACGGTCAAAGAGTGAAGCACTACTTGGGAGTGCCAAACGAAGTGAAGATAATTTAGGTGATCTACCTCAATGAGCCATGAAAAAAGGGTAATAACGTCGTGCCGTGATGTAAAATTAGGCACTTCTTAGGAGGCAACCCAAGTATTTTTTGTTTTCTTTCTTTTTGGTTATTTTGATATTTTGATGTTTGTTCAAGTGTGCAGTATTAGAAATCAAATACACAAGGAAATAATTCAGGAAAATCATAACTCTGAGCTACAATCATGGTATGCGATTCAACCGTGAAATTACAAATCATGTCTATTGTTGAATCTGCGCATCCCAAACCAAGCCCAAGAATTTCAAAAGACTCAAAATCTCGGGCAATGTTTGCGGTTTAACTGTGAATCACAGTAAATATTTGTGGTGACCTCTGTAAGCCGCAAGTCATGCTTCAGGTAAAAAGGTTTCAGGTTTGACCCGACCCGCAATTTTCTTTTTAGGCTTAAAATGTATATATGTTCATAATTTCACACGATTTCTTTGTCCATACGAATGGTTTCTACTCCTTGTGACTATATTTCTCTTCCAAATCAATTCCATTTTTAATTCTTTCCATTTTTGTACAAAACATCACCGCACCAGTAGCACATCCCTTTCACTCTGTTCATATTGGGAAAGTCTTGTCAGTCGTCTTACATTACACACTTTACATCGTGAATCAGGTATGTCCAATACTCACATTTCTCTTGCAATCTAATCTTGGATCAACTACCACCTTTAATCCACATTGTAATGTACCCAATACAAGCCGTATCTCAACCTATAAGACATTTGAGCTTAGGACAGGATCAAAGTATACTACTCTGTAGACAATATGTGTATTGACCTCAAGTCTAAGGACTTCTATCTTCCACACATTGATCATACTTTAGACATGTATAACAAACAGTATATCAGTAGGGTATACCAATACTTCCAAAGTATCCATGTGTCCATCATGAGTAGCCATTACTCGTAGCAGGTGAGACATGCTACATCCTCTAAGGATGTGATGCAGACCACATGTCGACTTATCGCATATCATCAATATCCCATTCTCGATGATCATTAGTCGAGGCTATTTAAGAGTTACGTTATAATATTAATATCTCACACTATTAATAACAACGTAACCTCTAGGGATGCATATTATAGAATATTACAAACAATCAACTAATAATTCAATAATTGCAAATGCTAAAATATTAATCTCCATTAATAATAATACGAACGTGTATAAAGTACATTTATCTTAATATAGATTATCTCTAGGACATACATATACTTTCCGTTTGTCTACCGGGGGGGAGGGGACGTGTAGGTGCTATCATGACCGGTGATTTGGGCCGTGACAAAGGCGTTCAATGCAACAATCAAAATCTTATTTTGAAATCAATTCTTAGGTCAAAACAATGATTTATCTCCTTTAGGATCAGGGCCAAATTACCCAATTCGAGCCTATATATATATATATATATATATATATATATATTATATATATACATATATATATATTTGCCTGGTTCAAATTCTATGAAATTGAAGTATAATCATTAGATTAGTGTTGGAAATCTATATCTAGAATATTAGGCCAAAATTTCACATTTTCCTTGTTTACATCTGAGAGCTACATCCTCTAAATATCCTAAAATCGCACTTAATCCCGTTCTAAAATTTGAACTCAAGTATTTATAGGCTATTTCATACCCAAATCATATATTTTGTTGGTTTTTGCATTGTATTATATTTATCAAATTTTGGGGTTTATATTTTTTATGAGACTTAAGTTACTGTCTTGGGATGAGCTTATTATTCTTTAACTGTGGGTTGCTCGACGTGGGGTTATTTGGTGCCGATCACACAACTTAAATAATTTGGATCGTGAAAAATGTAATGGTTGGAACAATTAGAGTATGCCCATTTTTGTAATGACCGGTCAGTTGTTTTGAGGATCGATGCTGGAAAAAGTCAACGAAGTTCACCAACTAGGTATACTCGTGATCTAACTAGATACTTTTATTTATCCAACCTAGCTCAGACATGTCCACTCACATGAATTAGATTGTTTAATGCGTATAAAAAAATATAACATGATTTAAGAAAAAACAAGCAAACTAAGAGTTAAAGCCTCACTTTCCTGAAATCTGTTGGTCAACCTTTACTTGAAATACCAAAGTCCACCCCAATGAGTTCCGGTGGATTCAGTCTATTCTAATTCATTAATAATAGGTCCAAATTATTTTAGAGGAGCCGTTTTCATATTTTAGGGTGCCTCGGGCCCCTTAAACAGAAAGGGTGGAAGGTAGGTCTTTGTCAACTCTTGGCCAACTCAAATCAGGCCCTCAGGTCAACGGTCTGAAATCTGTTAATTGAATACATGGGCGTGTTATTCATAAGCTAAGGCATTCAATGCAACAATCAAAATCATATTTTGACATCAATTCTTAGGTCAAAACAATGATTTATCTTTTTTAGGATCAGGACTAAATTACCCAATTCAAGCCTTAAGATATATATATATATATATATATATATATAATCACTAGATTAGTGTTGGAAATCTATATCTAGGATGTTAGATCGAAATTTCACATTTTTCTTACTTAAATTTGAGAGTTACATCCTCCAAATATCCAAAAATCGTACTTAATCCCATTCTGAAATTTGATCTCAAATATTTATAGGCTAGTTCGTACCCAAATCATATATGTTGTTGGTTTTTCCGTTGTATTTAATTTTATAAAATTTTGGGGTTTATATTATTTATGAGACTTAAATTACAGTCTTGGGATGAGCTTATTATTCTTTAACTGTGGATTGCTCAACATGGGTTTATTTGGTGCCGATCACACAACTTGAATAATTTGGATCGTGACAAATCTAGTGGTTGGAACAACTAGAGTATGCCCATTTTTGTAACGACTGGTCGGTTGTTTTGAGAATTGATGTTCCATTTTATGTGTCGTCTATTTTAGAAGCTCTATAATAATTATTTTGATTTGTTTGTTAAATTTAAAGTTAAACGGATATCATTTGATTCACTTTGGGAAAATATTTTATTTTGGAAATTCCAGTATTTAATTATTTAGATTAATTACTTGTTTGTGGACAACATGCTCTGAGTGACGACATAAAGATTTTGTTGGATTTTTAATATTATTTATGACCCGGAGGATTTGATGGAACTAATTTTAGAGTTCGTTGGGTTTGTATTTTATAATTAAGCTGATTTTAGTATTTAATATGTCAATTTATGGTGAAAAGATGGTCATGAAAATAAATAAGACCCGGAATTGAAATATGTTGATTCTGTTATATTCATATGATCATTTGTGACTTGTATGAACTTTCGAAATTGAATTTGAACTTTGTTTGGTTAACTTTGATGTTTGAATCGTTGGTGTAAGTCGAACGTTGCCAATGTTTTTATGTACCATTATATCCATTTGATGTTGGAATTGAGTTTTGATTGTTGGCATAGTTGCATATCAAAATTTGTGAGTCGTAACAATATTAATCATCGAATTATGAGGTGATGAGATTTTTAGACCCAAAATAGTGAGGTTGTATGTTGATGGTGTCTGTTGGAGAGCTGCTACTTCGCGGTGTACCGTAAGCTATGTGGACTCACCCCTATATAGACCCATTTCTATTTTCTTTATTTTTTCATGGGCTTCAAGGTAATGATTCTCTACCATCTTATAATTATTATATTCAAATTTGAAGTGATTTTATAAATCTTGAGATATATAGCCTAACTTTTGGGGTTTTTAACATAAACCCAAATTAGAGTATTTTGGGGATTTGGATTGGCAAACGAACTCGAATTTGGGCTATTTTGGTATATATAGATTCGTCTCGAAGAGGAGGTAGTTATGACCTTGATTTTTGTATTTCTTCATGAACTCCGAGTGTTATTTGCATTTTAATCTTGATTTTGATTGGAGAAAATTGGGATTTTAAATGCAAGAATTGAAAAGTGATAAATCATGGATTTGAGAATCAAGATGATGCAATTTTCGAATGGATTTTCTGGATTTAGACTAACTAACCTGTGGGTAGTCTATTTTTAATAAAATTACAGTTTTGCCCTTGAAGGCTCGAGGTTACCATTGTGGTTTCATTTTTTTGATCCTAATTAAAGTATAGCATATAGGTATTCTTGAATTTATTTAACCTTATAGAATACTATTTAAACTATGTAGAACCCGATTTTGTAACGAAATTAAAATTTTGACTTTCGAAGCTCGAAATTGGTTTTTAGTGACTTTTTTGGACCCGAATTATTAAGATAGCAATATGGGTGTCTATGGACTCGCGTGTTAACAAAGATTTCATATTTGATAGACTTTGATAATTTGGAAATACTTCAGTCGTGGCTCATGATCAACTTCGAGTAGATTATGATTTACTCCTTTAGACTCTGATTGGAGGGCATATATAGTTTAAAATATTAAAGAGGTATTGAGCATGATAGACGGTCCCACCTTAGTGGTTGTGATGAACACTTGGGTGGGTACCAGACTACCGGTGTAAATTGTTGGGTAATGTTGTATTGATTGTAGTGTAATATGTCGGGGAAAGCATGTTGAGTCTTAAGGAATTGGATGTGGTGCATAAATCTATTTAGGTTGGTATGATTGTTGTTTACATGGGCTATGATAGACATATATGACCTATATATTCTATAATGATCCATTTACGGCATCGCTCTTCATCGAGTATAGTTACGGAAAGAAGACTAATTGAATATATGAGTGGTTACATGAAATTATTGGCGTCATACATCCATACATTAATCTATGATACTATTGGCATGAGTTATTACACATGTTGCATTCATGTCATACTTTCTGAACTTGTGGATGATTCGTGGAAAAAAGAGATACGAGATGGTATAATACTAAGATGAAGATAAGAATGAGATTGCATATCCGTGATGAGTTATGACATTAGGTTGCACGCCATAACATGGAGATATTATGGATTGGGTTGCATGTTGTAATGGGTATATGGACCTCGTGAGTCCCCAATGGGTCATGATTATATGGCAAAGACCTTACCATGTGTGTACCAGATTTGATATTATCCAGTGCATTGCATAACATGTATTTCACTTGCATTTCATACCTTTTATATTTGATTGACTTGTTTTTATTCCATACTCGTCCGATTTGATGGAATGATTGAATCTTTATGTCTATACTTGTTCGATTTGATGAAAAGATTGAATCTTTATGTCTATGTTTATCCGATTTGATGGAAAGATTGAATCTTTATGACTATATTTCTCCGAATTGATGGTAAGGTTGAATCTTTATGTCTATACTTGTCCGAATTGATGGTAGAAATAAATCTTCATGAATAAGGGTTAAGACAAAGGAATGTTAGCTTATTTCTCCCCATTCATCCATCGTTCTCTTGTCTTCCTTTGTGATACGTGCTTACATGTCTTATTCGTAAAATATGAACAAAGAGGCATAATCGGAGAACTTAAGTTAAATTGATATATTGTTTTCTTAAAAAATCAATTTTTATATGTTGTGTATGTATTCCCTTTGTTTTCGACCTATGAACCCCATGGAGTACTAATGTTTGTACTCATTCTACACTTGTTGCACTTTTTGGACGCAGATACTGATCCATATTTCAGCCCAGACCTCGTGCCTAATTTTGAGGTGTTCCTTCTAGAGATTCAGGGTAAGCTAACATTCATGCCAGTAGCCCTGTATTTCTTCCTAGACTTATATTGTTGTCTAGTTACGTTTCTAGACAATTACTATTTCAATACTTTTAAGACTTGTAACTTATTTTAGAAAGCTCTTGTGCAAGTAAGACTAGACTTTGGGATTGTATTTGACTAAAGTTATCTTCCGGACTTTTTATGTATGTTCAAACTGTTATGTAGTATATATACTCGTATGTATACATTTCTACTTTTCTTATTTTAAAAATGCTTGATGATTTGTGGATGGTTCTTCTACCTGTGTAATAATGTAGGTGCCATCATGATCCATGAATTGAGTCGTGACAAATTTATCTTAATTCATACTTGAGAAGGTGAAATTAGAATTGGCTTCAAATTAATAAGAAAATATTTTGATTAATTAAAAATAATATAAATTAATTGATAGAATAAACAAGGGATAGAGAGATTGTTAACAATAATTGATACTCCATCTGTCTCAAATTGTTTGTCGTGATTTCTAAAAAAAGGTTCTCAAATTATTTGTCATTTTAGAATTTCAAGAAAAAATTAATTATTTTTCTCATTTAGTAATTGTTCTTGAAGACTACAAACACCTCAATTATGACACATATATAGAATAAATTTCAATGAAGAGAGATTATATTTTAAGACATAAATAGGGATGAAATAGTCAAAGATCATTCTTCATTAATATTGTATTAATAGGCGTGTAAAAGAGAAACACGATAAATAATTTAAGATGTAGGTTTTAGTTTTTAATGCATATCTTTAGTGCTTGCGAAAGTAACAAGAGATAGATCTATTGTAATGACCCGCCTGGTCATTTAGAGCTTTCTAGCCTTTTATTCTAAAAATACCTTTACCATAGCTTCTTTATAGTATTAGGACTTGCGGGAATGAGTGGCACGATTCCCGAGGCAATCGAATGAGTATCATCCTAGATTTAGCAGAATTATAAATTCTTAAGTTAAGAAAATGAGAAAGTTTGAATAAATCAACATCAGGGGTAACTGAGTTCATTTCAAAGATTTATCGATTCTGTTAGTTATGTGACATGATTTATGACTTAGTTGAGTAGTTCATTCACATCCTAAGGCAATTGGTGTATTTTTCTGATCATTGGTTGAGAATTAGTATATTTAAGGATTTGAGATGACCACCATCAATAACGGGTCAAGAAGACCCTGCTTGAATGTTTTGAGTGCGCGAGCAGGTCTGTAGTATATTTTTACTGAAATGCATATTTGATTTGTGTCCGGAGGGTTTTGAATGAGTTTCTGGTATCAAAACCAAGTTTGGAACTTGATATATATGCTGGTTTCTGGTGCTAGTGGTTCTTCTTGACGACTGCAGCCATGCTACTGTGTTCGAGAAGAAGGAATTGGGGAAGGGTCATGATCTTAGGAGGTGGACCATGTTCGCACAAAAGGGAAGTGGGGATGGGTTAGGTCAAGGCTAAGTATCACATTCACGATACCCTTGTTAAGTTTGTGATGCATGGGCCTGGTCAGGACTGCATTGCGACGTGTTGCCCGCATTCGTGAAGAGGAAGCGGGCAGGGCACTAATTTAATCCCTAACTTTGAAAATATTTTTCTATTTTCATATTTTAAGTTCTAGAGCTCGATTTGAGGTGATTTCAAAAGTATTTGGATCGTTAAAGCTCGGGGTTAATATTCTAATCCTAAATTTGATGTTCTCTCTTGATTTCTTTCATTAATTAGAGATTTAATCCATGATTTGGGAATGATCCCAGGCTTTATGGAAAGAGAAGGTTATTTTTTGAGGTTCATGGCACGTTAGCTCGACATTCGAGGTATGTTAAGACTTATAACTTTGAGTGAGGAATATTTTTGTTAAGTAAAGATAAAAATAGAATAAATAAAGGGGTATGGGCATAATGGGGATCTCATATCAGTGATGTGATAAGTATTGGTACGAGTACCGGTGACATGTTATAGGTAGTTGTGCATTGTCTAGATTTAGATCTTGACCCAAGTCTGTCAAAGCTTACGGGCATTAGCTGTTATGTGCTACTTGTAGACTTGATTGTTGATTGTGTTTGGTATCTTAATGAACCGCGTACACTCATGTTAATTATGTGGATGTACATACCTTGAAGTTGTTGGATATTAAGTTTTTGTGTTGATGAATTTACTTGAACATGATGGATATTAAGTCCGGGTTGCGGAGATATTCATTCTTTTAAGTATTACATTATAAATACGCACTGTCTTGGGTTACATGATCTACGAGATCGAGATTTCAAGGAAATTGACATATTCTAGGCCTATAAGGTCGGTTGCATGGTATATTAACCTCTTATGGTCGGGAGCATGATATTGTTCTGGGGAGGCCTAGACCCATTGAGATATGAAGGATCTGGTATTCCAAGTGGTATATGGATTTAACGGTCTCTATGGTTCATATTATTCGCACAGTTTCGGCAGCTCTACGTATGTACATAGCATATTGCATTTCATTTCATTTCTTATCCCTTAATTGATTGTTGGGTTAACATTTACCTAATTATCTGACTAGCTGATTATTTGTTTAACATATTACATGGTTTATTTGGCACTTTATATTCTGTAATTAGCTAATGGTTGGGTCTTTTTGAGATAATATTATCGATAAAGTAAAAGAAGACTTTTCTATTTTTGTCATCACTACTTCTTTCATTGTTGGTCTATGAGATCTATAGAGTACATGTGCTTTTCGTACTCAGACTATATTTGTTGTACTTTTTGTGGTGCAAATTTGACTATGAGGGCTTGCGGATTCCATGAAGTGGAGTGAATCTGAGATGATTCCATTCAGGAGATCGTGGTGAGTTGTCTGTCTATTCTACAACATCTTTCTCCCTATATCCTTTATTTTCACATTCAGACAGAGTATAAGCAGATTTAGACTTGTTCATTTCCGTTAATAGAGACTCTTGTACTATGACACCAATCTTGGGTGGATTTTAGTTGTTTTTAGTGCTCCTTATACTATAACTTAGTATTATGGATATTCGACTCTTTCTCTTTACTTTCCACTTATTAAATTTATCATATTGTAAACTATTTTGGATTGGCTTACCTATCGGTTGGAAATAGGTGACATCACACTCTTGGAATTTGGGTCATGAAAAATTTGATATCAGAGCCCTGGGTTCATCACTCTCATAAAGAGAAATGTCTTGTTAAGTCTTGCAGATCGATATGAAGAGCTCCATACTTATGTTTGGGAGGCTTTAGAACATTTAGGAAACTTCTATTCTTTCATTCCTTATTGTGCGTACTTGACTCTAATTGAATTTTAAAAATATATTTTTTCATTCTATCATAGATAGTGAGGACTAGTTCGTTTGTAGTTAGAGATTATGAGCCTGCTCCTACATCAGGTGCCAAGGCTATTGTATGAGGAGGAGGCAGTGGTTGAGGCAAGTGGTGAGGTAGGCACAGAGGCCGTGCTATCGCACCAACTGCTACTTAGGCCATACTAGGGATGTGTTTCCATACCTAGAGGAGTTTCTGGAGGATGAGTGAGTTTCGACGGATGAGGGTTTGGACCAGGTGAGCATACTACCGATCACTACAGATGGCTCATAGACTAAAACCAAATATCAGATGCTTGCTCCAAGGTTTCAGACTCCAAAGGTCCAACCATCCCAACTAGCCGTTGTTATGGCTCCTAGTTTTGATAATATGGTGTTGCCTGGTATTTATTCCCATTAGGCCAATAGGACGGCTATGTTCGTTGAGGAGCAGAAGATGTTCGTTAGGTTTAAGAGGATGGATCCTCTCAAGTTCTGTAAAAAGTTGAGTGAGGATGCCTATGAGTTTTCTTATCAATTAGCGGCAGGCCCACAAGGTCACCTCCACTAACTTGTGCTCTATTTTCTTAGAGGGTTTCTGTACAAGTATGTCCTGCACAGTATCAGAGAGCTCAAGAGGGATCAGTTTAAGGGTTTGAGGCTGGATGGCATATAAGTTACTGAGTATGAGATGAGGTTTCATGTCTTGTCTTGACATGCGATGATGATACTTCCCATTGAGACTGGGAGGGTTAGAAGGTTCATTAGAGGGTTGTCTATTTCAGTTCGTTTGGGTGTTTCTCAGATTGTTGTTACAGGGGGTATTATTTCAGGATGTGGTGGATGTCACCAAGAATATAAAGATAATTCGGTAATAGGATTTTGAGCAGCGTGAGGGAAAGTTGGCCAGTTATGTTAGTGGCTATTGTGATGTTCTACCTAGGAGTTGAGGTCTTTCAGGGAGGGACTATCACCGTCCCCAGTTTAGAAGGCTTGTTTATACATCTATGCAAACTTCAAAGCATAGTTATTTAGAGCATGGTATGGCTTGTTTAGGACATAGCTCTAGGGTTTGTGTTCTACACCTTCAGGCAATGAAGGACAATCTAGTTATTCGGGTTCTTCCCAGTAGCCCGTGGTCCGTAGAGGATGTTATGAGTGTGGAGACTCAGGGCATTTAAAGAGGGAGTAATCCAGAATTAGACGTAGTGGTCCATTTTAGGGTCGTTGTCAAGGTTCTGCACCTAGATCATCTCTGTAATAATTATTTTGACTTATTTGTCAAATTTAAAGTCAAACGGATATCATTTGGTTCAATTTGGAAAAATATTTCATTTTGGAAATTCCGGTATTTAATTATTTGGATTAATTGCTCATTTTGGGAAAACGTGCTCAGTGATGACATGAAGATTTCGTTAGATTTGTAATATTATTTATGACCTGTAGAAATTGATGGAGCTAATTTCGGGGTTCGTTTGGTTGGATTTTTACAATTATGCCAATTTATGGTGAATAGATGGTCACGAAAAAAATAAGACCCGGACTTAAAATATGTTGATTCTGTTATTTTCATATGATCATTTGTGACTTGTATGAACTTCTGAAATTGGATTTGGACTATGTTTGGTTAAGTTTGATGTTTTAATCGTTGGTGTAAGTCGAACGTCTCTGACGTTTTGATGTACCATTATATTCATTTGATGTTGGAATTGAGTTTTGATTATCGGGATAGCTGCATATCAAAATTTATGAGTCGTAACAACTTTAATCGTTGAATTATGAGGTCATATGAGTTTTTAGAGCTAAAATAGTGAGGTTGTATGTTGCTGGTGTCTGGTGGCAGTCTGCTACTTCGTGGTGCACCGTAAGCTGTATGGACATGCCCCTATATAGACCCATTTCGAATTTCTTCATTATTTCACCAGTTTTGTCCAAAGTGAGCTCTTGGAACTTGAATTTTGGAGTGGAATTTTTTCACGGGCTTCAAGGTAATGATTCTCTACCATCTTATAATTATTATATTCGAATTTGATGTGATTTTATCCGTAAATCTTGATATGTATAGCCTAATTTTTAGGGTTTTAACATAAACCCAAACTAGAGTATTTTGGGGATTTGGATTGGAAAATGAACTCGGATTTGGGCGATTTTGGTATCTATGGATTCATCTCGAAGAGGGGGTAAGTTATAACCTCACCTTTTGTATTTCTCCATGAACTCAGAGTGTTATTTGCATTTTAATCTTGATTTTGATTGGGGAAAATTGGAGTTTTGAATGCAAAAGTTGAAAAGTGATAAATCATGGATTTGAGGATCAAGATTATGCCTTTTCGAATGGATTTTCTCGATTTAGACTAATTAAGCTATGTGTAGATTAATTTTTAATAAAATTATAGTGTTTCCCTTGAAGGCTCAGGGCTACCATCGTGGATTCATTTTTGGGTTCAGAAATACGGGTATTCTTGATTTCATTTAACCTCATAGAATACTATTTTAACTATGTAAAACCCGATTATGTAATGAAATTAAAAAATTTGACCTTCGAGGCTCAAAATTGGCTTTTTGGTGACTTTTTGGACCCGAATTATTAAGATGGAAATATGGGTGTCTATGGACTCATGTGTTAATGGAGATTTCATATTTGATAGACACTTATAATTTGGAAACACTTCGGTCGTGGCTCATGTTCTTCTTCCAGGTAGATTATGATTTACTCATTTATACTCTGATTGGAGGGCATATATAGTTTATAAATATTAAAGGGGTACTCAATGTGATATGGGGTCCCACCTTAGTGGTTGTGATGAACACTTAGGTGGGTACCGGACTACCGGTGTATATTATTGGGTAATGTTGTATTGATATTAGTGTAATATGTCGGGGAAAGTATGTTGAGCCTTCAAGCATTTGAGGTGGTGCATAAATCCACTTAGGTTGGTATGATTGTTGTTTATGTGGGCTATGATAGCCATATTTGACCTGTATTTTCTATAATGATCAATTTAATTTATCGCTCTTCATCGAGTATTATTATGGAAAGAAGACTAATTGAGCATATGAGTGGTTTCATGAAATTGTTGGCATCATGCACCAATATCTTAATCTATGATACTATTGGCATGAGTTATTAGACACATTTCATTCATGTCATACTTTCTGAACTTGTGGATGATTCATGGAAAAGGGAGATACGGGATGATATAAGAATGAGATGAAGGTAAGAATGAGATTATATATCTGCGATGAGTTATGAGATAAGGATGCATGCCGCAACATGTACATATTATAGATCGGGTTGCATGATGTAATGGGTACATGGACCTAGTGAGTCTCCAATGGGTCATGATTATGTGGAAAAGACCTTAGCATGTATGTACCAGATTTGATATCAGCCAGTGCATTACATAACATGTATTTCACTTGCTTTTCATACCTTTTATACTTGATTGACTTGTTTTTATGCCATACTCATCTGATTTGATGGAAAGATTGAATCTTTATGACTATACTTCTCTGAATTGATGAAAAGATTAAATCTTTATGTCTATGTTTATCCGATTTGATGAAAAAATTGAATCTTTATGACTATACTTCTCCGAATTGATGGTAAGGTTGAATCTTTATGTCTATACTTGTCCGAATTGATGGTAGGAATAAATCTTCATGAATAAAGGTTAATACTAAGGAATGTTAGCTTATTCTCCCTATTCATCCATCTTTCTCTTGTCTTCCTTATGTGATACGTGCTTACTTGTCTTATTCGTAAAATATGAACTAAGAGGCATAGTCGGAGAAGTTAAGTTAAATTGACATAATTTTCTCTTAAAAATTCAATCTTTATATGTTGTGTATGTATTCCCTTTGTTGTCGTCCTATGATACCTATGGAGTACTAATGTTTGTACGCATTCTACACTTGTTGCACTTTTTTGGTGCAAACACTGATCTGTATTCCATCCCAGACCTCGTGGCTGATTTTGAGGTGTTCCTTCTAGAGATTTAGGGTGAGCTATCATTCATGCTAGTAGTCGTGTATTTGCTCCTAGCCTTATATTCCTAGTTACTTTTCAAGACAATTACTATATCAATACTTTTAAGACTTCTAACTTCTTTTAGAAAGCTCTTATACAAGTAACATCAGATTTTGGGATTGTATTTGACTAAAGTTATCTTCCGGACTTTTTATGTATGTTAAGACTGTTATGTAGTATATATACTTGTATGTATAAATTTCTGATTTTCATATTTTAAAAATGCTTGATGATTTACGGATGGTTCATCTACCGGTGGGATAATGTAGGTGCCATCATGATCCGTGAATTGAGTCATGACAAATTTATCTTAACTCATACTTGAGAAGATGAAATTAGAATTGGGTTCAGATTAATCAACATATATTTTAATTAATTAAAAAATAATATAAATTAACTGATAGAATAAAACAAGGGATAGAGAGATTGTTAACAATAATTGATACTCCCTATGTCTCAAATTATTTGTCGTGAATTCTAAAACAGGTGTCTCAAATTATTTATCATTTTAGAAGTTCAAGAAAAAAATATTTTTTTTTCATTTAGTAATTGTTCTTGGAGACTACAAACACCTCAATTATGAAACATATAGTGAGTAAATTTCAATGAAAAGAGATTATATTTTAAGACATAAATAAGGATGAAATAGTCAAATATCCTTCTTCATTAATATTGTATTAATAGGAGTGTACAAGAGAAACACGATAAATAATTTAAGATGTAGGTTTTAGTTTTTAATGCATATCTTTAGTGCTTGCGAAAGTAACAAAAGATATATATAAGTAACGACCCGCCTGGTCGTTTTAAGCTTTTTGGACTTTTATTCTAAAAATACATTTACAATAGCTTTTTTATAGTATTAGGACTTGTGGGAATGTGTGGAACAATTCCCGAAGCAATCAAATGAGTATCATCCTAGATTTAGCAAAATTACAAATTCTTAAGTTAAGAAAATGAGAAAGTTTGACCAAGTCAACATCAGGGGTAATTGAGTCCGTGTCGAAGATTTGTCGACTCTATTAGTTATGAGACATAATTTATGACTTAGTGGAGTAGTTGATTCGCACCCCGAGGGAATTGGTGTATTTTTATGACCTTTGGTTGAGAATTAGTTAAATTTAAGGATTTGAGATGATCACGATCAATAGCGGCTCAAGAAGACCCTGCTTGAATGTTTTGAGTGCGTGAGCAGGTCTGTAGTGTATTTTTACTGAAATGCATATTTGATTTGTGTCCGGGTGGTTCTGAATGAGTTTGTGGTATCAAAACCATGTTTGGAACTTGAATGATTTGCGGGTTTCTGGTGCTAGTGGTTCTTCTTGATGAGTGCAGCTACACTATTTCGTTCGCGAAAAAGGAATTAGGGAAGGGTCATGATCGCAAGAGGTGGGCCGTGTTCGCACAGAAGGGAAATGGGGATGGCCCGGGTCAAGGCAAAGTATCACGTTCACGATACCCTTATTAAGTTTGCAATGCATGGACCTGGTCAGGACCTCATCATCATGCGTAGCTCGCATTCGTGAAGAGGAAGTGGGCAGAGCACTAATTTAATCCCTAACTTTGAAAATATTTTCATATTTTATGTTCTAGAGCTCGATTTGAGGTGATTTCAAAGGTATTTGGCTTGAAAAAGCCCAAGGTTAATATTCTAATCTTAAATTTGATGTTCTCTTAATTCCTTTCTTTATAAAAAGGGAAGTTGATTTCTTGAGGTTCATGACATGTTAGCTCAACATTTGATGTGAGGCTTTATAAAAAGGGAAGGTGATTTCTAGAGGTTCATGGAATGTTTGCTCGACATTCGAGTATGTTAAGTCTTATGACTTTGATTGAGGAATATTTTTATTAAGTAAAGATAAAAGTAGAATAGTAAAGTGGTAAGGGCATAATAGGGGTCTCATATCCGTGATGTGACAAGCATTGATATGAATATCGGTGACATGTTATGGGTAGTTGTGTATTGTGTAGATTTGGATCTTGACCCAAGAATGTCAAAGCATGTGGGCGTTAGCTGTAATGTGCTACTTGTAGACTTGATTGTTGATTATGTTTGGTATCCGAATGAACCACGTACACTCATGTTAATTATGTGGATATACATACCGTGAAGCTATTGGATATTAAGTTTTTTTGTTGATGAATTTACTTGAACGTGATGGCTATTAAGTTAGGGTTACTGAGATATTCATTCTTTTAAGTATTACTGTTACACCTCGTAAGATTAAGGAAATAGGATTCAAATACCGGAAATTAGTATACAAGAGGATACGAGGCTTATGAAATTCTCAAAAATTAAAAGAAGTGGGTTTGAGATTTATTAATTGAAGAACTTGTGGGCCAAAGTGTAAAAAGGAAAATTCAGATTTTTTTTTATTTTAAAACCTACATTCATCTCTTTCATTCTAAACTTTAAACAAAACCTCACCTCTCTTCTCCAAACCCACCACCCCTGATGGCCGAAAATCACCCCCAACCTCATACCCAATTTAAGATTTTTATCTCCTCTTCTTGGACTACATTATTCACAAAATTAGAGGCCAAAACAACACCAAAAACAGTGGCAAAAATGTGCCACTGCTTACCGAAAATTAGACCAGAAATTTCGAATTTTTGGGAGGAAATTTTGGAAGAAAAACGTGTAAGGATGATGGCTTAATATTGTAGAACACTTGCATGTCAATTGGAGTTGAAGAAGTGAACAGAAAAGGGATAGAAATACGAAAACAGTGGGGATTTTCGGACCCGGGCAGTGAACAAATTGTGCGGACTGTTTTGGATGAAATTTGAGGTATAAAATTCTTCTTTCTATAATCTAATTGGAATGCATGTTGTTAGAATTAAGGATATGAATTTGTGTTAAGGAAAATTTGGAATTTAAACAATGCATGTGACAATTTTCGGCTAGTTGTCAATTTGGGATAGATTTTGGTGATTGTTGGATTCATTGGTTATTGTTGTTATTATTATCATTAATTGCATGATGAAATTGAAAGGAAACATTGATATTAAAGTTTAAAATTAGTTAAATGGGAGTATTGAAATATGAAATTGGATTTTAGGAGTTAAGAGAAGAGTTATGAAATTATGACATGTTGTGGGCAAGAACTTGCATGAAATCGTTGGACATGTTGAGATGGAGATGGACTATTTTAGGGACTGTTTTGTGGTGTTATAATGCTGAAAATTTAGTTACCATTATGCATGTTTAAGTGTGGTAATTGCTAATGCAAGTCCTAAAGAAATAATTGTGTAGAAAGGTGTAGAAAGGCTTCATATTCTACCCTCGTTGTTGCTGGAACATGAACTATTTTTGTGGGCTGTTTTAATGTAGATTAAGAGGCTAAATTTACATGAGAAGTGGGTTTGTAAATCCCCTTTGTTGCTGTTTTGGTTGTGCCCTTAATTGGTGCTTGGTTATTGGTGTTATTAGCCTCGTTTGGAAGTTGTGGAAACATGTATAAACAAGGGAAGTGCTACCCGAAGTTTTATAGAATAGGAAGTCGTTATTCGATATAAAGTATGCCAGTGATCATAGAATTGAGGAACGTATTACCATTATTATAGGTTGAAGTTCTAAAATGAGACGTACTCTAATATTGAGTTGATTAGTTCGTTTAAGAGGTATGTGAACTATTCCTTCTTTCTTTGGCATGATTTTTATTTAATGAAGGTACGGCGGACGTACATGATTCTTATACAGTTTAATTCCTAAAGATGTTAGTTATGAGAAGTGCCTATGATTTTTCAGTAAAGAGTTTATTTTGACATTATTATAATGATTTTATTGGGAGTCAAATGAAATTTTTTATTGCATATGGTTACTCATGAAATCTACTCGTGCTAAGTGTTATTACTTCACTTCACCGAGTCCCAATATGGGCGGGGTTATGTTCGTGCACAGCCTTGCATTGTTCACCGAGTCCCTCACTAGAGGGCCGGGTTACGTAGGATGGATCCATAGATGAGATATGACTTTACCGAGTCCCAGCATGGGCCGGGTTATGATATGACTTCACCGAGTCCCAATATAGGCCGGGTTACGATATGATTCTACCGAGTCCCGCATTAGTGGGCCGGGTTACGTTACAGGTATATATATGTATATGGACAGGCATTCATGTTTTCTTGACTTGACTCTCATTTTTATAAGGCACAACTGACTTTTATTGTTTATGGCACAGTTGGATTTAGATCCTGATTTTTATACTGATCTCTTGTTATCCAGTGGCTACTTATGATCTCATTTGCAGTATTTCGTGTTTACATACTCAGTACATTATTTAAATCGACCCTTTCCTCGGGGCTGCGTTCATGCCCGCAGTACAGTGTACTCGGTTTGGTGACCCTCGGTTTAGGTTCCTCAAATTGTTTGGAAAGCTCCTTTGATCCAGAGCTTTACCATTTTGGTACAGAACCCGATCATTTTGATTTATGTATATTTAGGGGCACGTCGGGGCCCTGTCCCGTCATATGTCGTTGTCCTTCTTATAGAGGTCTGTAGACAGTTGTGGGTTGTACTTATGTAAGGGTTATAACTTTATTTTGGTCAGTCATGCTATTGTACTATGTGTTGGGGTGTCCCCGTGTATATATGATATTATCTAGTGGCGGCCTTGTTGGCTTGCCTGTTGTATTGTGTTGGCTAGTTGTGACTCCTCAGGAGGCAGGTACATTCGGGGGTAAAGGCAGCCTTGTCGGATTGCCTACCCTGGCATATGTTGTTATTGCAGCATTATACTGCCGGATTTCAGACTCATTAGGTGTTAGTTGGATTATATGTGACAGGTCCAGATAATGACGTCATTAGGGAGGTTAGTCGCGGCCCGTCGGGTCGGGTCATGACAAAAGTGGTATCAGAGCAGTTAGTCCTCGGAATGTCTACAGACCGTGTCTAGTAGAGTCTTGCGTATGGGTATGTTGTGCACCATACGTATACGCAGGAGGCTGCAGGGCATTTAGGATTGGTTTATATTCTTTCATCTCTTAGATCGTGCAATAGAGCAATATTATTAGGATAATCCCTTTCTGACGACTTACTATGTTTACAGCTATGCCTCCGAAGAACGCAATAGTAGCCCAGAAGGGCAAGTCTATAGCGGGAGATACTAGTCAGATTTAGAGAGTTACCAAGTCCCATACTCAATCTATGCTAGGGACTGTGCCCCAGTCGGCGAGCTCTGCTTCGTCGCCACCACCAGAGGCTCCAGTTCAGGGGGAAACATCACCAGTTTTCGAGGCCCCAGCACCTGAGCCTCCAGCTCCTCAGCCGGGGGCAGAGGACAGAGCCATGAAAGATGCGGTGCAGCTGCTGGCTAGGTTAGCGGCAGGGTATACTTATAGACAGGGACCAGGATTTGGCCCCAGAGCAGATAGTTTGAGGGTTCGTGATTTTTTGAGATGTAGTCCACCAGAGTTTTTCGGGTCAAGGCCTGAGGATGACCCGCAGAAGTTTATCCGACAGATGCAGCATACCTTGAGGGTAATCAGGGCTTCGGAGACTGTGTCTGTGGAGTTGGCTTCATATATGATGCGGGATATAGCTACAAACTGGTATGAGTCTTGGGAGTTGTCCAGGGGAGAGGATGTTCCTCCAGCTACATGGGATGAGTTTACAGAGGCCTTCCTTGGTCACTTCTTGCCTCCAGAGATGAGGAGATCTAGAGTGGACAGATTCTTACAATTGAGGCAGAGTGGCAGGACCATTCGTGAGTATAGCCTGGAGTTTGATTCATTGGCCAGATACGCACCCACTATTGTAGCAGATATGGCAGACAGGGTGCATCGCTTTGTGATGAGGCTGGACCATTATCTGATCGATGGTTGTATAGCGGTGGCTCTTCAGCCGGGTATGGATATTGCTCGTATCCAGGCATACGTACAGGGGGTTGAGGACCGACATAGAGGGCGACAGCCAGACAGAGGTCATGACAGGGACCAGCATAAGAGGGCTAGGTCGGCAACTTATTCTGGTGAGTCTCGAGGCAGACAGTTCCAGCAGCAGGTCAGACATTCATCTCAGCCAGCACAGAGTGCTCCTCTACAGTCTACGGGCAGGAGGTTCGACCTCCCCGGGTATTCAGGAGCCGGACAAAGCTCCAAGGCTTCGGGTTCTCAGAGGAACATGGGCTCTAGTCAGTTAGGGCCATCTTATCCTCGGTGCTCTCAGTATAGTAAGCTTCATATTGGGGAATACCGTTCGACCACAGGTGCTTGCTTCTCTTGCGGCCGTCAGGGCCATATGATGAGAGAGTGTCCCAACATGGGTGGTTCAGGTGGGATGGCTCGGCCTACGGGGTCGGGTGCTGGTTCGTCGTCATCTAGAGCTATGCGCCCCACCGGGCGGGGTATTCCGACGCCAGCAGGCCGTGGTAGCAATTCTTCGAACCGCATATATGCTTTGGCTAGTAGACGTGATCAGGAGGCGTCACCAGATGTTGTTACAGGTATACTATCGGTCTTTTTCTGTGATGTATATGATTTGATAAATCCAGGTTCCACCTTGTCCTACATATCCCCTCTTGTTGCTAATAGAATAGGGATAGAACCTTAGCCGATAGAACCATTTGAGGTAGCTACACCGGTAGGAGATTCGGTTATAGCCGAGCGTGCGTATAAAAATTGTTTGGTGGTGATATATAGCTGTCATACCTTAGCAGATTTGATAGAGTTGGATATGACCGACTTTGATGTCATTATGGGTATGGATTGGTTGGCTTCTTGTTTTGCCAACGTTGATTGTAGAGAGAAGTTGGTTCGATTTCAGTTTCTAGACGAGCTAGTTATAGAATGGAAAGGGAATGCAGCATCGCCGAGGGGTAAGTTTATTTCATACCTCATGGCAAGGAAGATGGTCAAAAAAGGTTGTATCTATCATTTGGTTCAGGTGCATGATACAGAAGCGGAGGTACCGGCTCTTCAGTCAGTTTTGGTAGTTAGTGAGTTTCTGGATGTATTCCCAGATGATCTTCCAGGTCTTCCTCCAGAGCGGGAGATAGATTTCAGTGTAGATTTATTGCCAGGTACCCAACCTATATCCATTTCTCCTTATAGAATGGCACCTGCAGAGCTGAAGGAGTTGAAGGAGCAGCAGAGAGACTTGTTGGAGAAAAGCTTTATTAGGCCGAGTACATCTCCATAGGGAGCACCAGTGTTATTTGTGAGGAAGAAAGATGGATCGCTGCGGATGTGTATTGATTATAGGCGGCTGAATAAGGTAACCATCAAGAACAGGTACCCCATTTCCAGGATTGATGATTTATTTGACCAGTTGCAGGGTGCTAAGTGTTTCTCGAAGATAGACTTGCGGTCAGGTTATCATCAGGTGCGGGTAAGGGAGGCAGATATTTCAAAGACAGCATTCAGAACCCGATATGGACATTATGAGTTTAGGGTAATGTCTTTTGACTGACTAATGCTCCAGCAGTGTTTATGGATTTGATGAACCGGGTATTCAGGCCATTCTTAGACATGTTCGTCATTGTATTCATTAATGATATCCTGGTTTATTCCCGTTCAGAGCAGGAGCATGCAGACTATTTGAGGACGGTACTTAGGGTCCTCCAGCACCAGCAGTTGTATGCTAAGTTTTCCAAGTGTGAGTTCTGGTTTATTTCGGTGGCATTCTTGGGGCATATTATCGGGGCTGATGGTATTCGGGTGGATACACAGAAGATTGAAGCGGTGAAGACTTGGCCCAGACCTACGACACCTACTGAGGTACGCAGTTTTCTGGGTCTAGCAGGGTATTACAAAACATTTGTGGAGAAGTTTGCCTCGATCTCAGCGTCTTTGACTAGGCTAACCCAGAAGGCAGCTAAGTTTCAGTGGACGGATGCTTGTGAGCATAATTTCCTGTTGTTGAAGGATAAGTTGACTACGGCTCCAGTTCTGACTCTTCCCGAGGGACCGGATGGTTATGTCATCTATTATGATTCTTCAGGTATTGGGCTAGGTTGTGTGTTGATGCAGCATGGCAAAGTTATAGCTTATGCCTCCCGACAGCTCAGAAAGCATAAAAAGAATTATCCCACTCATGATTTGTAGCTAGCATCGGTGATTCATGCCCTGAAGATTTGGAGACATTATTTGTATGGGATTCATGTTGATATTTATACGGATCACAAGAGTCTCCAATATATCTTTAAGCAGAAGGAGTTGAACCTACGGCAAAGGCGGTGGTTAGAGTTGCTAAATGACTATGACGTTGATATCTTGTACCACCCGGAGAAAGCCAATGTTGTGGAAGATGCTCTTAGCCGTAGATCCATGGGTAGATTGACGGATTGGCAGTCAGACAGAAGGGAGATGGTTCGTAAGATACACAAGCTAGCTAGTCTTGGAGTCCGGTTGGCGGATTCAGGAGATAGCGGTGTTCTTATTCGGGATGTTGCTGAGTCCTCTATCATGGAAGAGGTAAAGAAACGTCAGTATGAGGATCATGTTCTATCCCGGTATAGAGATGCAGCTCTCCGAAAGGGAAAGACTTTATTTGAGGTTACACCTGATGATGTGCTGAGGTATGAGGGCAGGTTATGTGTACATGATGTTGCAGGGCTACGACAGCAGGTTATGGGAGAGGCACACAATGCCCGTTATTCCATTCATCCAGGGTCGACGAAGATGTACCATGACCTTAGATGCTTGTATTGGTGGGATGGCATGAAAAGAGAAATAGCAGAATTTATTGCCCAATGCCCGAATTGTCAGCAGGTTAAGGTTGAGCATCAGAAGCCTGGTGGATTATTACAGGAGAATGAGATCCCGACTTGGAAGTGGGAAGTGATCAATATGGACTTCGTTACATGCTTACCTCGCACTCAGCGAAAGTGTGATTCAATATGGGTTATCGTGGATAGGTTGACGAAATCAGCCCATTTTCTTCTAGTGAGGACTACTTACTCAGCTGAGGACGATGCTAGGCTGTACATCAGGGAAATAGTGAGACTGCACAGGGTTCCCACATCTATTATATCAGACTGAGGAGCTCAGTTTATAGCTAACTTCTGGAGATCATTCCAGAATGGATTGGGGACACAAGTGAGTCTCAGCACAGCATTTCATCCTCAGACGGATGGGCAGGCAGAGCGTACAATCCAGACATTAGAGGATATGCTGAGAGCATGTATTATTGACTTCAGAGGTAGTTGGGATAATCATTTACCACTCATTGAGTTTGCCTATAACAACAGCTACCATTCTAGCATCCAGATGGCACTGTACGAGGCCTTATACAGGAGGAAGTGCAGGTCACCTATTGGTTGGTTTGATGTAGGTGAGACTAAGTTGATCGGCCCAGACATGGTTTAGCAAGCTGTTGATAAGGTGAAGCTCATTCAGGAGAGATTATTAGCAGCACAGAGTCGACAGAAGTCATATGCTGATAATCGACGTCGACACTTAGAGTTTCAGGTTGATGGTTGGGTGTTCCTAAAGGTGTTCATGGGTGTGATGAGGTTTGGCAAGAAAGGGAAGCTTAGCCCAAGGTACATCGGGCCTTACCAGGTCATTCGTAGGAAAGGCAAGGTTACCTATGAGTTGGATCTACCATCTGAATTGGAGGCGGTACATCCAGTCTTCCATGTATCTATGCTGCGTAAGTGTATTGGTGATCATTCCAGAGTCTTCCCAGTAGATGATTTCCAGGTGACAGAGGAGCTGCCTTATGAGGAAAGTCCCATAGCCATACTTGATCGCCAGGTCAGGAGATTACGGACGAAGGACGTGGCTTCCGTCAAGGTATTGTGGTGAAACAACAATAGAGAGGAAATGACTTGGGAGGCAGAAGATAAAATGAAGAAGAAATATCCCTACTTGTTCCCTATGACTCCAGGTAATGTAATTTAACTCCTTATTTGATTCTGGGAATTGGGAATTGTATATGAGTGACATATTGTGGCCCTGTGTGGCACCTGTTGGTTTGTTGAATATAGGTGGATAGACATAGTTATAAAGGAGACTCTGCCGAAATTTTTCTAGCATAAGACTTATTATGAACATTCGAGGACGAATGTTTCTAGGGGGGAAGAATGTTACACCTCGTAAGATTAAGGAAATAGGATTCAAATACCGGAAATTAGTATACAAGAGGATACGAGGCTTATGAAATTCTCGGAAATTAAAAGAAGTGGGTTTGAGATTTATTAATTGAAGAACTTGGGGGCCAAAGTGTAAAAAGGAAAATTCAGATTTTTTTTATTTTAAAACCTACATTCATCTCTATCATTCTAAACTTTAAACAAAACTTCACCTCTCTTCTCCAAACCCACCCACCCACCCACCCACCCCCCCCCCCCCCCCGCTGGCCGAAAATCACCCCCAACCCCATACCCAATTTAAGATTTTTATCTCCTCTTCTTGGACTACATTATTCACAAAATTAGAGGCCAAAACAACACCAAAAACAATGGCAAAAATGTGTCACTGCTTACCGAAAATTAGACCAGAAATTTTGAATTTTTGGGAGGAAATTTTGGAAGAAAAACGTGTAAGGATGATGGCTTAAGATTGTAGAACACTTGCATGTCAATTGGAGTTGAAGAAGTGAACAAAAAAATGATAGAAATACGAAAACAGTGGGAATTTTTGGACCCGGGCAGTGAGCAAATTGTGCGGACTGTTTTGGATGAAATTTGAGGTATAAAATTCTTCTTTCTATAATCTAATTGGAATGCATGTTGTTAGAATTAAGGATATGAATTTGTGTTAAGGAAAAAATTGGAATTTAAACAATGCATGTGACAATTTTGGGCTAGTTGCCAATTTGGGACAGATTTTGGTGATTGTTGGATTCGTTGGTTATTGTTGTTATTATTATCACTAATTGCATAATGAAATTGAAAGGAAACATTGATATTAAAGTTTAAAATTAGTTATATGGAAGTATTGAAATATGAAATTGGATTTTAGGAGTTAAGATAAGAGTTATGGAATTATGACATGTTGTGGCCAAGAACTTGCATGAAATCGTTGGACATGTTGAGATGGAGATGGACTGTTTTAGGGACTGTTTTGTGGTGTTATAATGCTTAAAATTTAGTTACCATTATGCATGTTTAAGTGTGGTAATTGCTAATGTAAGTCCTAAAGGAATAAGGGTATAGAAAGGTGTAGAAAGGCTTCACATTTTACCCTCGTTATTGTTGGAACATGGACTATTTTTGTGGGCTGTTTTAATGTGGATTAAGAGGCTAAATTTACATGAGAAGTGGGTGTGTAAATCCCCTTTGTTGTTGTTTTGGTTGTGCCCTTAATTGGTGCTTGGTTATTGATGTTATTAGCCTCGTTTGAAAGTTGTGGAAACATGTATAAACAAGGGAAGTGCTGCCCGAATTTTTATAGAATAGGAAGTCGTTATTCGAAATAAAGTATGTCAGTGATCATAGAATTGACGAACGTATTACCATTATTATAGGTTGAAGTTCTAAAACGAGACGTACTCTAATATTGAGTTGATTAGTTCATCTAAGAGGTATGTGAACTATTCCTTCTTTCTTTGGCATGATTTTTATTTAATGAAGGTACGGCGGACATACATGATTCTTATACAGTTTAATTCCTAAAGATATTAGTTATGAGAAGTGCCTGTGATTTTTCAGTAAAGAGTTTATTATGACATTATTATAATGATTTTATTGGGAGTCAAATGAAAATTTTTATTGCATATGGTTACTCATGAAATATACTCGTGCTAAGTGTTATTACTTCACTTCACCGAGTCCCAATATGGGCTGGGTTATGTTTGTGCACAGCCTTGCATTGTTCACCGAGTCCCTCACTAGAGGGTCGGGTTACGTAGGATGGATCCATAGATGAGATATGACTTTACCGAGTCCCAGCATGGGCCGGGTTATGATATGACTTCACCGAGTCCCAATATGGGCCGGGTTACGATATGATTCCACCGAGTCCCGCATTAGTGGGCCGGGTTATGTTACAGGTATATATATGTATATGGACATGCATTCATGTTTTCTTGACTTGACTCTCATTTTTATAAGGCACAACTGACTTTTATTGTTTATGGCACAGTTGGATTTGGATCCAGATTTTTATACTGACCTCATGTTATCCATTGTCTACTTATGATCTCATTTGCAATATTTCATGTTTTCAATACTCAGTACATTATTTTGTACTGACCCCCTTTCCTCGGGGGGCTGCGTTCATGCCCGCAGGTACAGGTACTCAGTTTGGTGACCCTCCGGTTTAGGTTCTTACGCAGCTGTTTGGAAATCTCCTTTGATCCAGAGCTTTACCATTTTGATACAGAACTCGATCACTTTGATTTATGTATATTTAGGGGCACGACGGGGCCCTGTCCCGTCATATGTCGTTGTCCTTCTTATAGAGGTCTGTAGACAGTTGTGGGCTGTACTTATATAAGGGTTATAACTCTGTTTTGGTCAGTCATGCTATTGTACTCTGTGTTGGGGTGTCCCCGTGTATATATGATATTATCTAGTGGCGGCCTTGTCGGCTTGCCTGTTGTATTGTGTTGGCTAGTTGTGACTCCTCAGGAGGCAGGTACATTCGGGGGTAAAGGCAGCCTTGTCGGCTTGCCTGCCCTGGCATATGTTGTTATTACAGCGTTATGCTGCCAGATTTCAGACTCATTAGGTGTTAGTTGGATTATGTTATATAGGTCCGGATAATGACATCATTAGGGCGGTTAGTCGCCGCCCGTCGGGTCGGGTCATGACAATTACATTATAAATAAGCAGTCTTGGGTTACATGATCTACGAGGTCAGGATTTCAAGGAAATTAGCGTATTCTAGGCCTATAAGGTCGGTTGCATGGTATATTAACCTCTTAAGGTCGGGAGCATGATATTGGTCTTAGGAGGCCAGGACCCGTTGAGATATGAAGGATCTGGTATTCTGAGTGGTATATTGATTTAACGATCTCTATGGTTCATATTATTCGCACATTTTCTGATGCTCTGTGTATATACAGAGCATATTGCATTGTTGTAAAGACCCGTCCGATCGTTTTAGCTAAAGATCCTTATTTTCTTGTTTGACCCTTCTTATAGACTCTTTATTGGGTTTGTGATGTGTGGAGATGGGTGGCACGGATCCTGAGGTTCATTTATATGAGTTTCGGATGAAAACCACAAAAGCTAGAAACTTAGAGTTGGATAGTTTCACTCAAGGTTGACTTTTGGATAGATGGGTTCGTTTCTTGGTTCCGTCACTTTTGGTAGCTTTAGAGGGTCATTTATGACATAGTTGAGTTATTGATTCGCTTTCCGAGGTAATCAGATATATGTTGTGGCCTTATTTGTGAAATTTGGATATTTGGTTGTTTCGGATGATTCTTTAGAAAAATATGCCTTAGCTCGGTTAAATGGGAAATTCGAGGGTATTAGAAAGTTCATAACACTATCTACCTTAGGAGTGTTCCGGGTGTTTGATAGGAGTTTGGCCTATTTTTATCATTATTGGTGTCTGGTGCCCACTTCGGCAGCACCAGTGCTTGCTCTGGCATGTCCACCTCAGTGACAGGTTGGCTCGCCGAAGCGGGAGTTGGGGAAAGATGGGTTTCTGCCTTGATTTAGGGTCTACCTGCAGGAGCGAGTCTACCTCTGCGGAGTCGTGTTCATCGTGGTGCTGAGGCAATGTGTCAAGTGACACTGCCTCAGCAGGGGTTCTATTTGCCGCAGCGGGTCTGCTCCAGCAGATTCGGTGGAATTACTGTATCATGTGTCCTATAAAATTCTTTAGGTTAGAATTCTTTTCCCAAATTAGAAAACCTCAAAATCAGATCCGTCATAGAGCATTTTCGTAAGTCTAAGAGCAATTCACCCTTGGGGTAAGTGATTCTTTCTTTGTGAATTACGTTTATGCTTCTAAGTTCTTTAATAATGGTGATATAGTATGATTATAAGTTGGGGAAGACGAGGTATACATTCTTGTGAGAATAAGAGAGTTAAATCATTGATTAATGAAGGGTTTATGGATTAGTTTACTTGAATTAATGTGAATTAGTGATGTATATGATTAGATGATCATGTTGTAAGGCTTAATTTGGTTATAGAAACATATTCCAATTGGGGGAAATTTCTAGGATTTCAATTTGGGGCTTTTGTATATTATTCAATTGAGGGTTCAAATGTGTATAGATTTTCAATTAACTTAAGGATATTTTACTACCTAGTATGTATTCTTGGTATTTGAGTATTAAAGTTCGAGTCTTGGTAGTGTGGGCCTGAGGTTGTTAATTAAGTCTTGCTTTATAGTGTGTACGCTTTATATTAACGATTATAATATGCATGATTAGACTTCAATTATCATGGAGCGCAGAAGAAGGGCAAGGCTATTGTCGAGGCTTGATCGTGTAACGCTCATGTTCGGACTAGAGGTAGGCTACGGTTTTGCTTTTTGAGACTTCAATAGAAGTGTGTAATTAGTTATAAATATTGAGGGGTATTATATGTGTTTAGAGGTCTCACTCAGCCGGCTGTGATAAACATTTGATTGGGTATCGGTGTTGAATTGTGATGATGGGTGATTTGGGGAATCAGCCTTGTGCTGGTTTTGAATGCTGCTTATTTGGGCTTGTCGCCATGTTTGCTATTGTTTGTTTACTCATCACACATACTTTCAATATGACCTCTTGATTGATTTGGATTATATATGTGTGTTACTAAATCTTGAAAGCATGTGATATGTCATCTCTATACTTGATTGCATCTCATTATATCATGATATATTGCCATGTATTGTCATTTGCATTCATACACTCATGGTTCGATGATACTGGTATGAGAGTGGTATGGATATGTTGTGGGTCTAAGAGGCCAAAAAGATAAGAATACTATGAGATTATGGCATATTGAGATGATATTGATACACGGGGAACGGAGTTGCACGCCTGCAACATAATATTATTCGGCCAAGAGCTGGGCTCCGATGGGACATTATGGAGGGGTATATCACTTCGTGGGTCACCCATGGGTGTACGAATAATAATAAAACCTTGACATATTGTATACCGAATGGAAAAGGTAACTGGCATATGCATTACATATATATGGCATTACATTGATTAATTGTGGTTCAACTTGTATTGAAGTGATTGATGATGACTTGCTTAGATTGTTGAACATGAAATACTTGAATTTGCTAGTTGAGACTAAGATCTCTGTCATTGAAATATTAGGATTGGGTTACTTGAGTGATTATGAAATCCTACTAAAAAGGTATTGTGAATTTCTGTGTAATATTCTGTGAACATCGTGACATTAATTGAACTAGTTGAACTTTTAGTATAGAACTATTTGGTGTCAACTTGATATTTATCTCTGATTATGTATCTTCCGTCGTTGTCGGCCTATGATTTCTATGAGAGTACGCTGGGTACTCATGCTACGCTTGTTGCATTCATTTTGGATGCAGATTCAGTACATTCCACCTCCGCAGCACCACGTGGCTGAGTTAGAGTAGTGGATCTCCAACACTCAAGGTGAGGATGCTATATCTAGCATACCCTTGGGTGTTATATATATTTTAGTCTTTTGATGCATTTGAGAGACATGACAGACTTTCTTAAACTATTTATTTGGTTTTTGGCCAACGTGCCTATTTAGACTTGTATCGAATTTATTAGTGCTCTTGTATCTACAGACTAGATCACTTGGGGATGTTTTTGGTGTATCAGACTTATTTCTTATTCTGTATTTATATTATGAGGAAGCTTATGTAGTATTTGCTATCTTCCACTTTTATTTATATCATATCTTGTGAATGATTAGGAGTGGTTCGCCTAGCGGTGGGGTTATGTAAGTGCCACCGCGATTCTCGAAAAAGGGTCGTGACAATTGTATTGCAATTCATTTCTTATTCCTTAATAGATTGTTGGGTTGACTTTTACCTAATTCTCTGACTAGCTGATTATTTTATTACCAGATTACATGGTTTATTTGGCACTTTATATTCTGTACTTGGCTAATGTTTCGGTCTTTTTGAGATAAGATTATCGATAAAGTAAAAGAAGACTTTTCTATTTTCTTCATCACTACTTCTTTCGTTGTTGGTCTATGAAATTTATAGAGTACATATGCTTCTCGTACTCAAACTACATTTGATGCACTTTTTGTTGTGCAAATTCGACTCTGAGTGCTAGCGGATTCCATAAAGTAGAGTGAGTCTGAGATAATTCTATTCAGGAGATTTTGGTGTATTAACTAGCTATTCCGCAGCACACTTCTCCCTCTATCCATTATTTTCCTATTCAGACATAGTATAAGCAGATTCAGACTTGTACATTTCTGTTATTAGAGACTCTTGTACTATAACACCAATCTTGGGTGGATTTTAGTTGTTTTTAGTGCTCCTAATATTATGACTTACTATTATGGATATTCAACTATTTCTATTTACTTTGCGCTTGTTAAATTTATCGTATTGTAAACTATTTTTTGTTGGCTTATCTATCGGTTGGAAATAGGTGTCATCACACTCTTGGAATTTGGGTCATGAAAAAATTGATATCAGAGCCCTGGGTTCATCGGTGTCATAAAGAGGAATGTCTTGTAAAGTTTAGCAGATCTATGAAGAGCTCCATACTTATATTCGAAAGGCTAGAGAACATTTAAGAAACTTCTATTCTTTCATTCCTTATTGTGCGTACTTGACTGTGATTTAATTTTAAACTTTATTTTTTCATTATGTCATAGATAATGAGGACTAGTTCATCTTCAGTAGGAGAATAGGAGCCTACTCCTGCACCTGCTGCCAAGGCTAGTCCATGAGGAGACGACAGGGATCGATGTAAGGGGTGAGGTAGGCGTAGAGGCCATGCTACCGCACCAGCTACTGCTCAGGCCATGCTAGGGATGTGTTTCTGGAGGAAGAGCGAGTTTCGGCGAATGAGGGTAAACCCCTACAGATACCACTTGGATTCATTGATACTCTTGTTCTTTAGGATAATCCGGTGCATATTTTGAGTTTCTTTGAGGGTATTGACCAGGTGGGCATGCTACCGATCACTCCGGATGGCTCATAGACTAAAACCGATGATCATACTGAGATTGATGTATGCGGACTAGTAAACTCATGTAGGTTGCGTATTTGATAAACTGGGAATGATCGGAGGCCTTAAGGAAATGGAAGGTGATTTCTTGAGGTATTGGCACGTTAGCTCGGCATTTGAGGTATGTTTAGAGGGATATTTTCTGTTAAGTAAAGATAAAAATGGAATAATAAAGGGGTAAGGGCGTAACAAGGGGTCTCATATTCGTGATATGCCAAGCATTGGTATTATTACCTATTGACATGTTATGGATAGTTGTGTATTGTGCAGATATGGCCCATGACCCAAGAATGAAAAAGCATATGGATATTAGCTGCTATGTGCTACTTGTAAACTTGATTGTAGATTGTGTTTGGCAGCTTAATGAACCTCGTACATTAATGTTAATTATATTGATGTACATGTCCTGAAGTTGTTGGCTATTAAGTCTGTTTGTTGATGAATTTACTTGCACGTGATGGCTATTAATTGTGTTTGTGAAAACAACCTCTTACAAAAATGCAGGGTACGAATGTGTACAATAGACCTATCACGCCCCAAACCTGGGAGGCTTGGCCAGCACCAGGTGCTTTACTTGGCCCGAGCAAACCACTCTATAACTTGCTTACTTTGAGATACATTACGATTAACATGTTTGACAAGGACATTTTGTAAGTCAATCAATAGGGCCTGAAGCCAATAAGGCCATCATTAATTCATGCATATATGAAAACCCAACAACCATATAAATAGGCCAACAAGGCCACCATGCTGACACACTGGACATAGAAGAGATGTCTATAAGCCTCTAACAAGATCAAATTGTACTGTAGTCGGGAGAAGGCCCTGGCCTACCCATTATATGATTCAACTACCTTAAACCACAACCTCCTTAGCATATTAAGCACTCCTAATTTTACCTCGAAAGTACGAGTTATAACATATTTAATTCATTTAGCCTTCAAACCTCGTGATAATTCTTTAACACATGTTTTAACTCATCATTATCTTTGTAAAGGTCCTTAAACTCTTTGGCTTATATTGATTCACTTAAGACGCATTCTAATATAAAAGTACGGGGTGTAACATCCTTCTCCTCTTAGGAATATTTGACCTAGAATGTTAACTGTTAGAGACCTGCAGAAATTTTGCCAGAGTCTCCTCTGTAAACTGGACTAAAACAAGCCTGCACATAGCCAGAAAAAACAATATACATGCCACATAGGGTCAATATATATAAATAGCAATATTTGGCCTCACACGACCGTAAATCATAAGTAGTGCAAGTAAAAAATAAGAGCTCACCTCACAACCTATTGGTTTGAACCGGGTTGTTCTGTAATATCTCATCTCGGGCCATATATTCAGTTTGAAATAAGTGGAGGTATTTAGATTTCATCTCCTCTTCGGTCTCCCACGTCATTTCTTTGACGTTCTTATTTCTCCATAATACCTTTACAGATGCTACCTCTTTGGTCCTTAACTTACGGACCTATCGATCTAGAATAGCCACTGGAATCTCTTCGTATGATAGATCCTCTGTAATCTGAACTTCATCTACTGGGACAACCTGAGAAGGGTCTCTAATGCACTTTCATAGCATGGATACATTAGGGACTAGATGGACTGACTCTAACTTTGGAGGCAATTCAAGCTCATAAGCTACTCTGCTTATCCGTCAAATGACTCTATAAGGCCTCATATATCTCGAGCAAAGCTTTCCCTCCTTACCGGATCACAAGATGTCATTCGTAGGTGACATCTTTTGAAATAATGAGTCATCTTTGACTTGTTCATACTTTAGTAATTTTTATTCTACGACCTTGGCTCTGAGGGACTTGTACACTGATGCTCTTAGAACCAAATACGACAGATGGCGTCATCACAAGAACTATTCTAGTTTGTCATCGATCGGCTATGGTATTATTCCACTCAGGCTCTACTTATTCTTACGTGTCTGCATACTTTTGTTCGAGCCTTGATATTTTATGTGAGTCACTTGATTTGCATGTTCATGTTTCTAGTCCTTTTGGGGATTGTGTAGTGGTCGACTGAGTCTATTGGTCTTGCATAGTTACCTTGATGGGATATGACAGTTAGGCGAATTTTAAGAGTTTAGATATGATAGATTATGATGTTGTTCTAGGTTTGGATTGGTTATCTCTATATCACGCGATCATGGATTGTTATGCCAAGACAGTCACGTTAGCCATGTTGGGAGTTCCTAGAGTCGAGTGGATAAGCACTCTTAGTCACACTCCGAAGAAGCTGGTATCATATCTTATGGCTCATCGGATGGTAGAAAAGTGATGTTTGTCTTACTTGGCGCATATTCGGGATACTAGCATAGATACTCCTACGGTTGGGTCTATACTACTGGTGAGTGAATTTCCTGAGGTATTTCCAACAGACCCACCTGGTCTTCTGCAAGATAGTGATATTGATTCTCTGTATTGATTTAAAGCTAGGAACTCAGTCCATTTCTATTATACCATACCGGATGGCACCAACGAGTTGAAGGAGTTGAAAGAACAATTACAGTATTTGTTGAGTAAGGGGTTCATTAGACCTAGTGTTTCCCCTTGGGATGCATCAATTGTTTCATGAAAACAAATGATGGATATGTGTGTATGTGTATTTACTATCAGTAATTGAATAAAATGACAATAAGGAACAAGTATTCGATACCTCACACGGATGACTTTTTTTATCAGCTTCAGGGTGATTCAGTTTTCTATAAGATTGATTGGAGATCTGGGTATCATTAGTTGAAGTTAGGGTAGAGAATATCCCTAAGACAACTTTTCGATTATGTTATAGCCATTATGAGTTTCTAGTGTTGTCTTTTGGGATGACAAAGGCCCTAACAGCTTACAGGGACTTGATGAACGGAGTGTTCAAACCGTATTTGGATTCTTTCATTATCATGTTCATTGCCGACATATACTCTCGCATTGGAGAGGAACATGAGCAGCATTTGAGGATCATGCTTGGAATTCTAAAGAAGAATTAAATATATGCCAAGTGTTGAAGTATGAGTTTTGGCTAAGCTCAGTGGCATCTTGGGACATGTGGTGTATAAGAAGGGAATTATGGTGGATCATAAAAATATTGAGGAAGTTTGGGATTGGGTCAAACCTGTTTTGGTTATCGAGATTCAAAGTTTCATTGGCCTAGCAAGTTACTATTGGCATTTTGTGGAAGGATTTTTTTTATCCATTGCATCTCTATTGACTAAATTGACTCAGAAAGAAGTGGTATTTCGATGGTCAGATGAATGTGAGGCGAGTTTTCAAAAGCTCAAGATTGTTGACTATCGCTTCTATCTGACCTTACTAATGGAAGAAGAGGGCTTTACAGTGTATTATAAAGCTTCTTAGATTGGCCTTGGGTGTGTGTTGATGCAGAAAGGTAAGATGATAGCTTATACTTCGAGGCAATTGAAGGTGCAAGAGAAGAACTACCTCACTCATGATTTGGAGTTGGCAGTGGTGGTGTTTGCATTGAAATTTTGGAGGAATTATCGCTACGGGGTGCATTTTGAGGTGTTCATAGATCATTGTAGTATCAGTATATATTCAATCAGAAGGATCTCAATTTGAGGTAATAGATATGGTTGGAGTTTCTCAAAGATTATGACATGACTATCTTTTATCACTCGTGCAAGGCCAATATAGTGGCAGATGCCTTGAATCGAAAGACGGTGAGCATGGGTAGTCTAGCTTTATTACAGGCGGGAGAGCATCATTTGGCTATGGGTGTTCAATCATTGGCCAACAATTTTATTATACTGGATATTTCAGAACCAGGTAGGGTTCTAGATTTTGTGGAGGTGAGAACGTCCTTATTGGAGCAGATTCGGGCTCAATAGTTTGATGATGATAAATTATGTAATATTTAAGACAAGGTGTGCAGGGATAAGCCAAGGAGGCGATTCTAGACTAGGAGGATGTTTTAAGGATTAAAGGTCATATTTGTGTGCCTCGTACCGTGACTTGACTCATTTGATCATGGAGAAGGCCCGTAGTTCAGGATATTCTATTCACCTAGGGGCTACCAAGATGCATCGTGATTTGAAGTAACATTATTGGTGGTGTCAGATAAAAAGGGACATTATGGAGTTTTGTCTTAGTAGTTAAGTTGTCAATAAGTGAAGTATGAGCACCAGAATCCTGGGGGTGTGATTTAGAGGATGCCTATACCCGAGTAAATATGTGAGCGGATTGCTATGTACTTTATGGTAGGATTACCACATACTTTGAGTAAGTTTAATGATATTTGGGTCATTATAGATCATTTGACCAAGTCTACCCATTTCATTCTGGTTCTTATTACTTATAATTGGACAAATTAGCCAGAATCTACATTCGGGAAATAGTTCGGTTGCATTGGTTGCCCATTTTAATCATCTTGATTGGGGCAAGTAGTTTAATTACATCTCACTTTTGGATGGGGATGCAAAGGGAGTTGGGCACTCGGGTGGATCTTAGCACAACTTTTCACCCTCAAATAGATGGTCAATCCAAGAGAACTATTCAGGTTCTTGACGATATGTTACATGCATGTGTGATCGACTTTGGTGGTCATTGGGACCAGTTCATTCCCTTAGTGAAGTTTGCACACAACAATAGTTATCATTTAAGCATTGATATGGCTCAATTTATGGTTTATATATTGGAGATGTCGTTCTCTGGTTCGTTTGTTTTGATGCATTTAAGGTTAGGCCTTGGGGTACGGATGTGTTGAGAGATTCATTGGATAAGGTCAAATTCATTCAAGATAGACTTCTCACAACTCAGAGTAGGAAAAAAAGATATGTGGATTAGAAAGTGCGTGATTTGGACTTCATGGTTTGAGAACGGGTTTTGCTTAAGGTTTTGCCCATGAAGGGTGTGATGATGTTTGGGAGAGAAGAGAAGTTGAGCCCGAGGTTTATTGGGCCTTTTGAGATTGTTCAACGTGTTGATGAGGTAGCCTATGAGTTGGCTTTTCCTCCTAGTTTGTTGAATGTTCACCCCGTATTTCATAACTTAATGTTGAAGAAGTACCATTCAAATGGTTCTCGTGTGATCCAGTGGGATTCAGTGCTACTTAATCAGAATCTGACATTTGAGGAAGAGCCGATAGCCATTTTGGATAGGCAAATTCAAAAGTTAAGACCAAAAGAGACATCTTCGGCGAAAGTTTAGTAGGGCCATCGTCTGGTCGAGAAGTCTATTTGGGAGACTAAATGGACATGCAGAGTAGATATCCTCAGCTTTTCATCAGTTCAAGTACCTTTTTTTATTTTACCTTTTTAGAACGAACGTTTGTTTAAGTGATATTTGATGTAACGCCCCGCCTGGTTGTTTTGACCTTTCTAACTTTTTTTCTGAATTAACTTTCCCATAGCTTCTTTATAGTAGTAGGACTTGCAAGGATGGGTGACATGATTCCTGAGGCAATCGGGTAAGTATCAAATCGGATATATCAAAATTGGAAGTTCTTAAGTTAAGAAAATGAGAAAGTTTAAACAAAGTCAACATCGGGGGTAATTGAGTCTATGTCGAAGTTCTGTTGATTCCATTAGTTCTAAAAGGTGATTTAAGACTTAGTCGAGTAGTTGGTTCGGGTCCCGGGGGGCTTGGTTGTAATTTTGACATTTATTTAGAATTAGTTAAGTTTAAAGATTTGAGTTGACCACGGTCAACAAAGAGTCAAGATGACCCATTTGGATATTTTTAGTGCGTGAGCAGGTCTGTAGTGTATTTTATGACTGAAATGCATGTTTGATTTGTGTCTGGAGGGTTTCGAATGAGTTTCGGGTGTCAAAACCAAGTTATGGACTTGGCTGGTTTGTTGGTTTAATGAACCTCGTACATTCATGTTAATAATGTGGATGTACATGTCTTGAAGATATTGGCTATGAAGTCTGTATGTTGATGAATTTACTTAAATATGACGAATATTAATTTTGTTTGTGGAAACAACCTCTTACAAAAATATAGGGTACGGCTGTGTACAATAGACCTGTCACGCCCCAAACTTGGGGAGGCGTGGCCAGCACCCGATGCCTTAATATGCTTGAGCGAACCACTCTATAACTCGCTTACTCTGAGATGCATTATGAATAATCTGTCCGGCAACGCCATTCTGCAAGTTAATCAATAGGTCCTGAAGCCAACAAAGCCATCATGAATACATGCATACAGCAAAACCCAACAAGTATATAAATATGTTGATAAGGCCGCCATGCTGACACACTGGACATACAAGACATGTCTACAAGCCTCTAAGAAGATCAAATTGTACTGTAGTCAAGACAGGGCCCCGACCTATCCATTATATGATTTAAGTACCTTAAAACACAACCTCCTTAGCATATTAAGCACTCCTAGTTTTACCCCAAAAGTATGGGTTATAACATATTTGATTTGTTTAGCCTTCAAACCTCATGATATTTCCTTAACACTTGTTTTAACACATCATTATCTTTGTAAAGGTCCTTAAACTCTTCGGCTCATATTGATTCACTTAAGATACATTCTAACATGAAAGTATGGGGTGTAACATCATTCCCCCCTTAGAAATATTCATCCTAGAATGTTAACCCTTAGAGACTTGCAAACATTTTGCCTAAGTTTCCTCTGTAAACCGGACTAAAACAAATTTGCACGTAGCCAGAATAAACAATATACATGCCACACAGGGGCAATATATATAAATAGAAATACTTAGCCTTATACGACCGTCAATCATAAGTAGTGCAAGTCAAAAATAAGAGCTCACCTCACGACCTATCGGTTTGAACCGGGATGTGCTGTAATATCTTATCTCGAGCCATATCTTTAGTTTAAAATAGGTAGAGGTATTTAAACTTCATCTCCTCTTCCGCCTCCCACGTCATTTCTTTGACGTTATTATTTCTCCATAATATCTTCACGGAGGCTACCTCTTTGGTCCTCAACTTACGGACATGTCGATCTAGAATAGCCACTAGAATCTCCTCGTAGGATAGATCCTCTGTAATCTGAACATCATCTACTGGGACAACCCGAGAAGGGTCTCTAATGCACTTCCGTGGCATGGATACATTAAGAATCGGATTGACTGATTCCAACTCTGGAGGCAATTCAAGGTCATAAGCTACTCTGCCTATCCGTCAAATGACTCTTTAAACCCCCATATATCTCGGGCAAAGCTTTCCCTTCTTACTGAATCACATGACGCCTTTCGTAAGCGACATCTTTAGAAATACCCAGTCATCTATGATAGAACCAAATACAATCCTCCCATTGGCTCTCATAGTTCTCACTTTACCTTTCTTAAGCTTTGTTATCAGCTTGGTACTTGTAACATTCCTATTCAACCCTTCTGTCGCACCTTGTGTAGAGATATACATATAATTTTGCGCCGCTTGAGGTGTGAGTGACTTAGGATAGACTTTAACTTCTCAACCTTGTATTATAGACTCCTGACTTATCCTGATCTCATAAATATTTATACTTGTCATCTTAGCTCACTCACATTTTGATTTTTTAAATTGTTGTACTTCTATAAAAGCTCGCACATTTCTAGTTTTAGCATAGCTTGTCTTAATGAACACTTATAAACTAAATGAATGTGATTTGGGGAGTCGTTCATATGTGTTATACTTTATAGCCCACTATCATCTTTGAAGTACTGACCATATGATATCGCTCATCTCAGATCATATCTTCTTATTTCTGCACTATTCTAGATTACAACTCTGTTGTCGTCTATGTTTATTACTCAGTGGTAAAAATGATGCTCCCTCACCTTGGTAATATCTCGGAATCCCGCAACAGCAGGGACACATACTTAGCCTGTCATCTCCACTCCATCTTTTGTTATCTCTAACGTTGGTATTCTTCTAACTGGCTTTATCGTAAAATGGTAATAGAATAAGGCCGATGTACTATCTCTCTTATACTTCTATTATTAAGAGTGATCTACAATGTTCCGAGTCAGGATTTCTATAATCATATGTGTCTAATAATTAGACTACTGATTTTCTTAGCTGATGTAACTCTCGAGCTTCCTTTTCTCTCTCATCTTTTAAGTAGGATTAAACTATCTTTCAATCTGCAGCTCAGGGTATTAGCTATTACATTAACCTTTCATGGACGACCTCAGATATCCATGTCATGATATTGTAATAATTCAAGCCTTTGTTTGTGACATGGACTCAATTTTTTTTTATCGATGTGCGGGAGTCTCCTATGACTGTAAGAATGTCAACTTATATGTTGTATGGATAATATTTAAAAATCTTAAGTGCGTTCATAATGCAACTAATTCTGGATCATAGGTTGAACAATTTCTTTCGTGCTTTCTTAGTTGTCTTTAAACATAAGCAATTATTTTTCCTTGTCGTTTTGTCACTTGCAGCATCAATACTTGGCTTATCTTAGTGCACATGTGTACTGGAACTTCCTGTAACTCATATGATCTCGAATATCACTTTTGACTATATTTCCCGTTCCTTAGCCATGATAGGTGCCACTTTCTTATGGAGGGCATACAATGTTCTAATGAGACTGTTGTTAGATGATCATTTCTTCTATAATATTGAATCTAGGTTACTATGCTTAGGTCGAAGCCTTCTTCCTTATTTCCTCAGCTAGTCTTTCGTTGTGGTACTTAGGGGAGACGCTCTGACTCTTGTAAAACTGTGAGCTTATCACATTGCATACTTGACGGAATTTTCAATCATCTTACTCGCTTATATTTATCCTTAGTTACTTATCTTTGTGCCCTTGTGCTCGTATGGTTACTTCTGAACACAAATTCTGATTTTATGCCCAGTGGCACTCTCTTTTATTTCCGTAACACTTATACGGTACCTTAAACTATACCTACTCCTATCTGAATATTTCTTAATGATTAGAATCTCATATCTGCGAGACTGAATTTCCTATGTTGGGTTCACTACGTTTATCTTGCATAATCTGCTGATTTATCTGTGACCTTTTTTCTAGCCATAACTAGGCTCTTCCTGAATCAACTACTAACTACTCGTTGGTCCATTCTCATATCTATATTCTGCATAACCTCTCTTGGTTTATATATTTTGCTTAACTAACATCTCGCACTGGCTCCTTATGCATCAAGTATTCATTCGTACTAATTTATCAATTAACATCTTTGCCAAGAACCCTTACTACCACTTCCCAGCTTTGTTCTTACATAACATTCTATGGTCGTGGCATATCTATAGGATCTGAATAAATGCAATTTCATTCCTTTTCGCCTTTTTACAGTGTTCTTCCTTTACCATTCTATATTTACCTGAACCACTTAACTCTAACTTAATACCATATCACACAATCTCCCCCCCCCCCCCTTAGGGGAGACTAACATTTAATTCTCTGAAGTTTTACCTGTAGATGTTTTACCTTTTCATCTTCGGTGTCTTTTCACATTTTCAATAACCAATACTCATCTTGCGGTAACCCTTCTATACCAGGTATAACTGAATTTCATGCGCACGAGAGTGACAGCTAGTGTAACTGGCATACTTAGTCCCTTAATCTTAACTTTGTAGATAGCGCTTAATTTAGGGAAGCATCCTCCTGAATGACCTTTAAATGTTATTCTTCTGTTGTCCATTCCATTATTGTTGAAACGTGGTCTCTGAAATTCTCAAGATATCGACTATTATCGAGTCCTCCAGTCTCTAATTCATGTTCGGTTTAGCTTATTTGCTAGCCCATACTGATTTATGTTACTCTAGAGGTCTAACTTCCTTCTGGTAACCACGTTGGAGTCACTAATTCTTTTCCCGAAATGAGGATATGACTTTTTAGATTATACTCTTTTATAGTATCAAGGAATGTCTCCTATTGTCTTTTCCTTCACTTGACTATAGACTATGTCATCCTGTCATATTTTGACTTATCGTTACCACCCATCTATCACATCTTATTCATAACTCTTCACTTATTATTTTCATATTCTCCTGCTATGTTTCAGTCTCTTACCTTATTATGAAAAACTTCAATAAAAAATTCTTTCGCTTTTAGCTCCCCTTTCTTCATCTCACTGGCTCTTTGGGTCACCTAACATTCTCTCTTTACTAGGGACGAGAGTTGTACTAAGGTAAATATTTATCCCTTCTACGATCCTAATGCCTATCTTCTAAACTTCTGAATATTCTAGTAATCATATCTGACTACACTTTCTAGAGTGCACCACCTGGGTGTCTCACAAGGAGAAATATTATCACATTTTTTCAGTATCCTTCAGAAATGTCAACTAATGCTAACAATCCGTTCAACGTTTGGGTTACTCTAACCCCAGTTCGATCCTAAAATCCCATCCTTCTCTTAAACTATATTTGTTAGCCCCCATAAGGCATAACTGAGATGGGTGCGGCCAATTCTACATACACTATTGAAAGTGAACTCACAATGCTTATATTTATCTGCCTAAATTGTAAATACCGATAATCTTCACTAACTGAGCACCTCGTACCCTTGTTCACCTTGCTTCTTCTACCTATTGAAACTTATACTTTTACCTTCTGATACTCGCATGTCCTTCTATTCACGGGGTGTGTTAGATATTTCCATCTTAGGGTCTTAAGAAGGAAATTTTCACATCCAATATGCACGATCTGATAGGGCCTAAAACCGGGCCATGTCGTCAAGAACTCTCTCTCTAGTAGTTCCCTTACCTGCTACTGTATTAGCCCTCTATCTAGTTGTAGTCTTTCTAATTACAAGAATCTATGTATCATTAGCAAACATAAGTCCTAACTCAAACTCTTATGACTCAGCTCTATAGCACGATTTGGATTTGAAAGAAGGGTAATAGACTCCTAAATTACCTGTAACCTTCTGTTTATATAATGTGGTGCACAACACACTTATAAATAAGACTCTAATAGGCATGACTTATAGACTCCCATAGGACAAACCTGCTCTGATATCAAGTTTATCACACCCAAGCTTGGGTACGCTTGGCTGGTACCTAGTTCCTTACTAGGCCTGAGCGAACCAGTATGAAATAATGTACCTAGTATGAAAGGAGACTGAAATAACTAAAACTGAAACTGAACTGATATACGGGATATACTGAAAAATAATCTGATAAGTCAATAATAATCTAGAATCGTACTTACTTGTCTTCGTCTCCTAGTCCCTGAATATTATAATAGCAAACTAGCTAGCCTAATATAAGACATCTAAATATGTGTGAATATCCCCGAAGGCAAATGCATAACCCCAAAGGCAATTGTATATGTATAGCCCCGAAGGAAAATGCATAGCCCCAAAGGCAACTGTATATGTATAGCCATGAAGGCAAGCGCACATGTATTTAGCCCCGAAGTCGAGTGTGTAATCGAATAGCTCTGAAGGCAAGTGTAATGATATAGCCTCGTAGGCAATATGTAACTCTATATGCTCTATAGTCATGTATGCTATTGTAACCGGCCACGTATAAGGCTCGGTATACCTTTCACCAACTTTAAGCCGGGATAACTCTCACCAACCATAAGGTTGAGATAACTCTCACTAGCCTCAAGGCTAGGACAACTCTCACCGGACATATAAAGCTTGGGATAACTATGTATGTATGCTAACAATGAGGTGTATCAATATGTATACCGATCCTCTGCTCTTTCTAGCAACACGAGGCTAATATATAATAATCATGGACTATCGGTTAGGGAGAAGCTAAGACATGAAAAGATATAGTTTTAAAAAAGACATACGACTATTCGACGAGCTCTTCTTCTATACTCTTCTTCCATGCTCTAGTACGTATTTATTCATTCCAATAAAAAGAAGGGAATAGCCTCAATATGCCTTATCACAATATGCCCAATAACCACGTTGAACTAGTCTCGTCGTACCTTAATCTACAACAATGATAATAACACTATCGTTAAGCTACAAAAGATACAACAAATGAAAAGCTTATTTTATATTCAAATGGGCAACATCTCCCTTGTTTTTGTCACATTTCCCACATCCTATATTGCAGCAATAACCCAAACAATAACCAATCGATATACAGAATAAGACCAACACAATAGTACATCGAGCATCAAGCTCAGTTTATATCTAATGAAACTATATTTTCAAACCCTTCCCCCTTCTGTTTTTCAGGAAAATATTGATAATAACAACATAATATACTCAGGTTATTCCATCAGTTTTCTAACCATAAAACGCTGCAAGAACACCTCCCAAACAGTCCAGAAATAAAATACAAAAGTACTTCAATCGATTTCTGAGTATCTTCCACAATTTTCTCATCTAATGAAAACTACCAAGATCAAACAATCTTAAGCACAAGTAGAAATATGAAAATCTTACCTTACAAAGAATGAATAACTTGTCCACCAAAGCTTTCTTCAACCAGACAAACCCTTAATGTGACACCAACATGGTAGAAGCACATTCCGCTACATTTACGAGGTTCTTGATGTTATATTTAGGTGGTTTACCTTATAAATAACTCTTAAACCTTTGAGAGATCTTAGAGAGACTTTGGAGAGATATAGGGTGTGCTCTAGGTTAAAAATGAGAGAAAGAAGGACTCCCACCATTTTTATAACATAAGGATAAGCTTACACCGCCTAAGTGGGTCCCTAAATGGTCTGCCTGTGCAGTCTCATGAAAACGCAAATCTCACTCTACTCTATTGCATGACAAAGGTTTAATCAATTGGAAACTAGACTTATAGACCTTTAATTTTGTGGGTGGATCAACCCGTAACTCCAAGTATATTGGGAGAAAAGCTTAGTGACATTAGACCCAAATTTCAGTAAAATTATGAACGTAACTTGCAATAACTTTTGCCAACTTTTGTTTTACAATTTGTTTGACATCAAAACTTAACATACACATATTACATGATATGAGTACTTTAAAACAAAACCTCTTTAGCATATTAATTACTCCTAGGCTTACCCCAAAAGTACAGGTTATAACATCTTTGATTCGTTTAGCCTCCAATCCTAACGATACTTCCTTAACACCTGTTTTAACCCATCATTATCTTTGTAAAGTTCTTAAACTCTTCGTCTTATATTGATTCACTTAAGACGCATTCTAATATGAAAGTACATAGTGTAACAAGACCCTTGTAGTCCTGTCATTCCCGGTCCCCGTGCATAGCGGGAGCTTAGTACACTGGGCTGCCCATTTTTACTGATTTATTCATTCTTTTAGGTATTACATTATGCATATGGTGCATCTTGTCTTACTTGATCTACGAGATTGGTATTTTAAGGAAATTGATGGATTCTAGGCTTTATAAGGTCGGTTGATGATATATTGACCTCTTAAGATTTGGATCAAGATGTTGGTCATGGGAGGCTTGGACCCAATGAGATCCGAAGGATCTCGTATTCTAGATGGTTTATCGACTTAGCGGTTCTCCATGAGTCACACACAGTCCCGGAAGCTATGTGTGTGTATGAGGCATATTGCATTGCATTGCATTTCAATTCTTATTCCTTGATTGATTGTTGGGTTGGCTTTTACCTGATCCTCTAACTATTAGATTAATTCTTTTCTTGATTACTTGGCTTATTTGACACTTTATATTTTGTACTTGGCTAATACTTCGGTCTTGAGATAAGATTATCGATAAGGTAAAAGAGGACTTTTCTATTTACTTCATCACTACTTTTTTCATTGTCAGTCTATGAGATAATTGAGTACATGTGCTTCGCATACTCAGACTATACTTACTGCATTTATTGTGGTATAGATTAAACTCTGAGTACTAGTGGGTTGTGTGGATCGGAGTGAGTCCGAATTGATTACATTCAGAAGATCGTGGTGAGCTGCCTAACTGTCCCGCGTTACCCTTCTCCTCTATCCTTTATTTTCTTGTACGCCCTTGTATTATGGCAGTTTATAACTAGATTCAGACTTGTACTTTTATGTTATTAGAGGCTCTTGTACTATGACACCAATCTTGGGTGAATTTCCATTTTTTTCAGTACTCATTATATTATTATTTAGTATTATGGATATTCAGGTCTCTCTTTACTACCCCTTATTACTTTATCGTATTGTAAACTATTTTGGGTTGGCTTAACTATCTGTTGGAAATAGGTGTCATCGCGACTTTTGGAATTTGGGTTCTGACATCTATAAATAGTGGAAAATACTCTATACGTTCACTTTTACTTGTCAACTATACTAAAAATAAATACACTTTTACTTTTCCACTTTATCATATTAAGAGAAAGAAAATTCATCATGAATGTATAATTAGACCCCTCCCCCCACCCGACAAGAAAAAGAAAAACAATTCAAGCCCAAGTGTCCGTTTTATCATATTACCGGACATAATTTTTTAAAAGTCAGAGGAGCTGTAAGGATGGACAAGGCTCCTAACTTCAGGATCAGACAAGCAAGAGGAAAACGAAGGACAAAACTGCAAGAAGAAGATGGAGTTGCATGTAGAAGAAAAACAAAGACAGACAATACAAAAATGAACCTGATTTTTTGCACATATTGATAGTTATTTTTTGCTGGACTCTTGGTAGTACCTTCATCATGAATGTATTATTAGGAATATTCTAGATTCCATTCTGCAAATCTTATTCTGTATTACATATCCTTACTTGGTTTATATTTTCTTACTTGTAGATATACCTCTTAATGGGCTTCCTGTTTTGTGTATGTTTTCCATAATAATTCCTTGTTCTCTTCTCTGTCAATATTGTATAAATATAAATAATTGCAGATCAATGGAATCAAGTCTTGTGATGGTAGAACAATTTTATGTTATCAAGAGCCATAGCCACACGGCAAATATTTTTTGGAGGGGTTTCAGAAGCATTTGTTTTACCTTCTTCAGTTTCTAATATCGAAATCAACTCCTCAACTCCTCAACCAGTGATTCTCTATCCATGGAAACTTGACCTCTTGTCTAAACCATTCAACAATTATCTACAATTTCACCATTAACCACATCTCAATCCCACCCTGATCCAATGATTCATCCACTTCAATGTTACCCCCCACGATTCTACACGCGCTCGGAAGTGTATCTAGTCGATTTAAGATCTGGCAACCCAAGGCCCTTCCCAAGGGTCATGTATGACTTATACGAGCATTAAGAAGGTATACGGAATATTGCAAGTGAAGTGGATTAAAGAAAACACATCTCGGCAAAGTTTGGCCAAGATTAGGTGATACGCTAAGCATTCTGCCCCACAGAAGTCGATCCGCTTCGCGGATCAGTCCCCCATTTTCCTCTTCTCACTGCCTCCCATATGTGTTGGGTTCTGCGCCTGCAGATGGTGTTCTCAGGTGCAGAACTGGCCGCATGTCAGGGGCGGTGAAAGTACTATTTATAGCCTTAAAGCGGTGGCAGCCCATTTTCATTCCAATTTCGACCATCACTCTTCCAATAGTCTCTCAAACATTCCCCTAGGGTTTCTATATCATAAAGGAGCCATCACACATCAATTCAAAGGCAACTCTTCCATAGATCATCATTAAAAAGCCTGGGAATCCTATTATTGGCAAGACTGAGTGAAGGGCTTCTTTGAGCTTGAAGGAGAATTGAAGCTACAAGTTTTCTTGGTTATTTTAAGGTAAGATGTTTATGCTATTGATAATCTTAAACCTATCATAGCGTTATGGAGAATTATGGATAAAAGAAACTTGTGATAAGTTGGGCTAGAACTCCATGAAGGAGGTTCAATGAGTCTTGGGTAGGTCTTGAGTAACTTTGATATGATCATGGCTTGTGATTGAAGATATGGTATTAGAAGTTATGGATTGTGTTGTTGTTGTTATGGTTATTGTTGATGGGGTTGTTGTTGGTTCTATTAGTATGGCGTTGAAGAGGAATAGATAGCATGGGTGGTAGCCAGGAGCATGATAACTAGGAAAGTATGCATCCTAGGTGTTCGTTGAATTGTCCCAGTGAATCAATTCTTAGTTTATTGATCTTATCTTGATCAAAAACCTCTATATTGTGTAGATAATCACTCGCAAAGCGTACGGGGGTTCGTGAGACATCGTTAGCTAAGCAATACATGTATGTTAAGGCTAATCTTTCATTCTTTTGACATAATCCAAGTAACAAAATGTAAATGTAATGTTATCTCATAAATGATTCTACTCTTAATAGTTAAGGATTTCCTTGTTATTCATTCCTATGAAATTTATTTCAAAACATGTCTAAATATGCTCCTATTGAGGAATATGATAAAGATGTTAATATTCATAACGTAATCGGAGGATGAACGACTATAGGTCACTCCGAAAGATGTTCTAATGATCCTAAGAGGCTATTCCTGCATTATACGAATATATGTAAACTTATGATGATGATGTTCATGTATTTACCACCAAGCTACATTCGGTCGGGCAGTTATGCATTTACCTCTGGTTAGGCAAACATATTATTTACCACAGGGCTATGACTGATTGGTCAGTTACCACCAGTTGGGCAGTTATGTATCGTTATTTACTATTGGTTGGCCAGACATGTTATTTACCACCGGGCTACGACCGGTCAGGCAGTTATCACCAGTTGGACAGTTACATATATCATTATTTACCACTGGTTGGACAAGCGCATTATTTACCACCGAGCTATGGTCGGTTGTGCAGTTACCATTGTTCAATTAGGTAGGCGAGAAGTTGGTATATCAATATTGAATAAGGTTATAAGATAAGGACGAGCATTATGTATGTTGTGGTCCTCAGTGACATTTCAGAGCTTCAGGTTGATTCGTATATCTCTTTCTCTTCTATGACTCCTTATTATTATGTTTGATTTCTGCCTTACATATTTCGTATATTATTCTTACTGACGTCCCTTTCTGGGGCACTGTATTTTATGTCGCGCAAGTTCATGTAGGCAAGGAAAGGATTTGCCTTTGTAGATCGCCTACAAAGTTCACCTTTTGTTGGTGAGATCCACTTCTTTCTGGAGTATTACTGAGTTAGGGTTGTGCCTATATTTATATTTCTTTTGTATTTGGGGTATGTCATGGGCCCTATCCCGGCTTATGTAGTATGTCGACATTCTCCTAGAGGCTTTGTAGACTGGTTCCGCATTGTACAGTTTTTGGCATGGCCTTATTGGCATTGGTATGTATATATATGTTAGGTTGGGATCTTCTGCTTACAAGATTTCATAACGGGTTATTTCGTAATTATAAATATGTGGCCTTATTGGCCAGACAATTGTGTGTTTGTGTAATTATATCCAGGTGGTTCACTCAAGCCGTCCAAGCATCGGGTGCTGGTCATACCCCCAAGGTTGGGGTGTGACAAACTTGGTATTATAGTAGGTCATGTCTTAGGGAGTCTACAAAGTTGTGTCTAGTAGATTCTTGTTTATGGATGTATTATGCACCACATTTATAAACAGGAAGCTACATGATATTTAGGATTGGTTACATTTCTTTCTGATCCAGATCATGTGATACAACTAAAGTTTAATAAATTGGATTCTTAACCTTTTCTTTGTTTTAGATACAGCGATGCCTGTGAATCGAAGAGTTTCGCCTATCCACACGGGAAAGGCAGTAGCTGATGAGGGTGCAAGTAGAGTACCACCTATTAGTGAGGGCCAGAGTAATGCCCAGAGTGTAGATATGATACCCTCACAGGATCTGTTGAATCCCCCAGCCCCGGAAGAGCAGATGATGGGACCAGTGCCTCCAGCCCCTCCGTTTGAGACTTATTATGAGGACATGAATATGCAGAGCGCAGTACGGTTACTAACTCGATTAGTGGCCGCTCAGGCCCAGCATCAGGGTGTGGTTATTGGATCTTATAATAGGGCAGTTAGTGCGAGGGTTCGAGATTTTATCAATTTGGATCCTCCGGTGTTTATGGGGTATTACCCGAATAAAGATTCGCAGAACTTCTTGGACCAAATGTATCGAACATTGTAGGTAATACATGTTATAAATAGCGATGCAGTGGAATTGGCTTTGTATAAGAGGGTTAGACCTGCTAGCCAAACTAAGCACTATTGGAATAACCCTAGGCCCTCAGCAGGCCCTAAATTTAGTACTCTCTCTCAGTCCCAGAGGTCACAGTGTGATAGATTTGCTTATTTTAAATCAGGCCATAGTTCCAGGGCTTCGGGTTTTCAGCATCGGAGATGATCGAAACTGTGAAGACCACCTCCTCCACGATGTGATCAGTATGGTAGGACCCATTCTGGGCTATGTCATTAGGTCTCCAATATACGTTATACTTATGGGGATCCTGATCATTTTATGCGGAATTTTTCGAAGAGGAACTATGGTAATATGGCTCAGCCAACAGGGTTAGTAGCAGCTTCATCATCTTTAGTACATCCTGTGGTTGGTAGGGGATGAGGTAGGGGCTGAACATCTGGCCCTAGCGGTAACCAATATCGCAATTATGCTCTAATAGGACGGCAGGAATAGGAGGCACCTAACGTTGTGGAAGGTATGCAGGCGGTCCATTCATTCTTCTTGTAATTTTTATGTATTGATTGTTTCGTGTTTTACTTCTACATATACCACCCTATGAATACATCAACTATTAAACGTAGGGTATGAATAACGTAATTATGCTTAAGGGGGTACTATGAGTAGAGGTACGGATGTGGTATGCCAATGTTGTATTGTAAATGGTGTTATGTGACCCTATAGGGAGATAGGTATGTTTTTCGGCTACGTGACATATCGAGATAGCCTTAGACGTCGTAGTAACCAATAGCTCTAATGACATTTTTTACAAAGGAGCAAGGTACGATACTTTTGCGCAGGCATAGCTTGGCTAGAAAGGGAAAGAGCATTGAATGCCCTCCCTTCTCACACCACAGTTGTGCCATCAGACCACCATACCCAAGTGAGGTCGCCCCTCCTTTGTACTATGCTTTTCCTGACAACATTTATGATCCCTTATCCGATTTGATTTTAAATTCGGGGTTTCTATTGGTTGAGAGCTTTTTTAGAGGGAAATTTCCCCACAATCTTGTTCTCCCACACCGATTGATAGAGGTTTGCTAGGGTTTCATGTTCACCTATAAATACATACCATTCTCCTTTGATTTAATGGTTCAAAACTTGAATCTCAGGCTTTTACATTGTTAAGAGTCATTTTAAGCTAAATTCGACTAGTTATTACTTAAGTTGGGATTCAGACCTTTGGCTGAACCCAGATTTAGTATAATTAGTCCTTAAAATACTAAAATCCTCCCTTTTTCATGTGATTTGTGAGACCGAGATCCCCAGAGTGAAGATTCGAGCTCTAATTCGATCCCTGGTCTGCCTTCACACAAGGTAAACTTACTCCCTTTTTAAATTTCATGCTTAAATTTCCCTACATGATTCGTTATATGTGTTATATGACTGTTTAAGCATGTTTTAGTTAAGATCCATGGATGTTTGTATTTATTAGGTTAATAGTTAGCATATTTTGATTAGTAGAAGTCACTGTGTGTGTTCTAGTGTGTTTAGGTCACTATTGGCATTTGTTTTGATGTTATAAGCATGATTAGATAGAAAAAAATTCACCATGTTGGTTTAGGATTAGCTAATCATGTCTAGGCTGCTTTGAACCACAAAATAAGGTTAAAATATTGGTTAGTTAGATCACATATGAGACTGTTAGAGTGGTTTAAGGTTAAATTATACATGAGTTACTTGAAGTAATGTTCGAATGATGATTGAGGTTCATTTTTAGCTATGAATATATTGTTGATATGCTCTGATATGTAGACTAATATGTTTAGCTTGGATATGTTGTTAGTGTCAAGTCTGTCACCTAGACTTGGTTTAAATATGTTCATGTGGGTTTGAAGTGTCTTGATTAATATGATTAGTTACAAGATGCCTAATAAGCTAATTTGAAACTTGTTTAGATGTGTGTGTGCTGTTAACGTTTCCATATTGATTTAGGCAAGAATGAGTGCATACCATGTCTATGATTTATACATGCCCTGCTTATCCTAAATGTCTGCTTTGTCTAATCCGAACATCATAAACTTAATTCAAGGATGTTTGAAGTCAAAATCAGTATAACAAGGAATTATCTTTACTTGTGTAGTTTAACTGAGGTGTTTGGCTACAGTTTTTATGATTCTGTGTTTCATTAGATCAGGGGATAACCTTTATACCTAATTTAGAACATGTATGAGCCTAGGGATGACTTAAAATCAATTGTTGTGTATTGGTCATTAGGAATGGAAACTTGTTTAAACTCTGATTCACATATACACTTGATTAAGAGTGGTATAAGTCTATGATAAGGTTAAAATGAACCCCAAAATGATATGTTGTTGCTGCTATGCTTGGTTCCTAACTCATAGCATGACTATCTCTTGCCCAAAATGATTCACCTAGTTCTTGGACTAATATGTTACTTGTTTGACTGTTTGTTTAGCCCATGTTGCAACTTGTTCTACTCATATTGTTTAGCCTGGGCCAAGTAAAGATAAGAAGGATATTGTTAATTGTTTCCAGTCTTAATATTGGATTATCTGATTTCTGCATGAGTGATTAAGTCAAGTAGGGTCAAGTTATAACGATTATTTGGGCCTCCTTACCTTCAATTGTATATTTTCGGGGTGTTAAGACCTTCTCCGAGGGATCACCATAACCCTTACCTTGACTCTGGTTTAGATAGAATTTTTCATAAACCATTTCACACTGGTTTTCCTAATTTACCTATAAATTAGGCTGCGACTCTAAAAATATTATCCGACTTAGAGGACCATTCATATTCTTAGTAGCTTTTATGCATTTACCAGCATAAAAGTAAACCGTAACAACATCCATTTGCAATTTCCACAATAAAATCTTCTTCTCCATTGGAGATGATATATTCTGATGTGTGGGGACCGGCTCCAATACAATCTATTGATGGTTTTCACTACTTTCTCATTTTTGTCGATCATTTTATGGAGCATGTCGGGTTATATCCCATGAAAAAGAAATTTGAAGTTTATCATACTTTCCCAAAATTTAATATCATGATTGAAAACATCTTCCAGAAATCCATTGCTTCTGGTGGAATTTCGCACTTTCTAACTCCTCCACGCACGCCTGAACATAATGGTACTATTTAACGTCGTCATCGTCACATTGTCAAAATGGGTACTACTCTTCTTCATGTTGCCAAACTTCCTCTATACTTTTTGTCTTTTGCCTTCTAGACAGCTGTCTATCTCATCAATAGGATGACAACTCCTTTGCTTCATAACGAGTCACTGTATTTTCGTATATTTGGGAATAATCCAAATTATCGAAAACTTTGAGGTTTTGGGTGTTTATATTATCCATGGTTGCATCCTTATTGTCAAAATAAATTGGAGCCTTATTTAAAATCATATGTCTTTGTGGGATACTCAACTAATCAAAGTGCCTATACGTGCTTTGATCCCTCAACATCTAAGAATTTATCTCTTGACATGTCGACATCATAGAGCAAGGGTTCTCTTTCTCCATTTTGGCATCTATAGCTTCTTGACCTATAAAGATACACTTTTATCATAGGCTCTTCACTTTATTCTTTCTACATTCCCTTCCTCCTTTAATGGCCACTCATAACTCTACAAATACAAATATTTCTTGCTACTTGGCACCACCTAAAAATAGTCACTCATCAAATGAGTTAGGAAGAATTTCATCAGAACATGGCTCATCATCTGGTGTAATTACCAACCATAGTCTCATGAGTGCACCTCATATAGCCTCCACTTCCTCACTTGCTATTGTTCAAGAAGCCACTGTTACACCAACCAAACCACTCAATCCCAAAATGTTCCACTAACACACCCCAATATTAGGGGGTGTGGTCGGCACCCGGTGTCCTAAGGCCCGAGCGTACCACTCATGATACTTGTAGCATACTCAACAATACATGGGCCGACAAGACCTCTGATAAATGATTACCTGATCAAATGACACAACCACCTGCACGCAGAAAAGACCCAACATACATATATACAACAAGGTCGATAAGGCCACACAAGACTACTATATACAAGACGAATGTCTACAAGCCTCTAGAGAATACGTCAACAACATCTGGTTGAGACAGGGCCCCACTATACCCAACTATGTACATATATGCAATTACCATACCTATCGGCTCACTAAACATCTCCGAAAAATATGAGTGTGACACCCTTCAACTAGGTCAAGACACATATTGTGAGGGATCGTCTGTATCTCTATCTGTACCTGCGGGCATGAAATGCAATGTCCTAGGAGGGGATGTCAGTATAAAATAATGTACTAAATATGTAAGGCATAAGTAAACGTAAGTAAGAGCGTCAATGAGTAAAGAAAACTTAAAGAAACAACATGTAACTCAGAATTGTCGTTGAGGACCATATTGTACATAAATGGAATATAATTGTGTATATAATGTCATAGGCTTCTGTGAGTAATTTAATCAATATCATATATGTATATCTGCGTATATAACTTCATAGGCCTCTGTGGGCAATATAATCAATATCATATATGTATAGGTGCATATATAATGTTATAGGCCTCTCTGGGCAACATCATCAATATCATATATATATATATATATATGTGTGTGTGTGTGTGTGTGTGTGTGTGTGTGTGTGTGTGTGTGTGTGTGTGTGTGTGTGTGTGTGTGTGTGAACTATTTGAATAATGTGCCTACTTTGTAAGCCTGTCAGAGTGACATAAGGTTGTTGCACCTCTGGCTATACTTATGTAGATAAAATATCATTTTACCTTTCTATATGAGTTAATACGAAAGATAACACTTACCATTCTCTTAGCTTTCGGAAACCAACAAGCAACAATGTTACATCAAGAAGAAAGGACTTTATAAAGTATGTGAATTTCACCATGATAAAGGAACAAACAAGATTCGTATGATTTGTTATACGAATAATGGACGTGCGTCTTATACACCAATTTCATCAAGAATAGAATTTGAATACGGAACATTTATCCTTTGACGTTTTATTTATGATCATGCCGATAGAAAAAAGGGTAATCCTTATATACCTTGTCGAATAAGCTATTTATGTTCCACAAGCCTTTATGAATGATACGATCGATTGTCAACATTATATGAAGGGTGTGTATCAATACCGGATTCATATCTTATAAGAAAGTTCATTTGGACATTTCATCGAACAACTTAAGTACATGAAGTTCTTGAGCCTGTCCATAATGGAAACTCATCCAAACAACACCACTATTTCCTATAAATCTTCTCTATTAACTTCACAACTTAGATAGAAAGATTCAACACTTGTGTCTTCACTTAATCTCAACCAACAACCCCAACCCCAACAAACAAGGAAACACAACTTCATGTTACAAGAAATAATTCTTCAAGGCCATGCTTACCTAACTTCTATAACTTGCAAGTTATTTTCATCAAGGAATCAAGATAAGTTAGGATGAACTAACTAACACATAAGAGTGGTGTAATACTTAACTTAACCGGCAAAGAGGTTTCCCACAATAAGCTTCAACTCAATCTCAAAGAAGCTCACGACCTTGCCAAGCCAACTAAAGAGGATTTCAAGGTGTTCTTGATTCTTGGAAGGAGAAATCACCTTAGATACATGTAGAGATGTTCTTCAATGATGGAGAGGGATTTAGAGAGTGTTTGGGAGGATTGTAGAGCTCAAGGGGTCGAGAAATAACTTAAAGTGAAGCTGCCCCGAAGTTATCTTAAATAAACCAACTCCACCGCCTCACATATGTGGCACATATGCCACCGTATATGGTGGCAGTGATATGGAGGAAAGGTGACTTTGGTCCACGGCCAGATCTATGATGCGGAATGGCATCCGCAATGCAAAACGCTTAGCGTATCACTGAATATTCATCAATCTTATTTGAGTTGTATTTCCTTTGGTCCTATTGATTTTTAACCTTCCATAGACCCTCTTAACATATATCTATACCATAAATGACCCTTGGAATGTAGCTTGAGTCATTGGAGCTTAAATTGATTAACCATTCTCTCAAATGTGCACGAAACAATGGGTACAAGTCAGAATCTTTTGATATGCTTTCAATCTTGTCCCACGACCTTCCTTATCCTCTCATGGCATCATAACTCCTTTCATCTTACATTAGCTTGACGTGACACACTCAACGTAAGGATTGCAAACACGATGGGCTTAGCGGTTTTTAAACTCTTACTTCTTTGGGTTTCAACTCAATTGTTCCTTAATCTTCTCAAGGGAACCCTTTTCTTTATATTAGGATCCAGGACTTATGGTTTATTTGATGAATGAATTATGGGATGTAACATCATTCCCCTCTTAAGAACATTTATCCTCGAATGTTGGGGCATCACTACTCGGGTAAAGTCTTTATATATAAGCAGTCAGCTATTATCACTATCGCCTCATGGGGTTACATAACAATATCAGTCTATCATCGACCTCACATAGTCATACATCCCTTTTAAAATATCACTTAGTAACTGTATTTTATTCGAACTGTTGAATCTCAAAATCTAGACTGTCTTTCCGTCCCTTGTTACAATTTTCATCTTAAGATGAGACATACATGATAGAAATTTATAGGCATAGAGCATAAGTAAAGACGTAATGAAACGTCATTGTACGATGATCATCATAGGCTAGGGTTTTTGAAAATCATAGGGTTATTCGAGTTCATTTCTTCTTTTGTTCTCCCCTTCCATCTCTCTGTTACATTTTTATACGTTCATTCCTTACTATATTTGCATCATCATACTTGAAGACATAAATTATGGACAAGTCGCTGGTCCTGAAATTTCTTCACTCCGCACATTCCCTTCCATGACATGTATAGTTAAGAATATACTTTATTTGTCTGGCATTGCGCTTCTCGACCGAGTTTGGATACTACGGTTGTGAACATTTCAGGCATAATCTTCCTTTCTTGTCAAGTTTTATCCTGCTTCTACCGATGAGTCCTTTAAAACAACCTACCAATACTCTGAGCATTTTCTCATAGCTTACTACCTCTAATCTGATACCGTTACCTCGGGTCACTTCTTTTTTTTCATTATTTGATAAAAGTCTTGTTCATCTTCTGTACACAACGCATGATACATCGACCTGGTGATACGTCGCATAATAGTTATCAATCCTTAGATGATTAATCTAAATTCCATACGTTCACTCATAGCTAGTATCCAGTGGTTTGAACCTTAGTTTTAATTGGTCCCTTGGGATGGAGATGGGATTAATCCTGGACATCTAAAGCCCCTTTCGAATTAGTGTCTCCAAAAGTTGTTTGTCATAATGATAGCACTTATACCATGGCTCGAGAAAACTTTAGGGTGAAATGTCAGTCAATTTAAATTGCATATGCGGTCTTAGTTGTCACAATGCAACTGACAAGTCATTTGGGCATTAATCTCCCGGATAGGAATAACTTATGATGATAGTGAGATAGCTCATAACGATCCCCAAACCAATCATTAGTCCTTATGTAAGGCTTCAACTTTGAGGATGCATCTTCGTATGTGTTTACAATCAATATCCCAATTCTCCAATCGTAATAAGGTTCCCATAAATACCTTTATTCCACTTAATGTTGTCTCTCGGTAATTTGTGACGGATGGATTGTTACAACGTGCTTTGTATTTGTGTCCTTGTAGTTCCCATTATAAGGAAGGGCTCTATTGCATTCTACTTCCAAGAATTATCATCACTTGGCTTCTATTTCTACTAACTAGTTGTTACCTTACTCTTTCCTTTAGCCTTTATATTCATGTCCTTAGTAACGGTGCTTAACCATATCGTCAACTACGTCCTTGTCCATTATGTTGGAACCCTTGTCTCCTATAATGTCTCCTCTCTGAATGCTCTATTAACGTTGCTATGTAATGTGGATTAGGCTCATCTTTCCTTAATTGTGTCCCATACTTGTTGAAGTATCCTCTCTTGATGTGTATCATTCTTTTACTATTTACCTTACTTTCTCCCTTTTTTGTTTGAATGTTGGTAACACGACCTCTAGTTCCCTTGACGTCCTCTCGCTTTAATCAGTATTACCTCTTAGGCATCTATTATTCTATTGGGTCTAGACTTGTGCCCCTTTGATAGCAACATGTACTCCATACTAGGAGCACAATACTCGACCCTTGTAACTTCAAGATTCTCTACTCATAATATTTGACTATTCTTTGGTTGGTAATGTCGTATATAGCCTTTTCTAAAGGAAAAACTTCAACATAATGGTATTGTTCTTCAGTATTTTTCACTCTATGGGTCGTCTTACTCTTTCCTCATCAAAGGATTCACCTCTGCAAGACGTCTATCTACCAAATTCACTGTGATCACCGTACTTAAGTTAACGCTTCCACTTTTATTGCTTGGCTCAGGTCCATTTTGTAACCAATGTTTGTGGACCTTACGTTACTTATATCATTCATCTTATGGAATTTCCAATCAGTTGACACATACAATATTTGCCATTATTCGCTTACCCTTATCCTTACTTCACCATTTTTATTCATTAATTCATTTCCTTGATGTCTACCTTGAACCCTTTGAGATCTATTGGACATTTTATCATTTCGTTATATGCCTATATCGGGCCTTATTCGTCATTACTTCCACTTACTTGTCCTTCAACGTCTTTCTGGTATTCGAAGAGGAACTAATGTTTAACATATCCATGTTGAAATTGTGGCCTGGCTTCAACTTACTATTGACTCAGTCTTCCCCTCTTAATGGGTATTAGATCCCCTCTTAACCTATAACTCGATCCTTTAACCTTTAAATTTCTAACTTGAATTCCTTTAAGAGGCCTTTGTATGTTTGTACTTCTTGTACTTATCACTTCTGGACATCAGGTTTATACTTTTGGCTGGAAGGATCTGAGTATCATTTACTCATTATGGCCCTTATCTTCAAGGTGATCATACTGTTGTGGGTTCCACCCTAATCCCGTTATCGGTATCCTCATCACTAAAATCCTTCCACCCTCCTATCCTTATGAGGAATGTCCTTCGGCCTCATTACTTTGTTATAACATTCCGCTCGCACCTACCAAATATTTGTCTACCACTTATAGTCCTCCTTCTGTCATGTCGTGATATTTATAGTAAACTACATTCATCCAGTTGTTCTCACCCGGTCGGCTCACAAAATCACACCACATAACTTTAAGCCATTATCACCTATTGTTGGAAATCTATAATATGTTGTTGCCACCCACACATGTAGTTGTTAACAATTAACAATGTACACTATTTTATTCAATTAGAGGAACTTACCTTGTGTAACACCTCGTAACATCGGGCATAAGAAGACTCTTAGGAAAAAAATCTTAGGAAAAATTAGAGTCGGAAGCTACTCTACGAAGTATGTTTTAAAGTGAGTTTGCAATAGGCCTCACTTAAACCGTGTTTATGGATAAATATATAAGGAATTTTGGAAGACTTTCTTAATGCAAATTGTAGAAATTTGAAAGGTCTTTCCATCCATATATGGCCCACATCAAACGGACTTCTGTGCAAAAAGTTATGTCCGGTTTGCTGAGGATGTGTAAAATGGAAATCCCGATTCTTATAGGATTAGGTTTTAAAGCCCAAGCTTTTATGATAACCTATAAATACAAACCTAAAACGTTTTATGTAAGGGTTTTCGACCAGAGCTCCTACCAAACACCTAAGGTGAGCTCTTATTCAAATCCCTGTGTCAATTATATTAAGTTAACACTAGATTAACGCCGAATCTTTATTTGGACTTGCAAGATTTTGGAAAATCCATTCAGGGTCGAATTTGGAATGAAGCTTTAGAATTTCTTTAAAAAGGTAATCCCCTCAATCATTAATGGATTATATGGAGTCATTATTATGTTCTAGACATTTAATGGTTGGTATAATCATGAAATAGGATTGATTTAGATGTACTCCATGAAACGCAAAACTGTAGTAATTTTGCTGTAGATTTTCCCTCCGACCAGCCAGCTTCATTTGGCGTTTCCAAATACTTTAACCTTTGGATCGAACCCAAATTGTACCTACATGGTCACAACATATAGGTATTATATGTGAACGGTGAATATCTGCGTTGGAGGTCTAGAGTAGTGTGGTTTGCTCTATGAAGAGTAGATACGAAAATCGGTGAAAACTCTTCTCAAGGTTTCAAAGTTCAAAGCTTTGGGTTCCTTCTTCACACGTTCAGACCTTTCTTCAAGTTTTGGAGTGAATAGGGTATGTATAGCTTCTATCCACATATGGTAATATCCATGTCCTTCCCCACGCTATATTTTGCCATGAAACACGAATTCTTCATAAGTTTAGAGTTTTATTCCATTATCATGATAACCCTAATGCATGTAGTATTATTATACGTCATGTCTATATTACAAGTCATTAATTGTATTCATGATAGGTCATTATGATTTTCATGAACCTGTCTGTAATCCATGAATAGCATACTTTCAATCCCATGAGTTCTTAAATACAAGTTCTAATTACTATTACTCAGTTTCCATGAATTTATACATGATTTTCATGATTTTCATAAGTTATATGATATATCTTTTCACATGTTAATCTATAACTACAAACCATGTTTTACGAGTTATTTTCATGAAATTCATGGGCTTACAAATCAACTATTTTCAAGTACATGTTTTTGGAGTTGCATAGATTACTGAGAAGGCTCAAGTAGCCTAAAACTATGTATGTCAGCGTAAGATAAGGGTAGCTCCGCCCAGAGGACGATACCTTCATATTATTGATTGGATTATTTTATGTCATGTTCATGTCTCATATCCTGGCAAGGTATGGGAGCGCTCTGGTGGTCAGGCTAGGTACCAGACTCCACGTACCCACGTGGTGATTTCATGTTATCGGTTATACTACTGCTCTCCCCACAAATATACAAATATATAGTTTACAGATTTTACACATGTTATTACATTCATGTTCATTTTCAGTTTCAATTTCATGTTCCTATTATATCATGCGTCTGCTTATTTTTTTAGTTGTTTTACATACGGTATAATTCAAATGTACTAACGTCCCTTTTCCCGAGGCCTACACTTCACGGTGCAGGTAGTGAGTTTCAAGATAATGATCTACACATTAGAACTTTACCTATATCAGCTATTGGTGAGCCTCATTTCATTCGGGGTGTCAGTTTAGTCATTTACATGTCATGATTTATAGTAAAGGTATGCTAGAGCGTTGTCCAGGTAAAGCAGTTTTGTAGACAGACTCATGTTCAGAGGTTTCATAGACTAGTTGAGTATCTCATAGCAGCATTGGTATTCAGACTTATTATGTTTTCAAATTATTCCACAGATCATATTTTCATACTATATTTTCAGCATCACATTTTACATGTTTTATCATTACTATAGCATGTTTTGATGCCATGTTGATTCAGCAAGCCATGTGGTTCACTCTCTCACATGCAGACACGCACCGAGTATCGTGTTTTGCCCAGGCCATGGTTCGAGGCGTGACAAAACTCAGTATCAGAGCCTAGGTTCAATTATCTTAGGGAGACTATTAAACCGTGTCCAGTGGAGTTTCCTTTATATGTGCCTGCGTGCCACACATATAAATGGTTAACTACCAAGACATTTAGGATTGTCTCACTTCTTTCATACTCTAGATCGTGCAATAAGATATATCCTTTCAAGAACTTTTCTAACTCGTGCCATGAAGCTTAGAGTAATAAGTAATATTCTATTCCTATGAAATTCTAGACGTATCAAATACTTAAGCGGCGAGAAGGAAATTCAAGGTCCAAGTAAGGATGACTACCTATTGAGGTATAATTGGGAAGTGCATGTTGGTAACAGATGAGACTTGAGATAATATCGAAAGTTGGACAAATGAGTAGTTATTATAGACTAGAGCATAACTCTTATCAGAAAGTACAAAAGCAGTTATCATGATTTATGGTTATCAGTTAACCTCAGTTACTGGTGTTTCAGTTAGCAGAGTTATGGTTATTTAGTACGCCAGTATTCAGTTATTTAGTACGCCAGTATTCTGATTTTCAGTGTATCCAGTTTCTTGTGAGTATACTGTGATGTGTATAATATGATATGATTTAAATTGTATAGAAAGTTCGGGGTTAGGTATTTTCATTTTTCATTTAAGACTGACGAAATTTCTCCTAAGTGTGATCCATATCTAGAGTACAGAAAAGATAGTATACGGCCGTAGAATAGGTCGGATATTAGGGAAGTTATAAATAACTGTATGTTTCACTTTAGTATTCAGAGCGGAATAAGAGAACATGATGCTAGCAGGTGCTTAACAAAGAATAGTAAGTAAGTTCTGAGTAGATACAATGCATTAGCAATTTCAGCAGAGTTAGTAGAGGTAAGATTTGACTTTATTGGTCAGATAAACACTAGTAAGTGGATGACAGTTTAAATACATCTTAATGTGTGTTAGAACCCAAGAGTTTAAGTTAAATTTGAGGTATAGTGACAGTGGGAGAAGAAAATCAGCTAAGCAGTAAGAGAGGAAATTACAGGAAAAAAAATAGTCTTTTAGAGTTATCAAAAAGGGGTCTCCCTAAGACTAACAATGTGAGTGAAGTTAAGTAGTTAAGACATAATATACTAGTAATTCATTCCATGTAAGAATTTAGTTTCCCATCCATGTAAGTAATTCAGTTCTCCCTAGTAAGGAAGATCACTCAGAAGTGAATCGAAAGATGAGTCGTCAGTGATGTAAAGTGAAAAGAATTGCAGAAGCTAAGGAAAGTTGGTCCCAATAAGAGAGAAGGATCCCCAAATATAAGATCTTAATTTTTGGACCCCGAAGATGGTAGAGTTGTTGTACGAAATAGAGCCAAATCCTCCTTAGTAATTGAGCAAAAGAGGAAAATAGTTTCATGACCCCTATCTATTACAGCTAAAGGAATGGGTTCACATACATAAATCCATGGCTTCCAAACAAGGGGGATATGTTGGTACTCTAAGTTGAGGAAAAATAAAATTATGTCTCGGATGTAGATAGACGTAAAGAGAGGGTTACGGTAGAGACACACAATTTAAATATTCTACCTACCCAAGCTCCACAAAAATGTATCATGACCTTGAGAAGGATTATTAATGGAATGACATGAAGAATAATGTAGCCAATTTTGTGGCTAAGTTTCCAAATTGGTAGCAAGCGAAAGCCGATTCAGTAGAAGATTATGCAAGTTATATATTCAGAAAAGTTCCAAATTTCATGGAGCTCCAATGTCTATTGGATCAAATCGTGGTACCTAATTCAAATTGAATTTTTTTTTTAAATCTTTTCAGATGGGATTGGATACCATCTCAGTACCGGTTTTCCATCCTCAGACAGATGGTCATGAAGAACACACTAACCAAACAAGTCCATTTCACGCATGTAGAAGGTAGTAGATTAATAAGAAAACCAGTAGCATACCTGCGCTTGTCTGCCCTCCTTGGGTAGCATCAGAACTAGAGACTACATCATTGGTCTCTTCTTTCCTCCTGTAGGCCAACTCGGGACACTCTCATATTTTGTATCCTCGATTACCACACCAATAACAACCTCTTGTCCCCTTACGATAAGGACCAGGATGCATCCGTCCACACATCTTACAACATGGCCTAGACGGTCCCACTTGGTCTATACATTTCTTATTCTAACCCTGAACTATCGAGGGTTGTGACCCTTGCCTCGACCTTACCTGAAAACTCTTATTGTACTTGTTCTGTCGTGAACATCTGTCATATTGATCATGTATCCAAAATCCTTCCTCATTATGTCTTCCCCAATAATCACCAACTACTTTAGCCTTCTTATTCATTTCCTTCTCTCCGATTGAGCCTAATCTCCAAAACATCCGATGTTACTGGTCAACAAACTCCTTGGGAAGTGAAATCCCTGACCCTTCCAGAGGACTACCAGTGTCAATCATACCAGGGCGATATTATGCCTTAGAGGCAACTAGCTGGGGGTTCTCTCTCAAGGCCCCTAATTATATTTGAGTCAGAGACTGGTGGGAAGGTAACCCGTTTTTATCTTCTGACGAGTCGATCTCGATAGAAGGTGTATCCCTTGAAGAAGGCATTGCTAAAATCAAAAACTCAGCGAGGTCAAGAATACGATACTTATAGCTCGGCTATATTTCATGATCTAGATCAAGAAAGAATGAACCATCTTAAATGTCATGTAGCCTCCTCTTTACAATTGTGGCGCGCAACACACCTATAAACAAGACTCTACTAGACATGGCTTGTAGACACCCTAGGACTAACCGGCTCTGATACCAAGTTTATCATACCCCAACCTTGGAGGGTGTGGCCGACAACCGGTGCCTTAAGGCCCAAGCGTACCACTCATGATACATGTAGCATACTCAATAATACATAGGCCGACAAGACCTATGATGAATGATTACCTGATCAAATGACACAACCACCTGCATGTAGAAAAGGCCCAACATACATATATACAACAAGGACGATAAGGCCACACAAGATGACTATCTACAAGCCTCTAGTGAATACGTCAACAACATCTAGTCGGGACAGGGCCCTGCCATACCCAACTACGTACATATATGCAACTACCATGCCTATTACCTCACTAAATAGCTCCGGAAGAAAGATGCGTGACACCTTTTAGTTCAGTCGAGACACCTACTGTGAGGGGTCATATGTATCTCTATATGTACCTGTGGGCATGAAACGCATCGCCCCATGAGGGGACGTTAGTATGAAAGAATGTACTGAATATGTAAGGCATAAGTAAACATAAGTAAGAGCATCAATGAGTAAAGGAAACTAAAAGCAACAACCTGTAACTCAAAATTATCGCTGAGGACCATACTGTACATAACTGGAATATAATCATGTATATAATGTCGTAGGCCTCTGTGGGAAATATAATCAATATCATATCTATATAGCTGCATATATAACGTCATAGGAATCTACGGGAAATATAATTAATACCATATATGTATAGTTGTGTATATAACACCATAGGCCTCTGTGGGCGACATCATCAATATCATATATATATATATATATATATATATATATATGTGTGTGTGTGTGTGTGTGTGTGTGTGTGTGTGTGTGTGTGTGTGTGTGTGTGTGTGTGTGTGTGAACCATTTGAATAATGTGGACTACTCTGTAAGCCTGTCGGAGTGACGTAAAGTCATTGCACCTCCGACTATCCTTATGCAGATAACATATTATTTTACCTTTCTATATTAGTTAATATGAAGGGAGAACACTTACAATCTCTTTAGCTTTCGGAAACCAACAAGAAACAATGTTACATCAAGAAGAGAGGGACTTTATAAAGTATGAGAATTTCATCACGATAAAGGAACAAACAAGACCAACAAGCAATAATGTTATATCAAGAAGAGAGGTAGTTTATAAAGTATGGGAATTTTATCACGATAAAGGAACAAACAAGATTCATATGATTCGTTATACGAAGAATGGACATGCATCTTATACATCAATTTCATCAAGAATAGAATTTGAATACGGAGTATTTATCCTTTGACGTTTTCTTTATGATCATGCCGATAGAAAGAAGGGTAAGCCTTACATACCTTATCGAAGAAGCTAGTTATGTTCTATGAGACTTCGCTCATGCTACGATCGATTATCTATAATAAATGAAGGATGTGTATCAACTGAATTCATATCTTATAAGAAAGTTCGTTTGGACATTTCGTCTAACAACTTAAGTACATGAAGTTCTTGAGCTTGTCCATAATGGAAACTCATCCAAACAACACCACTATTTCCTATAACTCTTCTCTCTTAACTTCACAGCTTATCTAGCAAGATTCAACACTTGTATCTTCACTTAATCTCAACCAACAACCCAAAAAACAAAGCAACACAACTTCATATTACAAGAATTAATTCTTCAAGGCCATGCTTACCTTACTTCCATAAATTACAGTTTATCTTCATCAATGAATCAAGCTAAGCTAGGATGAACTAACTAACACATAAGAATGGTGTAATCCTTACCTTAACCAGCAAAGAGGACTCCCATAACAAGCTTCAACTCAATCTCAAAGAAGCTCACAACCTTGCCAAGACAACTATAGAGGATTTCAAGGTGTATTTTATTCTTGGAATGAGAAATCATCTTAGATTCATGTAGATATGTTCTCCAATGATGGAGGGGGCTTTGTAGAGTGTTTGGGAGGGTTTCGGAGCTCAAGGGGTCGAGAAATGACTTAAAGTGAAGCTACTCCGAAGTTCTCTTAAATAAAAAAACTCAACCGCCTTACATATGCGGCTGCATATGCGGCACATATGCCCATATACGGTCACTGAATATGGTGGCAGTGAGGTGGAGGAAAGTTGGATTTGGTCCGCGACCAGATCCGCGAGGCGGAATGGCATCCGCGACGCGAAATGTTTAGCGTATCGCTGAATATTTATCAATCTTCATCGAGTTGTATTTCCTTTGGTCCTATTAACTTCTAACCTTCCATAGACCATCTTAACATCTATTTATGTCATAAACAATCCTCGGAATAGAGCTCGAGTCATTGGAGCTTAAATCGATTAACCATGCTCTCAAATGTGCACGATACAATGGGTACAACTCAGAATCTCTTGATATGCTTTCAATCTTGGCTCATAACCTTCCCTATCCTCCCATGGCATCATAACTCCTTTCATCTTACATCGGCTTAACGTGATGCACTCGACGTAAGGATTGCAAACATGATGGGCTTAGCGACTGTTAAACTCTTATGACTTCTTTAGATTTCAACTTGATCATTCCTTAATCTTCCCAAGGGAACCATTTTTCTCATCTTAGGCTCCCAGACTTAAGGTTTATTTGATGAATAAAATTATGGGGTGTAATATCCACCTTCTCATTCAATGATTACTCGCTCTAAAAAATATCCACAAACCTATCAACAAGTTTTGCCTCACTACTTAAACTTCCAACAAGTCCTCTCTACCCTCTATATCTGTCTCTACCCACAAACCTGAACAAAAAAATGTTGCACAAGCTCTCAAAGACCCCTATTGGAAATCTGCAATGGCTGAGGAATATAAAGCTTTACAACAATAGAGGACCTGAACGTTTGTTCCTAGATAAGTATATCAAAATTTAATTGGTTGTAGGTGGATTTCAGGTGTAGAAAAATTCAGATGGCAGTTAGAGTAAATATAAGGCACAATTATTTATTAAAGGATTCACTCAGTGGTCATGTATTGATTATATTGAAACTTTCTCTCCTGTGTCTAAACATACTACAATCTGAGTTATTTTATCTCTTATCGTAAATAAAAATTGGAACATGCGGCAATTGGATGTTAATAATGCCTTTTTCATGGAAATTTGACGGAAGATGTATACATATCACAGCCACAGGGCTTTGTTGATCCTACTCTACCATATTATGTTTATAAACTACACAAGGTTTTATATGGTCTCAAGTAGGCGTCACGAGCGTGGTACTCAGAATTATGAGACTACCTTCTCTCCCTTTTATTTTACAGTCTCTCACTCTGACCATTGCCTGTTTATTTATTCTAAACATGGTGTTATTCTATATTTGGTGGTCTATGTCGATGATTTAATTATGACAGGGAATAATTAAAAGGTCAGTGACATGTTTATTTCTAAGCTTGGCAATGATTTTTATATCAAATACCTGGGGAAACTTGCTTATTTTTAGGGTGTCCAAGTGATTCAAACTCCCAACGGTTTATATCTATCTCAGCAGAAGTACATTGAGAATATTGTTGAGCGTGCTTCAATGAGTGGTGCAAAACATGTTTTCACTCCACTTGTTACTAACAATAATCTGACCTTGGAAGTTAGTGCTCATTTGAGTGATTCAAAAGACTATCAAACTTTGATTGGATGTCTTCAATAATTGGCATTAACACGCCATGATATAGCATTTGCTGCCAATCGGTTAGCTCAGTTTTCTCATAGACCAACAACAAATTATTGGGTTGTTCTTAAATAAGTTATTTGTTACCTTGTTAGAACCATGGATAAAGGTCTTTACTTTTATAAGGATTCTCCTCTTTACATGCCTATTTTGATGTTGATTGGGCTGGAAATCGTGATTATTGTACTTCCACTAGTGCTTATATTGTCTTCCTCGGCAAAAATCCAATTTCTTGGTGCTCTAAGAAGCGATGGTCTGTAGTCCGCTCATCCGCACAAAGCTGAGTACAGATCAGTGGCTTCCACAACTGCTGAACTATGTTAGGTCCAAAACCTCCTTAAGGAAATTTCTATTTCTCTCTCTAGCTCACCAGTGATCTACTGTGATAACTTAGGTGTTACTTACCTATCCTCAAATTCCATCTTCCATTCACGGATGAAGCACTGGGAAATTGATTATCACTTTGTTCGTTCTATGGTACAAAGGAATCAACTTCGAGTTACTCATGTTTCAACAAAGGATCAGCTTGCTGACTTACTAACAAAACCGCTCTCCCGCCACGACTTTGAATGGTTAAGGTCCAATACTGGTGTGTCGGATCGACCACCATCTTGAGGGGGCATATTAGGAATATTTTGGATTCCATTCTGCAGATCTCATTCTTTATTGCCTGTCCTTACTTGGTCCATTTTTCCTTACTTGCAAATATCCCTCTTAATGGGCATTGATAGTACTTCCTATTTTGTGTATACTTTCCATAATGATTCCTTATTCTCTTCTCTGTCAATATTGTATAAATACCATCAATTGTACATCAATGAAATCAAGTCTTGTGACAGTAAAACTCTTCTATGTATTACATGTACAATGTAAAATGAGTAGGATCTTCCTTTACTTTAGTTATGATATTCATAAATGTATAGGATATGGGAATATCCACTGGGCGTTTTTTGAAAAGAACATAACTAAGTAGAAGTTGTTCTCTAATTAGTGAAGTAGCAGTTAGTAGGTGAGCAAGTCTCAGTAATGTAAAAGGGAGTGATTGGCGTAGCCCTCCTCCCATGTATATTTTGGAAGTTCAATTAACAAGGCAGGGTCAATGCCAAACCTCTCAGTGACCTCAGACAAATGGAATCTGTGGAATTGGCTTAATATAAAAAACAAATAGAGGATATATTGGACGTAAGACTATTTGCTCTACAGCAACCTTAGGGTGTTGACATTCCAAAGTCAAATCAAATGGAGTAATAAAGAATTTAAGGCCTCAAAAGAAAATGTTAAAAAGCCCAGATTTAATAAGGCATGAGACGTGCCACTTAAATGGAGTATTATATTTGATACTTTAAAGATGACCTACGACTTTCTTTTCTTGATTATCTTATTCTCTGCTCCAAAAGGTGGAATCTCCCACCCCAGGAGCCCCCACACCCCGGTCCGACAGGTCTGTGAAGGAGGTAAATCATGGTGACTCAATTGATTTCAAAGGTTAGACCAGTACCACGCTGCGCACAACTTGATTATCTTATTCTCCGTTTTATGAAAGCCTGATGTTGTAGAATTCTATTTCAAATGTAATGGCTCTTTATTTTCCACTATCTCCTCTTCTATTATTCACGTGCTTACTCGCAGTCAAGCTCCCTTCTGCCTTTGCACTCGAGGGTCAATCTTCGTCCGGCCCGAGGAAACTTTTGCACGCCTCCGTTATCTTTTGGGAGGCCTACGCCCCATAGAAACTGTCTACCTGAGACTGTCTCTTTATTTCCTGCTAATGTCTACTGTTTTTACTTATCCAAAACGTCCATAGCTGCAAAATTAAATACGATCTCTTTCCATACCTCACAAACATTTATTCATTCGATCCAACTTTATTTTGTTCCGTTCCAAGAATTCTAACATTGTTTTATACCCATCTAGGAACAATTAAATTTTTTAAGAACTTTATGTTGATACTCGCAGCCAAATTTCTTTTTAAAAGCACTCATTTATGTTTCAAAAATGACATCTCTTTCCCTTTTTTCTTTTATTTTCTACTTTAGCCTGTTTCCATTAATATGAACATTCATATCTTTCAGGTAAATTTTTTGAAAATTGCAACAGCAGATGTAACATTTTCTAGAGATTGTGCAGCAAAAGCAATTTCGACAACAAGTTAGAAACATATATCGAAGCGACAGTTTTTTCTTGTATTTAGTCATATTAATTCTTGGCGTGTCATCAATAAGTATATAATTTTCCAAAATTGCATAACTATTATTGAGAAAATAGGTAAGCTACTATTATTATTAAGAGTTTTTTTGTTCGAATATAATATTTTTCCCAAACAATTAAATCTGATGCTTTTACAAGCCAATCAAATGAGATCCTGCAGCCTATATACGGATCTCTTTTACCACATCAATCATCTTCTTTACTTACTAAATAAAGAACGGCTGGCATATTCCTCATTGAATTCAAAGTTTAAATATTTGTTCATCCCAACTTTAAGCAATTGATGGTGTCTAAATTTATCCAAGAAGATATGTAGCCTAATTTAATCTTTATGTGGTATAATCTATCAAAACTTATTTACTCATTTATTTTATTTAAAGGAAAGTTTATTTACCTTAAAGAATGAATTGGAATTAGAACTAGAATTAAGTAAGGTGGACCTACCTTATTGGGACGGGGTAACCGTACACCCGTTAACCTCGGAAAAAATTCTGTAAATACTTGCAAATGTCTTCAAGAAGTGTTCAGAGATTAAAAGCTGAAGTTTATTCATTTATTTTATTTAAAGGAAAGTTTATTTTCTTTCCTTTGTGTTTGCTTTTTTTTTCCTTTCATTTGGTCTTTAATCCTTTTTAATTTGACGATACCAAACTTCTTTTTTCATAATTAAGTGATAATTGTATATATTTAAACATATGTCATACATATCTTTAATTAAAGGTTTCAGTTTCGAAATAAAAAATGGAGAAATTCCTAGCACGAAACTCTTTCCCTTCATTGAGTTATACACCATACGAATTTAATTTAGTCGGACTAATAAATTATAAATATAGGAAATGGTTTTTTCTTTAAAAAAAAGTAGTAGTACAACACAACCATAAGAATGAAGTATAGTCAACCCTAGCAGTATAGAATTAGCAGTACTACCCAAGTTTGCCCCCCTCTATATAACAACATCCGAAAGGCTAAATCAATCTGCACAAACCATCCTATCATATAGCTCTTGACCTAAACTTATTTATAGAAACAATAAGAGGACAAAGAGCTTATACTGGCAAAGACAATGGACCATGACATGCCAGAAATGGGAGGAATGTCACCACCATCACCACAAATTCACATGAACAACAATGATCAGCATATGATGGGCATGGGGTTAACACACATGACCTTTTTCTGGAGCAAAAATGCTGAAATTCTATTCTCAGGCTGGCCAGGAACGCGCACCGGCATGTACGTCCTCGCGCTGATCTTCGTATTTGTGCTCTCTCTGCTTGTGGAGTGGCTCTCTAACTGTAATTACTTTAAAGGCAATAAGGCAAATGGTATTGTTCAGACATTCGTGCATGGTGTAAGAATAGGCCTTGCTTATCTTCTCATGCTTGCAGTTATGTCTTTTAACGTTGGTGTTTTTATTGTTGTTGTGGCCGGACATACTTTAGGGTATTTCCTATTCGGCAGTAGGACTTCTGGTAATATTGCCTGCCAAGCTTGAACTCAATTACTTCATCCGTCCCAATTTATGTGATACCATTGGAATTTCGAGAGTCAATCAAAGTTTTCTTTAACCGCAATTTCTTTATATGTCTTTTAAATATTTTAAGTTATTAATTATTGTGATTTATCGTAAAAAGTCTCCAAGTATATGAGAAAAATCAAAAAAATTAAAGCAATCTACTTCTAAATTCATGATCAAAGTTTAGAAGTTTGAATTTTAAAATTCTAACTATGCCACATAAATTGAGACAGATGAAATAATATTTGGCCAACCTTTTCAATTGTGCTCGTGGGCTAGCAGTCATCGTTATTGTTGCTTCTTGAGGTTTCAGCTTATTATTTTCTAAATTTCTCTGTTCTAACCTTCCAAAGGTGAGATGTATTTGGTTGTGATACTGTAAATTAATGATTACGTTATTCTTCACATTTTCCTAATTAATTTAATGATCTGTTATTTAAATGTTACTCATTCCGTTATGTCACTTATTAAAATCAATTTCAAAAGGTCTTATTTGGTTGTAATACTGTAAATTAATGATTATGTTATTTCTTCACATTTACCTAATTAATTTGATGATCTTTCTGTTAAATATTACTCATTCCGTTTCATATTAAATCTCACTTTTTTTAAATCAATTCCAAAAGGTATCTTCTAAATCTGAAAACTTTTAAATTTTAATTAACTCTATATTTTACATCCTTAAAGAAGCAAGTTTTTAAACATAGAAAAATCATATTATAGTCACTACACCAAAAGAGGTCTCTAGTGGTAATAAATTTTTCTTTTAGCGGCAATAGTCATTACCCCAAAAATATTTACCGGCTTAATGTCTTTGGATCCAGGATCGCTAAAGCCTTTAGTGACATTTATGTCGAATGCTGGTAAAGATCTATATTATTGAGACTAAAAATAAATATATTTAGTGGCAATTACTATTACCTATAAAGCTGTCTTAGAAATGTGATATCAAACATATTTTATGGCTTTTTTTATTGACGAAAAAATGCAATAAATGCCCGTAACAAAGACATATCTTAGTGGCAATTATTGTAGCTGCTAGAACTGTGCATTCACCTTAATGGGCGCATTTAACTAATTACTCTTTTATAGCAAAAAAAAAAGTAAAAATCACAAGAAAAATTAACTCGAAGATAGTAATAGAAGAATTATCAAATTCAAAACAATGTCATTCACTTAAAAAGAACAATCAAGCACAATGCATCCACTTTCTTTGTCTTCTAACCCCCTGTTTGGATGGTTGTTTCCCGTGCTTCATTATTGTATTATTTTCTATGAAATCATGTTTGTTTTCATTGTTCTTAAAATTATGTTGTATGATGTTATAAATTCGTTGTAATTCTGTGATTAAATAATCATAAAAAAGTTTAGTTTTTATAACCACGAATTTGATAATTTTTGCGTGGTTATATATTTCATTTTTCCATTATCCCCAACCACCCACCTCTATCACACCCAAATTCACCCAACCCCCACCCTCCCGCCATCACCCACCCCCACCAACCTACCACCACACAACCATCCACCCCCTCCTTCACATCCAAACCCACAAACCCCTACTCTCTACCACTCACCCCCACACTATCACTCACCACCCCACTAACCACCCACTACCCCCATCCCACCACCACCATGACCCCTCACTACCATCCACCCCCCACCCCATCACCGCCCTCACTCCACCACCACCCATGACCCCTCACCACCACCCACCCTCATACCACCCACCCCTCCACCACCCCAACCCACCACCTACTTATTTTTTAAAGTTCTCATTTTTATTCTTTAGCTTAGTTTATAAATATATAAAAATTGTTGGAAATTTGCCTTTGGCGGGAGTTGCGACCGACCAACTTTAACGGCTTAAACACTAGTGTTACGTATGTTGGAGAATCCGGTTCTTCACACATGCATGATCTACTAAGTACGTAGATAACCGTAGGGCCAAGAATCGTCAAATTTCATTGAGAAATGAAAGAGATATTGGTCCACGAAGTAAGGTGTTTGAAGCATGGAAAGTGTGGTATTGTGTTCAATTCTCCCTCATCAGTAGAGGAAGAAAGAATTGTTGTGTATATAAGACTCGAAATGTGTTTGGGGTTTGGGACCCCAAGGGGTATCCCATGTGTTTAAAGGAGGGAGGACCTAGATGTGCTTCGGTTCAAGGAAAGACCACACGCGCGCCGCCGCCGCCCGTCCGGTCCGGTTCCGGGTTCCGGGTTCCGGGTTCCGGGTTCCGGGTTCCGGGTTCTCGGGTCCTCGTCCCGGGTCCCCGGTCCCAGTCCGGGGTCCGGCCTTCGATATTATCTTTGGGCCGAAAACTTTGCTGTAAGCAGTTTGATCCCGAAGTTTCAGATGTGCGATTTGGACCAGAATTCTTTCGGTTGTGCGATTTGATCCCTGAAGTTTCAATATGTACAGTTTGGTCCCTGAAGTTTTGAAAGTTGGAATTTCGGCGGTCGTAACGTAAGCGTCAAGCTCTCAATTCAGCCATTTATTTTGGCTGAATTACACCTCCAATAATGGCCAAAACAGTTGGTCTTTCTCCCATTTATGTTGGTGACTTTACTACCTCCATAATGGCCATTATTTGGTTATTATGGAGGCAGTTTTCAGGCAGTAAACAGCCTCTCCCTCTCCTATATAAACACCCCATTACACCATTGTTGAGCACTAAGACATATGCACGAAAAACAAGAAGAGATGCAAAGAAACAAAGGTACGAAAATACACAACAAAAATAGTTTCTTCCTACACCTTCCAAGGCATCATTTCGTTACTCAATATTCTTCACGGTAGCTCTTGAGTTTCCTTTGCTCAAGTGTTCCATTGCTGTTTTATCTTGGGAGACAAATTGTCCAGGACGTATAAAGGATACATACGGGGCAATATTGTCTAAGGACAGAGTGCTACACTCGACTCAGCAAAAATAATTTACATCTTTCCGTCTTCTACAAAACTGGAATTTCCAGTTTTTTACTTGTGTAACAATTGTAATTTCATATTACTAGTTGAACTATTGAACATTTGTTTATCCTTTCGAATACTTGTAATAGTTATATACTTCCCGTACTACTTTATAAAGTACCATAGAGCGAAAATACCCATCAACTTAAGACAATATCTGTATAGTATTACTATTAGTGTTCGAAAGATGTCGGTCAAAAGTTGTGTGACCAAATCTGAATATGGCAATGGTTTTCTGGTAGAAGAGAGTGATGATGATGAACGTATTCATAGTGTCACTGTTACCAAGACTGGTGCGAACAAGCGCTCTCGAGAGCCTGAGGATGTCAACTGGGACAAGAGGAGAAGACTGAAGATGTACTTCTATCTTGCAAAGAAGGCTGTATCTATCCCGGACAAAAGATCCGAATAATGGTAAAGGAACTGGACACTCGGTCGATGAAGTGGTCAAGTGAGCGAGAATTGAAATTGGGATAAGTATTTTTCTTACTTGTCAAGAATAAAGATTAGATGATGAGTATTTTTCTTACTTGTCAAGAATAAAGATTAAATGATGTCTGATTAAAAATGGATTAAAGTAAGGAGGAATATGAAAATAATTTATATTCCTTACGCTTTAAAAAAAAAATCAGAAGTTTAATCACATCTTCTTTTCCGTTTAAAGATTGGATTGTAAAGCAACTTAAAAAGATCCGTTCTTTTAAGTGTAATTATTAAAAGTGTAAAGTATGTTCGCACATACGATGGAAAGAGATCCACTAATCGTGTAAAATCGTTACCACTCTTAAGTAAGCGCCAAGAATTATCTGGGCACCAATCTTAACGGAAGAAGTCTAAAAGTTAAAGGCGTAGAACCTGTCATACTATTTGGCAGAAGATCCTTCATAGGATGATATTGGACACTCAGTCATACAAAGCCTCCGGGCGACTGGAGTGGGCCAAAATTCCTTTGATATGATGATATTGGACCCTCAGTCATACAAAGCCTCCGGGTGACTGAAGTGTGGCCAAAATTCATTTCATAGGAAAAGTAATAGACACCTAGTGTGGTGGGCCAGAGTTTCCAGGTCTTAATGATCTGAAGGCCTAAAGAAAGGCAGTAAAGAAATTAGACACTCAGTCTGCCAAAGCAACTGAAGTGGGCCAGAGTATCGAGATCACATATGATCCGGTTACGCCCTAACCACGGGCAAGAGGTTGTTCATGTGAAGCAACGCCACCTCTAAAATCAAAGGGGCTGGAGAGGTTGTCCTCAATAGGACTTCAGGAAATAAGATCACTCTAAAAGAGATGATACATGTTCCTAACTTGGTTTAAGGGACGTTGTTGGTCAAGTTGGTTTGAGACTAGTCCAACAGGTCTGTAATAACTAAGAATGGTACAATATGTCTATAGCCCAATGAATGATATATTTGTAATCCGTGCATCTATGTCATCATAGATTAAGACACGTTAAATAATAAGTCATTCAAAAGCTAACGATGTTGAGATTGTTGCCTCCTTTCGACATAAACCCTCAAAATGAATGTGAGGTAGGCGAAGAGGCAAAATCACCTTTCCAAATTCCGTCAAGGGAATAGCGAAAGAAGCACCGCTCCTCTAGAACTTAGTCACACCTACTTGGGTGATTTGAAGTTTATACAAAATAGAGGGGGGAGACAAGTACGTTGTGATCTTCATTGATGATGGTACAACGTATGGAATCCTTTGTTTGTTAAAAAGCAAAGATGAAGTTGTTGAAGCGGATAAGCGCTACAAAGCAGAAGTTGAAAATCAACTAAGCCTATGGATTGCGAAATTCATAGCGATAGAGGGGGAGAATGTGAAGCAGCGTTCATTAAACGACTGTTCATTACTCACCTCAGCCTAACGGTGTTAGCCAAGCGCAAACCCGTACGCCTAAATTATGTGGGGCAAGGCGATCCTTACCGCTAATGCGATCCTCAACGGAACTCCACATAAGGATAAGGATAACTCTCCGTGTGAGACATGAAAAGGATCTCACATACAAAAGTTGTGATGTGGGGTGGCTTGGTAGAAGTTGGACTACCGAAATAGGTCAAGTTCGACCTAAGACTGTAGATTACATAACCACTGGATCTGTAAATAACAGTAGTACTTATCGCCTCTTGGCGTCAAAGAATGTTGAATTCTTATAAGATAACTTTCCTTGAAGAGGAAAAAGGAGTAATTGCTCAAGGTTAACAAGAACCCGCAAGGGCCTGACTGTCCGGAACTAGACGTTCCGTATCTACAGGACTCGAAAGTTGCTGGCTATCCGGAACTCAATATTCCAGATCTGCAGAACTCAGGGATTCTAGATGTTGAACCAAGACGGAGCAAAGAGGGGACAAAGACTTGTTCCAGTCCTTCTAGCTTGTATGGTTAAGAACGAACCATGGACTATTAACAAATAATTGTTATCTCCAAAAGCACTGCTTTGGAAAGAAGCTAAAGAGAGAAATATATTACATCATATAGAACCATACTTGCGTTATGGTTGATCTTCCTCCGGGAAAAGAACCTTTGGGTTGTGAAAAAGGATACTCAAAAGTGAGTACAAAGTAGATGGATCTACTGACGAGTTCAAAGCCTCGGCTACTTGTACATGTGCTCCCCTGGGAGTAGCTTAACATCATGGGCCATTGCAGTCCTGCGTGGCATGAATGTTAAAACAGCCTTCCCAACCGGAGAGTTGGAAGAAGAGAATCAGAGTTGGTTTTACTGACTTTGTTGGGCTTCTTCCTGAACTTTCATCTTGGTCCCTGAAATGTTTACATTTTGGTCCTGAAAGTTTCAGATAAAACAGAGATAATGAATCTGACCACAGAAACATTAACTCTGAAGTTAGAAAGCCAACAGTTGGAAAACCAACGGTCTGAGAGTGAAACTCATATTGAAACAAAGTCTCGATATGAAAGATATGAGTATTACAGATGACATCTTAGGAATTGGATTTCTAAGACATCTAACGGACTGGTCGATAGTTGACAGTCTCGTTGAAGCCACCAATGGATATGAATCATAGAACTGATTGGAATCATGGTGCACCCATAGACAAGGAGCGATATGCACAGGTCATGTGTAGTTCAATGTATTGTACACACTACAACCGACCTGGTATCGTCCTACGAACAGATCAGTTGAACTAAGGTTCACTGATAATCTTAATACATGATCAATAGAAGGCGTTAAGTCGGATATGACGATATCTGAATTATTCGCTTATCTTCGGATTATAGTATTCTGGATGTCCAGCGGTTCTGGGAGAACACAGTGATGCAAACTGGACATCAGATCTGAAGAACACCAAAGCCACAAGTAAATGTGTATGGTGGATCTTGGAAAATCCTCTAAGCAAACTTGCATCGTCCGATTCAAGATGGTATCGGAGTTTATCGCTTTATACAAAGCATGAAAGAAGTTGAGTAACTTCACGACTCATTAGAGGACGTCCCTTATTGGGAGAAACTCGTGCCTTGGCGATTATACACTGTGGCTAGCCGTTCGGCTTTAGGAAGGACACGGATGACGGCGTCTGGACATATCTGTCAGGATTTGTCAGGAGACATAAGACCGTATGGCAGTTGATCATCACGGGTGTCACTTCCTTGTTTACTAACTAAGGGACTACCCGGAGATCAAGTGTTCTGCCTGTCTAGGGGAATGGGGCTTAAAACCCAAAATATACGGACCAATACAGTGGAAACCCAACCTTACGAACTGGAGATCCCAGTAATTTGGTTCAATGGGAAAACTAAGTTGTAAAGGTTGATTGATCGCCGGTGGAAGCATGAGCACTTCGGATAGTGATTTACGAAAAGAAACACCAAATCAAAGCCGTTCGCGATAGACTTTAAGTGCTATCTGCAGTGTGGGTAAAGGTTAAGTTTTCAAAACCTGTAATGCTCCTCAACAGTTGAGGTTAGGTTTTGGGAAACTTTTAATGGTTCCTAACACTTGTGAAGTGGGGTATAGCAGGATACCTTGTAGGAGACCACCTATTTAAGTGCGAGGACGGGCCGCCTCAAAATGAACGCACTTAAGAATCCAAGACGTTGTCCATGGCCAAAACGGACAAAACATTACGAAGAAGAGAGTAAGGGAATTTGTTGTGTTGGTATCATTGTCTTGGCTTACACTAAACACTGACGGTTCAAGACATCACGTTCACCGCGCAGTAAGTAAGTCCGATGGTATTCAACTATGGAAGGTTCAAAGCTGAGGCTACCTCTCCTTAAGCAAGATCGGTCCGCTGAAATATTGCTGGAAATGAAAAAGACACCATGTGAGTGCGCCAAAATCTCTTTCAAGAGGGGATTGTTGGAAATTTGCCTTTGGCGGGAGTTGCGACCGACCAACTTTAACGGCTTAAACACTAGCGTTACGTATGTTGGAGAATCCGGTTCTTTACACATGCATGATCTACTAAGTACGTAGATAACCGTAGGGCCAAGAATCGTCAAATTTCATTGAGAAATGAAAGAGATATTGGTCCACGAAGTAAGGTGTTTGAAGCATGGAAAGTGTGGTATTGTGTTCAATTCTCCCTCATCGGTAGAGGAAGAAAGAATTGTTGTGTATGTAAGACTCGAAATGTGTTTGGGGTTTGGGACCCCAAGGGGTATCCCATGTGTTTAAAGGAGGGAGGACCTAGATGTGCTTCGGTTCAAGGAAAGACCACACGCGCGCCGCCGCCGCCCGCCCGTCCGGTCCGGTTCCGGTTCCGAGTTCCGGGTTCCGGGTTCTCGGGTTCTCGGGTTCACGGGTTCACGGGTTCACGGGTTCACGGGTTCACGGGTTCACGGGTTCACGGGTTCACGGGTTCACGGGTCCATGGGTCCATGGGTCCATGGGTCCATGGGTCGTGGGCTGTGGGCTGTGGGCCTTCTGATATTATCTTTTTGGGCCAGAAAACTTTGCCAGAAGTACAGTTTGATCCCAGAAGTTTCAGATGTGCAGTTTGGACCAGAATTCTTTCAGTTGTGCAGTTTGATCCCTGAAGTTTCAATATGTACAGTTTGGTCCCTGAAGTTTCAAGATGTACAGTTTGGTCCCTGAAGTTTTCAGAAAGTTGGAATTTCGACGGTCAGAACAGAAACGTCCAAGCTCTCAATTCAGCCATTTATTTTGGCTGAATTACACCTCCAATAATGGCCAAAACAGTTGGTCTTTCTCCCATTTATGTTGGTGACTTTACTACCTCCATAATGGCCATTATTTGGCTATTATGGAGGCAGTTTTCAGGCAGTAAACAGCCCCTCCCTCTCCTATATAAACACCCCATTACACCATTGTTGAGCACTAAGACATATGCACGAAAACAGTAAGAGATGCAGCAAAACAGTGCACGAAAATACACAACAAAAATAGTTTCTTCCTACACCTTCCAAGGCATCATTTCGTTACTCAATATTCTTCACGGTAGCTCTTGAGTTTCCTTTGCTCAAGTGTTCCATTGCTGTTTTATCTTGGGAGACAAATTGTCCAGGACGTATAAAGGATACATACGGGGCAATATTGTCTTAAGGACAGAGTGCTACACTCGACTCAGCAAAAATAATTTACATCTTTCCGTCTTCTACAAAACTGGAATTTCCAGTTTTTTACTTGTGTAACAATTATAATTTCATATTACTAGTTGAACTATTGAACATTTGTTTATCCTTTCGAATACTTGTAATAGTTATATACTTCCCGTACTACTTTATAAAGTACCATAGAGCGAAAATACCCATCAAAAATTAGTTTGAAATTAAGGGTTAAGGGTATTTTAATAAACTTACATGTTATTATACAGTAATATACAGTTAAATCAAACAATAAAAATATTACTAAATCATAACAAACGATACAATCAATCCAAACTATGAAATTTTGGATCACGACCATATGCAATATCTAGAGGATCTTTAGTACAGCCAACTTTATTTGAAATTTGTCCAGAAATAAAGGACAAAATAAATTTAGATCTGACAGTCAAATACAAATTTACTATGGACGAATAGTAGCCAACAATGTCAGCATCCACTTTAATATTTCCCAGAAAAGGAAAGAAGCAAAATACGACGGGGAAAGGAGCAAACAGAAAATTATAGATGTAACGAACATGAAATCATATCAACTTTCCCATAGGGGTTATGTAACTTTTACAACACATCACTAGAAGGTTTGTATATACACAAATGCAATTCACACGATAAGTTTCATATACATAAATTAGTTGAGACTTGTGAGAAAATATGGGAGAAAATAGTATTATTGAATTGTGTATCTACATTATCACATTGATCCCTATTTATATACACTACATCCCAATCTTTTTTCATGTAGGATATTATATACAAATCATATTCCTATTCCTATTCTAACACTCCCCCTCAAGCTGGTGTTAGAAATTTGCCTTTGGTGGGGAGGTGCGTCCACCCATATTTAATGACTTAAACACTAGAGTTCCGCATGTTGGAGGTTTTGTCTCTTCACACGTACATAATCTACTAAGTGAGTAGATGACCGTAGGGCCAAAGATCGTCAAATTTCGTTGAGAAATGAAAGAGATATTGGTCCACGAAGTAAGGTGTTTAATGCATGGAAATATGGTGTGGGACAAATCTACCACATCGGTGGGAAAAGAAAGAATTGTTCTCTTTATAAGTCTCAAAATTGGCTAAGAGTTTGGGACCCCAAGGGGTAACCCATGTGTTTGAAGGAGGGAGGACCTAGGTGTGCTTTGGTTCAAGGCTAAGCCCACACGCGCGCTGCCGCCGCCCGTCCCGTCCCGTCTGGTCTGGGCTCGGGTCACGGGATGTGGGCTTCTTCTGATGGACCCCCAAATTGTTTAATATTTATAGTTTGGTCCCTGGAGTTTCTAGAAATATGAAATTGGGAACGACGGAAGGCAGAAAGTTTCTGCCTGCCATTTGGGTTGATTTTTGGAGCGTTAAAACTCCATTAATTTGCACTTAATCTCCTCCCTAAAAGCTCTTTTATGTTGCACATTAAATCAGCCATTACTTGGCTGATTAACTCCCTCACTAATGGTCATAAACAGTCATTACTTGACAGTTGAGAAGTCTCTCCCCTTGTGATATATATTGAAGCCATTTGGCTCAATTGTTGAGACTACACTATATACTACACAGAGACAAACAAAAGAGAGAACAACACAAATTCTGTCAAAAAATGTGAGCAGAAATAGTGGACGAAAACAGAAAACTCTCATTTTCCATTCTTCGGCAAGTCGTTTCGTGTTTGTTTTCTTCGTCAGAATCAACCTATTTGCTTTGTAGTGTTGATTAGTTGTTGTTTTTATCTTGGGAGACTATTGCCCGTTAACGTGAAAGTATATATACGGGGCAATCTTGTCTTAAAGACAGAGAGCCATCTCTCGACTCAGCCACAGTTGTAACAATCCAGATTTAGTGTTTCTTGATTTCAGGTTATCAAGATTCAACATTCAACAAGCTTGCGGCAGTTCTGAATATTGGCTATTCGTTTATCCTTTCGAACACTTTTAATATTTATTTACTTCACGTACTGCTTTACATATCCAACAGCTGGTGCATACAAGTCATATGTACCGATCTTGTTACAGATGTATCTAATACGAGGACGACTAAGTGACTTGGTAAAAATATCTACAAGCTGATCACTCGATTTCACAAATTTAGTAACAATATCTTTGGAGAGTATGTCGTCCCCCCTGCCCGCACCCTCCATAACGGAAGTACATGGAAACCTTGATCTATTTACTTTCTCCTTTAATAAGATCGGGATGAGAAGTGACCTTTTATTGTACCTCGAGGATCGACTTAAACTTGAAAATGCCTCATAAGCAAAGAAAGGCAAAATAATAGAATTCATGGAGATCTTGGCCTTTGATGAAAATGAACTGATATACTGGCATTCTTTTTCCCTGACAAAGCGATAGTCAATCTCAATGTGCATAGTCCTCTCATGAAATATGAATTTGATGCGATATGAAGGGCCACTTTGTTATCACACACAAGTTTCATTTGACTGATTTCTCCAAATTTTAGTTCTTTAAGCAACTGCTTAATCAAGACTAGCTCACAAATTGCTGCAACCATTGCTTGATATTTTGATTCAGCACTAAATTGAGCAATGACACTTTGTTTCTTACTGTTCCAGGACACTAAATTACCTCATATTAACACACAATATCCATATGTAGAATGTCTATCATAGGATGACCTGCATAATCAGCGTTTGTATATCCAACAATCTGCTCATGACCTCGATCTTCGAAAAGCAGTCATTTACCTAGAGCTGACTTAATATATCGTAGAATGCGGATAACTGCATCCCAGTGACTATCACATGGAGAATCCATAAACTCACTTACAACACTCACAAGAAATAAAATATCAGGTCTAGTCACAGTGAGATAATTCAACTTACCAACCGGCCGCCTATATCTTCCAGAATCACTAAGTGGCACACACTGTCCTAACATGAGTTTAGCATTTGGATCCATAGGAGTGTCAATGGGTCTACATCCCATCATTCATGTCTCTTCAAGAATGTCTAAGGCATATTTGTGTTGCGAAATAACAATACCTGATGTGGATTGGGCAACCTCAATACCTAGAAAATACTTCAGTCTGCCGAGATCTTTAGTTTGAAAATGCTGAAAGAGATGCTTTAAATTAGTGATACCATCTTGATCATTTCCACTTATAACAATATCGTCAACATATACTACCAAATAGATACTTAAATCTGGAGCAGAATATTGATAAAACACAGAATGATCTGCTTCACTGCGAGTCATGCTAAACTCCTGAATTAATGTGCAAAATTTACCAAACCAGACTTGAGGAGACTATTTCAGACCATAAAGTGACCAACGCAATTGACACACCAGATTAGACTCCCCCTAAGAAACAAAACCAAGTGGTTGACTCTGATACCATGTAAAGAAATTGATCATAGGCCGAACTCAACCCCAAAAGCTAGCTTGTGAGGGGAGGATTGTCCAAGTCCATATAAGGAGACCACCAATGTGGATTTTTTTTCATTCTTCAACACTCCACCTCACGCCAAGGGCTGGACATCTGGTGCATGGACAATTTAATTTAGAGGTCCAACATCGAGTGAGATGGGTCCTGCTCTTATACCATGTGAGAAAATATTATTATTAAATTATGTATCTATATTATTACATTGATTCCTATTTATCGACACTACATCTCAATTCTTTTCCATGTAGGATACTATAAACAAATCATATCCTTATTTTATTCTAACATGAATTTTCAATCCCGTTTAAATTGCACAACCATGTCTTTTGTTAGGTAAGACCCTGCCAGAAATAACTTGCTTCTTTAAGATCTTAAGACCCTTAATGTGATGTATGTACTAAAAGAACACAAACTATTCAAAAGATAAGCTTAGTCGTTCTTAGTTAGGATTTCCATAATAAGATGTCATTCGTTTGATGAGAAATAAAAAAGGAATATCAAAAATTCGAGTGGCTGAAGCTAAAGCAGCTACTTTCGAAGTAACAGAAAGAAAAGCAATGACTGGAGTGGAAGAGTCAGAGTCGAAAAGAGGATTCCTCACTTCTTTCTCTCATTCAAAACTGTGCATGAGACTTTCATCTCACAAGGCTCCTAACTGATAAAAGAAAGAAGAACCCATTTTCTTTCTTTTTTGATTACCTTCCTCGCGTATGTATAAGGCTGAATCCATTTGATTTCTAAAAAGGATTATTAATCATTAACTTTTCGAGGAATTCTTTATCAGTGGTTGTGAATGACTGATTTTTTCAATCTTTTCGACCTTGGTTTCGTAGGAGCAAGTCAGAAAGATTGAGAAATAGAACCATCTGATTTAATTCGTTCTCAATAGCCA